>NW_019379463.1:222615-311641 GCF_000648655.2 Copidosoma floridanum | reverse complement strand
AAAAAAAAAAATACAGTGAAATGCGTATCAAAAATAATTTGTTTACAGTTTATTTACTTCGGCAAAGTAAATATATAATTTTTCTTATAAAAAATCAGGTAATAATTTGCTATGATACCGTAGATATTCTAAAATACATCATCACTGTTGGTACAGCGCCATTAGCAAAAGTCAACTTGATGAAAAATTAATACTTAACAAATTTAATCTCTTTTCCATAATGCTTCGTAGTTGAGTGCACCTTCATTCGTGACTTCGTTACAGACTTGTAATTGCAATAGATGCAGTGATATGCTTTTACATGTCCTGTAATTAAAAAAAAAATTAAAAAATGAGACATAAAAACATATAAGACACAATAAACAGAAAATAATGAAAGACCGCGTAATTCTACAGCGTTTTATTCAAATCATTTCTATCATTCTACAGCACCTAATTAAATGCTACTCAAATAAGGTAAAAATTAAATTTTTTCTCACCTTCTCCGTGAACACAATACAAGTGCACGAGCATTTCTGCTTTCCTTTTGCTTCTGTGTTCACAATGAGAACATTTCCAAGAAGGTTCCTTTTGGCACTCATACTTTTGATGAAAATACAAGGACTTTTTACTACCATATAATTTCCCACACTTGCACTTGAGAGTTCTTTTCTTTATTGAATTTTTACGAAAGATTCCATCTAACAAATATTGAATATTTTAGTTTAATTTATGAAATTTTCATATTTTTGTTGGCTAAAAATATTTTTATGCGGATCTTAGAGGCTGCCTAGAGCAGTTTACATTCGCCATAAGATAAAATGACCCAAATATTAAAGTCAGGAAGTTAAATATATGTACACGTCACAAAGCATGCCTATAATTTAGATATAGCCTCTAAAGGTATAGAGACAGGCGATTTCTTTCAATTCTCCGAAAAGTGGTAAAATTACTATTTTACTTCGATTGACTATTGTTTCAGAAATCGACTATCCCTATTTTTGAGACGTCAAGCCGCGTCTCTCATGCAACAGATAAGTCAGGCAATTAGCCAAATCGACTGGCAATATCGAAAAGTAATTAAATAATAATGTAAACGAAAAGTAAAGCAAACACGTTATTTTTTTTCACATCTAATTCTCAAAACGTAATCCCACCTTTTTCATGTATGTTCCACAAGTGGTTTTTTAGGGCTGCCTTTCTCTTGCTTTTGTATTTGCAATGAGCACACTTGAACTTCGGTTCTACATTGCATTCACTTGTTACATGGCTCCGTAAGTGACGTAAGTGCAAATAAGATCGACCACACCTGTTGCAAACGTGTGGCCTTACCATCTTTTTTGGAGGATTTTCAACGAAGAACCCATCTGCAAATATTGAATATTATTAAGAATTTTGGTTATTCGTGCAGGTTTGACTTACAATTGAATGGAAAATTAACAGTTCGGAAAATACGATTGACAGCCACAGAAAACAGTATAAGTAAGTAGCAAAATGAAATCTCACCACATTCATGCATTTCCCACAAGTGCTGTTTAAGGCTCGCCTTGACGCCGCATTGATATTTGCAATGATCGCAGCTGAATCGAGTTGTAGGATTTAATCTTTTTTCATTTCTAGTACAAGATTCGTACTTGTGTCTCGTTAGACATTGTTTATAAGCATACGATTTGCCACAAACATCACATGCGTGTCTCTTTCCTACATTTTTTGATAGTTTCTTGATACATAAACTTATGACTCTTGACGTCTTCAAGCTCTTACTTTCTGGAGTGGCTTGATTCGATAATTCAGTGGTCGAGTTGTCCGTTACTACTGTATTTTTCAATGAACTTGTCTTTGAATATTTTTTCGCTGTGGTACCTACAACCACAATTCATGTGAGTATCAGTATTTATTTGTAGCCATCGCACAGTTTTGTGAGATTCTCGTACACAAGATAAAGAAAATTACAGTACAGTAATTGATGAAACATTGTGTCCGATATACGTATATATTAAATCTCGACTCACCTGTTTTCTGTGTCACTTGTAGACTGTCCATTGGTGATTCTCTTGTATTTTTATCGTTAGACCGCAGTTTGTAGCCGACTTTGCGACACTTGTGTGCCCACAAGTCCTTTCTCGTATCGTACGATTTCTCACACATTTTACATCCATGGCTTTTATTCCTTTTTTCCAAATCATGATCCGCACAGAGTGGGTCTTCGAAAATCATTAAATTCTTCTTCTCGTCTACTTCTTTCGATAAATATTTATCCAGTGGACCAATGTGCAATGGCAACTTCGTCGATGAATCTTCAATTACAATTTCTTCCGGTAAATCCAGAATTTCCAATTTTAATGCCTTGACATCTAAGTACGACATGAAAAATAATTTTTATTTTTTTGCAAAAGCATCACAAGACAATGGGACTTTTACAAGAGCAAAAATAGTTTGATACTGTACAATGTAAAATCAAAGAGGCATGTATGAAATTCATACGTGTCTCGATTTGTTTACTCAAATGTATAAACCTTAGGCATGCTCGCAAGTATATCCCCGTGCATGTTATCATATTTAAGGTATGCTTTACATGCACATTTTTGTTAGTAAACGTGTGACACTTGACGTTACTTCCAATAAAAAATTCATAGTTTTTTATTTTTTTTTTTTTATTTTTTTTTTATTTCTTTTTTTACATACATTACCACCCAAAGGCTTGGATATGGCTATTTTGACACCATATAATGTGTTGAGCCAAACGGTATAGTCTCGCGAAACGATAACAATGGAATAAAACAGTGGGTGAAAGGTTTTAAAGACGCTCAATTCCCACACAAAGAAGAAAATCTGAAAAAATTTTGCAAATGAACTGTATAAACTTGAGTGTTTTTTTACTATATAAAATTATTCGATGTTTATAGATTTCAAACAACGTATCTTTATACCCCAAAAAAATCTTAAACAGTGCAGATGCATGAGTGTTCTATTTTTAAATATACATATTAATTTGTCATGTATTATTTTTTTTTTAATTTTTACTTGCTGTCTATTTTATTAGGTAATAAAATAATACATGGGAACATTATACTTATAAAATACTTATAAAGAAAATGAATTAAAATTTATTTTACAACATTATAAAATCATTAGTCAATATACACAGTAATTAATATATTTCATAGGTCTCAAATGACAAAAATCCGGTATCCTTTTAACAGCACTTCAAAATTGAATGGTCCTTTATGCTTTGTGTCCGTTTACTCTTGCAATCGTAATAACTGACGACAAGTTCTTTGATTTCTACGATAAAAAAAAAGGGTGATTCGATGTAAGACAAATAAATCAATGTGACCGAACTTACAATTAGTGCAAATATACAAGAAGTAATTACGACAAAAACAATTGTTATTAGTAAATACAGTGTCAAAATAACGCGATCGTTTAAGTATTTCAAATCTAAATATGAGACATTGAAATTTATTATTTTAAAGATTTTTCAAAATATATAATTTCCTTCACGAGTAGATAAGTTTAATATATATTAAAAAAAAAAAAATGATATCTTACATTTTTAGGGCACTTTTTTAAATGCCTTTTTACTTGATATTTGAATGCATTGATGTACGAACAGTGTGGACACCCAAAACCAGGGTCCTTTTGGCAAGCGAATTTTTGATGTCTCGTTAAAATAGAAATTGTATTGTATGACTTTCCGCATCCGACGCACACGTGTCTCGTATCTGGCAAACCTAGTTCTAAAAATATCAAAACGTTATTTTGCAGTACACACAATTTTTCAAATTATCTCACCTTTTCGATGGGCATTCCACAAGTGTGTCTTGATATCTGCTTTCCACTTGCTTTTGTAAGGACACAGAGCACAACCCAAATGTGGTTCCTTCCTACATACATACCTTAATACGTGCAAGGAATAAGTAAGTTACGGAATGTAATGTATTATATATTATAACAAGTACGTGTACAACGTGTACCTTATGTGTCTATTCAAATGGCGTCTGTCAGAATAACGTCTACCACATTGATGGCACTTGAGTTGGTCATGTAATAGTTTTATTCGATGTCTCATTTTATTTTCCATCATCGTTGCTGAACTTTCCACCTTCGATGTTGTTTGTTTCAACGACTCGTCATTAAACGGTGTAGGTATCGATGAATCATCTATTGTCACTTTACCCTTCTGTAAATCTAGATTTTTCACGTCCCCAATGAAATCTAGGACAATAGAATACTCATGTCAAAATTAATTTTAATCTTCCATTATTGCATAACTGTCTCAAAGCATAAAAATCATCCACGTAAAAAAAAAATATAGTACAAACGTTATACGTCATTTTTTTACTGACTCATTTGCAAAACAAACAGCAAGCAGTCTTTATACGTGAATTGTTGAATGAATCTTACTTTTTTTGGGTTCAGTGGATTCAATTTTTAAGCATTTATTGGCGCTTAGTTCTTGAGGATTTTCTAGTAGGTAGTAAGTAACATAGAAGATTGGTTTTTTTCCTTGCTCTTCTGGTAATGATTTATCTAATGATTGATCACATGTTGGCGGATTGATTGGAAAATCTTCTATAATTACATCCTCTGCTAAATCCAGAGTTTCCGTTTTAATGGCTAACTTAGTATCTAAAACATAAAATTTACAACGTTTACTGTAGTTTTTCTTAATCAAACAATAAAGATTTATGAGGCAGAGAATCGAGTATATTGTACCAGTCGAAAACACGTTCACCATGATTTTTTATTTAATATTTAGAATAAGATTCTACATTCAGAGTCCCCTACAGTGTCACTTGATTACAAAACAGTATTTTCCATAAATTTTTTTTTCATAAGAAATTACCCATAAAAATGTTCATGCACGAATATGTTAAAAGACAGATGAATATAATTATATGTAGGCACATGTATCTGGACTTTATGGGTTTTTTTTTTAATTAAAACAAACAATATTATTGTAGTAAATTTTTTTATTTACAATGTTTTGAATATCATTTTCATAAAGCTAATCCACCTGTATGAATTTGTTGTGTTCGGTCATTTTACAGTTAATATAAATTGATACAAGCGACTTAATACGAATAAGTATGGGTTTATTTTTCCAAAAAATAAAATAAAATTTGTTTTATTAAACACCGCTGTACATTTTCAAGATTATATTATATTATTTAAAAAAATAGTCGAATAAGATAAATACAACTTTTTTTAAAGTGTATACCAAATATTTTCAGTACAATGTTTTATTCTTAAAAATCTGCCATATTTCATGAACTTTTTGAACGTTAACTAGAAGAAATAATTTACGAAAAATTAGCAGATATTATACCTAGTTATTTCGTGGTTTTACACTACTAAAAATTGAGACATACACGCGTTAACAAAAGAATTTGAAGCAATGAGTGGTCAAATAATTAATCAACTTCTAAAAGTTTAGTTGCGGCTTCATTCATCCTGCCAACTCGCCTGTAAAGAGCATAAGTAATTGTATTGATGGTTGACAAATGAGAAAGTTGGGCTTGCAATAAAAATACTTTGATTGTGTTAAGGAGGTTGGAACTTATATTTATATATTTTACATAAAATCTTTTATTTTGTACAATAAGTTTTTAACAAATGGATTATAATAATAATTTTTCCATATTTCTTTAAGTTCATGTTGTACATAAAAAAGAAATATTTCTCTCACCTTATATTACACATAACAAATTAAATGGGTTAGTAAAGTCATCAAAGCAATCAAATTAAAAAAAAAATAATAATTTTAATAATTAATGATGAAAACATATCTTCTAATTTATCGAGAACGTATACGCATGACAATAATTTTAAAAATAAAATTTTCCTTTCGTACTTTATAAAATTATTTTTTTTTTTTTATCGCAGTAGCCTAAGTGGAATTTTTGCCATGTATACCCCAGTGTTTTTTTTACATCTGCCTTCCACTTGCTTTTGTATGAACAATAAGGACAGGAGAATCTAGAAGGTACGTTAAATTCATACTTGAGATGTCGAGATAACGTTCTTTTATTTTGATACGATTTTTGACATTGAGTACATTCGTATCTCGGCTTGTCTAGTAGCTGTTCAAGGTAAGACTCCTCTGTTCTAGGGTATACTATTGTTGTATTGGTAGGTAAATATGGTGTTTGTAAATTTTGCATGGAATTGTCTAGAACCCCGAAAAATTACAAAATTTGTAATTATAATCTCCACAATAACATCTTTCTTTTCAGCCAGGATTAAAATAAAA
Source organism: Copidosoma floridanum (assembly GCF_000648655.2). The sequence goes on along the minus strand of NW_019379463.1, from coordinate 305,406 downwards.
CTCTTAAATATATGCATGGTTTAGGGGATTTAAAATTGTTTTACCTCTTTCAACTGGACCTTGAATGTTTTCGTATATGTCTATCGAAGACCCATCAATAACAATCGTGTCGCTTGGTAAATACAGAGTTTCGTATTCCAGTGATCGAATATCTGTAAAAGAGAGTACAATTTTTATTTTTATTTTGAATGTTTTTTTTTTAAATCCAATTGGGTCATAACACTACAGTGTTCAATTTTATTATAAACTATCATTTTCGTAATCATTCAATATCTGAAAAAAAAATACAAGAAAACAAAACAAAAATAAATAAATTATGAAATACAACTATAAAATATTTTAACATCTTTAATTAATTTTTAAAGCTCCTGCTCTTATTTTTTGTGAAGGACTAAAGGTTTTGTTAGGAATTAGCATCCATAGTCGTGTACATTAATACAAATTAAATTATAGAGGTATTTTTGAAATAAAACACAAGTTTGATGGTATTAAAATTTAATTACTAATATTTAATATCTTTCTTAAACGTTGAATAAATCTTTCATGCGTTGATTTCAATTATCATAGTCGCAGTAATTATAACTACGAAAGCCATGACTTTGTATGGTTGTGGGTCTCGGTGTTTCTTCATAAGACGTTTAATAAATAAAAAATATTTTCCTTCCGTTTCTGTTGGGTTAAAAATTTTTTTGACAGCAAGTAATCTTGTATCTGAAACATTAAAAAATGTTATCAGTTAGTGTTATCTTTTTCTAAATAACGTATTGAAAAATGTTGCGATATTGCTCGTAACCTGAAAAAAATGTATAAAATCCACAAGTCTGTCAGTTGTAAATATAGACTTATCATCTATGATAAGTTAGTAATAGTACAGCTCGTCAAAGTTATGCGTGTCATCACATCATTTTTTATACATTATATTTAGGTAGCCATGCGTTACCACACCCTATCAGGTTTTTGTTGGTGAAGAAAAAATACCGTTCAATAATTTTCAATGATGTGCCTTTAAAACATATTTAAAAATAAAAAAAGTTGAATACAACTGTCAGTAAACAACAGTTTTTTTGTTAATTTAAGTACCCTAATATTATTTTTTTATCGAGATGATGATATTATCATGTACTAAAATCAAATTATTTGTAAATAAATACACAACAATAGATAAAAAATTAAGATTCCACCGCAGGTCTACTTTTAAGACCTTGTTAACATCACTTTTATTCAACGATCGCGCTATTCATCCCAACCTTGGTAGAGCTACGATCTAAAAATTCTAAATCATTTTTATTAATTCAGTAAATGTTAAAAATACACCGTACATTAATGATACGCCTGTTAACAAATCACATTTTATTTGAAGCTCGATAACTGACGAAAAGATATTGTAGTGCATCCAATGCGAGAAAAGGGACGCAAAGTTTTAATGATTAAAGCGGTAACATGAACAAATCATTCGACATGTTCATATAGGCAAGTTGGACATACCGACGATAACAGTCGTGACTCGCGAACTATTGATTTTCGATGAACAATACGTATAGGGCGCACAATGAGCGCTACGTCGATACTTGCAATGCATATTAAAGTGTATAGAAACGTCAATAGATTAAAACGTGAATACCTATACATGCAGCAAAAAGTACACCAGCTCCGTTTCACCCTGTGTAATCAATAAAATATCAGCAACTGAAAAATACCAAAATAACGAACGGCAAACTATCCTCTGGGATGGAGAAAAAAAGTGTACCTCTCAAACTCTCGTTACAAAGTGTCCATGTCACATGCATCCAACGAAAAAGGAAAAAATCGCAGATGCAAAGAAGTGACCGGAGCGAACGGCGACTAAAATGCAATTTATCGCGCCGAGGGTGTGTATTGCATGACACGTGACGGCATCGGTGTCCGAGGATACAGCTTTTACGGGTGAAAAAGAAGCTTAAAAAATAGGGGGGAGGAGGTGAAAGGAATTCTCCTTTTTGTCGGAGAGTAGAAATTTATGTCGGGGCGAAATAAGGGTCGGCGGGTAGTAAAAAAAAAAAAAAAAAATCCTCCTGCCAGCGACGTTTTCAGAGACTCCGAGCTTATCGGGTTTCGTTGATGTCGAGAGGGTCAGACGTCGTTGGCTTGCCGGAGATCTTTTGCTTTACTGATTCAAATGTTTGGAAAAACTTTTTTTTTTTTTCACACGGATTTCAGATAGGAAAGTGTTGGAGTTCAAAGACGGATGACTCGTCAATCAGTTTTTTTTTTTTTTTTTTTTTGTTGTTTTTTCTCATCAGAACGTTACTCGAGTTGGTGCAAACTTGATATTTTATTTCTGAATATACAATGTAGTACCTATTTATACTGCACTAAAAAAAAATTTTTTTTTATCACGACTTGTAAAACGTATTACAGGAATACAATTTTTCCAGCATATTTATGTTCTGTGAAATATTGCTTTGCGTGTTTATTATATTTTAATCAGTAGTGAAAACAAAATTTACCAGAAAAAAAAAAACTATGTTAAAAAACGAACAAAGTAATCGTACCCGCTGCTTAACAGTGATATAAAATACGTAGGGATTTGTTAAACTTTTCCCAAAGTCGTGTCTGTCAATAATGTCGCAGTGAAAAATTTCCATCGCCAACCCTCCGATACCGTTCGGAAATTCTCGGAATTCCATCCCGTTAGATGGATCCCGGCAAATATAAACCGTAGCAAAGCAAAATAAATATTTTTCCACTCTCATATTATACGATCGAGCATTAAAAATTCCGACCCCGCGCAGCAAACCCACGAGTACCTGTATATCAATTCAGCCGGAAATGCTTTCTTTACGAAAAAAAAAAAAAAAAAAAAAGGAACCAACAATGAGAGCCGGCCCCTCGTTTTCTGGGCGATCGGCTCCAATCAGTCAGCAGCACGAAAATATCGACGGTGCTACATGCACACCGGTACAGGGTATAGGTACGCTGATCTTCCCTCATCTATCCGGTTTCGACAAGAACGCTCGTAGAGAGAAAAAACACTTCTTTTATACACACTCGTTTCCACGGGGGAAGCTCATAGCCACTGTGCACGAGAAAGATAGTATATACATACGAGTAAGTATGGTCGTCGAGTNATGCAATTTTAATGAAAAAATTTGAAAGAGTCAAAGAATTTGAAGCAAATACAGTAAACTTTGATATTGAAAATGTATGATAAAGTTATCAACCAAAAAAATTTTTTAGAGTGGGTTGATCGTGACGTGTTGATTTTTCATTGAGGCGAACGGAAACGATCGATTTTTTTTCTTTACTCATCTTCCCTCATCTATCCGGTTTCGACAAGAACGCTCGTAGAGAGAAAAAACACTTCTTTTATACACACTCGTTTCCACGGGGGAAGCTCATAGCCACTGTGCACGAGAAAGATAGTATATACATACGAGTAAGTATGGTCGTCGAGTTTGAGAAATCGAGCGCAAAAGCTTCTCTCGTGCTGCTATTGCAAACGTGTTGTATATACTTCAGAGCGCGAGCTTGCAAGCTCCGGCTTCGCGTTGTAACTCTCATTGTCTCTCGTTTCTTTTCATTTTTCCTTTCGTTTCATCGCACAGCTGTAACTTTTATAATTCCAGCTTCCCACGCTCTTTCCTTCCATGCCGCTGGTTTTTATTTATATCGCAATGTCCTTGCGCCAATAGTACGACTTTCGACGATGTAAACGCGGCGTCTGCATTGAAAAAAAAAAAAAAAAAAAAAAAAAAAATCAACTCGCTCCTTTACCCAACAATATAGCGAGAGAGAAAGAACCAATGGAGAGTGCGTCGTGATAATGTTCACTTCTTCGAACAATGCATTTTTAACTTTTTTTTTTTTTCATCATTTTTGTAGGTGACGATTCATGCAAATAGGCGTCAAACAACACAGTGTCGCCTATGCCTTTGTATGACGCGTAGCAGATAGGGACGTTCGTTCGGATAAACATGTACATGTAGGTATAAGCGCGGTGGCGATGCGTCGTTGCGAGAGAAGGGAAGAAAATCAGATGAGCCAGAGGGAGAGATGTACTGTATATGTAGGCGGAGCCACGCGAGCGACGGGTTGGGAATTTGGCAGAAAATCGATTTCGCCGATGATCAATTGGCGCTGCTGGATGCTCGATTAATGCCGGCTATAGCTGCTCGTGACGATATTTGCTCCGGTAGTTGTTGGGGATTGGCTGCGGTTGGGTGTTTTTTTTTTTTTTTTTTTTTTATTTACTGTTGATACTATTGTTTGTAGGGGCATATACGCTTTGGCGTTCGAGGTTTTTTATGGATTAGATTCAATGGGTGGTGCGAGAGAGCGATGTTAGCATCGCGAGGAGTCTCGTCTAACAAACTACATCAAGTCTAATAAATGTATAACACGCACAAATATTTGTACTCAACTTTTCGATAAATTTAAAGGGCATACAGTTTCGAGGAGAAAAAATTTACGGAAGCGAGGAAAATTTTTCGCTCAAGTTTATCGAAAATTAATCTGTACAAGACAGAAACACGGGTTGCTTTCGTTACCTCAGTTTAATATGCTACAAAAAAGCTGACAAGGGAGTTAAAAACAGGAAAAAAAAGAAATAAATAATTTCGTCAAAACATCACAGCAGGTGTCTCGAAAATTCGATTTAAACGGCAAATACCAAACCAAACTAGTCCATTTGGGTCCAACGAAATCGTAAAAAATCTCGAAATTCAATAATCAACGAGCAAAGCCAAAAAATCCCCACCCCCCGTAACATTACACCGCCGACTCAGCTCTTCCTTCATTACCTCCTTTGCTTTCCCGTTAATTACCCAGAGCAAACATTTGGCAAACGCCCCCGTGGCGCGGCCGATAAAATTTCCTCCCTTCATCCACTCGCTCGCGCGCATATGTACAATGTATGTATGTATGTATGTACCATGAACGCGGGTGTGTGTTACAGCGAGGTACGTGTGGTGGAGCGTTTTCTCATCGCTGGCGCCGCTGACGCTGCAACGGTTCCACGATCTCGGCTTCGAGTTCACGCGCAAGGCGTTCGGCCTGAAGGAAATGACGCCCAGATGGAAGCGCTGCACCAGCAACGTCAACTCCGCCTTTGGCATGGCTCTCAGCTACGTTTACGTGCTAAGGCACTTTGACGGCGAGGCGCGAGAAAAGGTCAGTTTTGCTTTCTTTTTCTTTTATTTATTTATTTTTTTTTTTTTTTTTCATCACCGATGCCCAATGTTCTTTGCCCATTGCTTACTTGAGCGATGAGCCCAATTGTGATGAAAAAAAGACCCCCTGCATTAGAGCTTATGTTTTGTTAATTCAATCACACGTTACGTGTGCTCCTCAAAAGGTTGCAGAATATTGCATTGCGTTTCTCAAAAAATTGAAAATTCGCGCGAATAATATACGGTTCATACGCTACCATTGTTTCAAACTATATCTATACCCTCACCCTCCAAATGATCAAATTTCAAGGCAAACAACTACCCTGTCCTTTGTCGTTTGATTTTTACCGACCAAACGCATCCAGCCGACCCCTCGCTTCCCGACTTTTCAGTCATTAATGTCTATCCGGGAAATCCTCGAGCGACACAAAAAATTTCACAACATACACCCCCATGTACGGGCGGCTCGATCTCTACAAAACCTCCCTCGTTGGAGACCCTCTGTTGTGCGTATACGTATACAGACCGAGTTTTCCCACCGTGTATGTGGGGATTTCTTGATTTCTCCTCTTTTTCCTTGCACCCTTGTTGGGCAGTCGAAGGAATCGCGTTATTTATTGCGCCTCGGGTGTGAATGGGGGATGAGGGCCCGGCGGAAGGAAAAGATAGCATTTTTTTATTCCATGCACCCGTACAACGAAATAACTCCGCGAGACTGGAAGATCATCAAAGTAGGGTACGCGTGTGATGAACGAGCGAGCTCTGGTACATATGCATATATATATATATTTGTATCTTTACTCATAATATATGCCAGAGAGTGGGTTGATCGTGACGTGTTGATTTTTCATTGAGGCGAACGGAAACGATCGATTTTTTTTCTTTACTCGCCAAAAAAAAGGAAAAAGACGCCGGACAGGTAAGAGCAGGGATGAGCTTTTTTTTCTCCCCTCCTCCCGAGTTACCAAGCTCTGCTACCTTGGATTCCAGGTTGAAGTAACCCTTGGCACTTTTGCTTCTTCCCCTCTGCATGTAACCAACACATTTGTGTGTATGTTGCCCTTGCCCTTTTTTTTTCCTAGCTTGGAATCAAAGGAGGAGGAGGAAGAGCTCATCGAGTTTCCCCAAGCACGAAAAGAGCCGTGAGTGCACTTGCGGTTTTTTATTTTCTTCCTTTGCGGGATCAAAGGCCCAAGTGGCATCACTTTTCACATTTTCCCCCGGAAAAGTGGATTTTTCTCGCCACGTTTACCCTGAAACATCATACTTTTCGATACGTATACGGGTCAGGGACTATATACGCAACTTTGCTCGTAACGAGGGGCTATGTAATGAAACGCAATGCAACAATAAGCCCCTGCATGTGCCACGTGGGTAAAACAATCCAAAGGCAAAGATAATTATTTTGTACGGGTGTACACGCAATGGAGATGATGCAGGCGCTGAAAATGCTGACGGACGTGCGGATGGCTTTCGACAGCATGGTCTCGGAGCTCGACTGGATGGACGGGGACACGCGAGCCAGAGCCCACCGCAAGTTGCACGCGATGCGGCCCTTCGTTGGTTTTCCCGAGTGGATCATGAATCCCGACAAACTCGACGCATTCTACAAAAGGGTGAGTGTTTTTTTTTTTTTTTTTTTTGAGAGAGAGAGAAGGAAAGAGAGGGGATATTTGTGTCCTTACATGTCGTTGGCGTGTATACACTTTGCAATGAGTAAATTCACGTGAAAGTGCCGAGACGGTGAAAAAAGGGCAGCTCACAGCTCAATGTGGATTCGATCGAGGCAACTGTATATACCCCTGCAGCCACAAACTTTTCAAAATGATGAGTCAGACGCTACCGGAGATGGCTAATGGGAAGGGGGGCAAAACCCTCAAAGAGATCAGAGCGGGAGGCTTTCTCTTAATTACTAGGCCCACACCGATGAAAGGCCATTCGAATATTTTGTTTTTGCTGTTGCTTTTTCTACACCAACTTCAAATATATATTTGGCTTCAGTATTTGATGAAAGGAAAAAATGTTATGTTCACCCCCCTCGAACGAAACGAAAAGTTGTACAATGTATATATATGTACGCAAGTGCACGAGGAAAGGACGATGTACATAGGGTTAGCGTGTATCTAAAAGCGCCGATGGGTGTACAGGCACTGTGTGTAATATATATGTATATATGTATACGATACCGAACTCGCCGCAGGCCGAGGTGATCGAGGGCAAGCTGTTCGAGACGTTTCTCAAGCTGACCGACGTTAACGTGAGAAAGAGCTTGCGCAGCCTCAGGGAGAAACCAGACAAGAACAGGTGGATAAGCACCGGGACGACCGTCAACGCCTTTTACAGCGCCATACTCAACTCCGTCAGTGAGTACAATATTCGATATATATACAGGTGTATACACGCGACGAGGAAACCTTGATCTCTCCCCGCTTACCGCGAAACCACTTTCAAACTTCGGCTTTTCGATGATGCCCAAGTGCTTTGGGGTCGGTGTGCTTGAATTCTTTCGCGGAGCCCTTGGCTTAATTTTTAATTCCGTCGACAATTCGATGTGCCCCGATTTATATATAAAAAATTCAAGTGGCTGCGCCTGTCGTCAAAGTTTTTGGAGGTACAAAAGTATATGGAAAGGTGACGGTACGCCATTTTTTCACTTTGTTTTTTATTTATCGATTTGACGGTCGCTGGTGAGCGCCCCCCGTACAAAGCTTACACCCAGAGGGTGAGACGAAAAAAAAAAAAAAAAAAAAATCTCGAGAAAACCCGAGAACACACAGAAGAAAGGGAAGGTTTAATCGAGACAATCATATTTTCCAGCCTTCCCGGCCGGGATTCTCCATCCTCCCTTCTACGGTAATGGACTCGAGTAAGTATGGCACAAATGCACACAGCTTTCACATACACACCTGCTCCTGGATTTTTAATGTTTCATCGCCAAGTCAAAAATTCCGTACACGCCGAGTACGTACAAAAGAAAGTCAGTCCCTGTAGAGTATGACGTACATAAAGCTCGTACACCCTCCGGGGGGCGGGGGGAGAACTTGAGGAATTCTCTGAAGCGAAATTTCATTCCTGAAATTCCTCGAGTTATTCCTGCGCCGGATGTATTGTGCTGATTCTCTTTCCCCTCTGTATTTACGTCTTTATTTATTCCTTTCTGGGGACACTGAAATTTTCATCCCCTGCTTCCTTGGACGCGACTCCGGGCCGCTGTCACGGAAGCGTATCTGATCCTTTGTTAATTATTCATACATACACTTACGGGACGAGTTTTGGCCATTTGAAAAAATGTTTGAACATACCTTTCAGAAAATTCACCAGTTATGGATCCGACGTAAATCCGTGCTGCACTCGGTTGAATTTTTCAAAGACAATCCGATTGAGTCGTGTCTTTCAATAACCCATATGGTTGTTCCCTTGATATATACATTGTACGTATATAGACTTGGATGCTTTTCCCAAAAGTGCAATACATTGTTTATGTCAAAAAAGTTTTTTTTTTTAGCAAAAACGATGCAATTTTAATGAAAAAATTTGAAAGAGTCAAAGAATTTGAAGCAAATACAGTAAACTTTGATATTGAAAATGTATGATAAAGTTATCAACCAAAAAAATTTTTTTTCTCAATTATTACATCGTGAATAGTGGCGAATGAAAAAAATTTTTTAGCAAAAAAAATGCACTTTATTCGGGGTGGGGGGGGAACATTTTTTTTTTTAAAGCATTGAAAAAATTTATGATGTTTCATCAAAAACAGGCACACAATCAACGACCAGGGAAAATTCGAGTGCACTTTTTGATGAAAAATTTTAATCAAGCTCGCGTAAAAATTCTGCCAAATTTTCCACGGTTAAACTGGGAAAAAAAAAAAAAAAAAAAATCCATACACTCGCGATATAATAACCCAAATGACAATAGCAGTGTGCAGCGCTTGCAGCTTCGTGCGCATGCATCACTGACGGTCACCCTATCAAAACACTCACCCACACGAACGCAGACACTCGAGAGACATCGATGATACAGCCTAATGGATATATTCTTCAATTATTCTCGCAGGTCCATAAACTACGGCGCTATGGGAGCGATAATGGGCCACGAATTAACGCACGGCTTCGACGACCAAGGTAAGTGAGTACACGTGTGCGTGTTCACGCGAGGGAGAAGAGCCATCGCTCGATTTAGCCTCACTCTATTACGCCGCTGTACGTATAATATAATACGTAGCGCACACAAGAGCCGGAATGACGCGCTTGCCTCTTAACGTTACTTGGCGTGTAACGGCCAATTTTGCTCTGAGTTATACACCATCGGGGATCGAAATTTTCACAAACCCCCCATCGCGTATACCACGGAAATCCAATCCTGCAGATATAGGGCGGTGTGGGGCAAAGAGCAGATGGGATATGATAATTATTTGAAATCGCTCGCGTGTGTTATTCAAATGTCGATCCGTCGGTTGTGGAGATCTTATCATCTCCGTTTCTCAGTTTTCTTTTTTTCTTCTTCATTTTCAGTATGTTCCGTTACGCTCGCAATTTGTTTGTTTCTCATTTTTACACATTACTTTGTGAGGGGGAAGAGTTTTATTCAGTTATTCAGCCGTTTTTTAATAATATGTGTGACATAAGAGAAATACACGTTTAAATGTACATAGATAATATTATGACGTTTTCGTAACTTTGTAAAAAATGTATTAATTNTAAATATGAATATCCGAATTTAATCGCAGATATAGGGAACAAATCTATAAAAAAATATATATGTATTTTTTATATCAATCCTCCTTTGTATATTAAGTGTTTGAAGAAATCTAAGAATCAACTGTGAGCGTGTCCGAATCCCAGTGATTAGGAGTATCGAATGTTTTTTATTTTTAATTAATTGTAAATATTTATTGATAAAACAGTCGCGATTCTGTGGAGTGTAAATAATAAAAGAGGCGGTTATATGCGAGCAGAAGTTAAGTTGTATGATAAAATAAACTGCAGATCTGATGCAAATTTTTGTTTGACAAACGCAAAACTGTTGGAATCTCTAAAAATATGCAGTATTAATATTAACTTTTTATTTCAAATACCGGATCTGAATAATAAGTATCGACTAATAATTTTTTTTTTATTACGTTAGTAACTTTTTTGTATTTCATGAGGCAATAATCTTATCAAGACCAACGAAATAAAGTGTAATAATTTACAATCATAATGTAAGAAAAATAAAATTGTTCGAAAAATTACAATGGTAGTTTTTAATTTCACATCGTTTATTATGGATTAAGTATTTTCAATATACAATTCTTTTGTCCAAGAAATATAAGAAGCTGGACCGTTTCTTACTCAACATTCGTCGTAAGTATCTTGATTAAAAATTACTTTACATTCTTCACTTTATTTGAAATTATTACACTAAATATCACATAGTCATAATTATTACTAACGTAGTAAAATTAATTAAATGATAGTTGAATGTTAGTAATTATATGCAAGAGCAAGATTTTTTTTACCAGGCTTCAAGCTAGTATACATGATTCACGTAAAGAATGAAAAGAAGTATGAATTCAAAATCTCTCTTTCACAATAACATCGATCTTAAAATTATTAATAAAATAATTTGATTAAAAAAAAAATTTACATTATCCTTCGTTTTAGGAAGTTGTTTTTTTCTTCTTCTTCTTCATCATCACAGCTGTACCCGTAGTATTTTTGGAAATTTTTTGTTTTTTAGTTGATACGCCTGTATTTTCCACTCGGTTTTTTCTTTTATTGTTATTTAAAGTGACCGTTTTCTTCTTTTTAATCTTTTTAATAGGTTCACTGGAAGCAGTTCGTTTCTTATTTTCCACTTGTTTTGGTAAGTCAACCTTCAATTTTTTTGGTTGCAATACATTTTCGGTATTGTTATTGTTTTCCAATGATTTACGTTTATTTTTTCTATTTCGTTTGTTTTTGACCAGTTTCGTGTCTTCCTCTTCTATAATCACATGCTGTCTTAATCTTGATTTGTCAGGATTCTTGGCAACTTCTTTTTCTACTTCTACAACTTCAGACTTTTTAACTTTCAGGTATGGACAAGATGTCAGTGCCATACAAGAAATTCTAGCACTACAATTAACTTCATTCAACAATGTGAGTTTATCTTTTTCAAATGACCATACTTTTATTTCACCTGAACTCGAAGCAGAGACCAATAACTCTCCATTACAGGCTAAACATTTTACTCTAGCAGAGTGGGCTTGGAATTCAATTTTAGTTTCATTTTTTAGATCAAAAATGCAGATTTTCCCATCAGCTAAGCCAATAGCAATGAACTCATCATTGAGATACTCGACAGAAGCTACTTTAGTCTCAAAGTCTATTTCCTTTTCGATTCCTGCTGTTTCCACTGAATAAATATCTATTTTGTTATTGGCAGCAATCAAGTAGCTGACACCGCTGGGACTCCATTTCAAAACACTGATATTTTTGGCATCCACTTTCCATCTGGGTACTAAATTTGTAGCATAAGCTTGTCTACCTTTAACCAGATTCCATGTTCTCAAGACTCCATCGTGACCAGTTGTGAGGGCAATTTTTCCCGTGGGATGGATAGCCAAGGTGTCAACTGACGAACCTTTGTGAGGCTTTAGCCAATGTTTCTCAAGTTGCCAATTACCACATCTAACAATTCCAATACTTCCATCACTGCTGGCCGTCATTATGTGCGACCCATCAGGGGTGAAGGAAATGCTGTTGATTGTATCTGTTACGAAAATACAAGTTATTACTAAATGACTGAAAATGTTTGTTATTACAATTGACAAATGAAACTGAACTCATAACTAACCATTGTGATGCACTAGTTTGCCACTTTCAGCTCTGCTGCGCAGATCATACAAGCAAACTGTGTCATCTGCAGCTGCAGAGGCCAAGTAGTGCTTTGAACTGGCCACGCTTCTGATGCTAGCAAGATGACTGTGCATAGCGAAACTCTGCTCCATTTTGTACTTCTATAAAAATCAAAACAATAACGGTTTCGTTATCAACAACATTGCAACTACTTGTGCATAATTTTAATGACTATCAAAATTAACTAAGACCACATCGGCAAAAAAGTGCAAAACATACAGTTATTCAATGATTTTAATACCAATATAGGACAAAAATAAATATTGCTAAAATAAGAAGGGAATACCGCACATGCCGAAGGATAACCTCAATACCGAAGATAACTCCCGGTAAACATTGTACTTACGTTGACGACATCGTCGACCGTGTAACCGAGTAGGAACTGCTCGTAAGTTCCAACCACCACCTCCAAATTCGGCGACATCCCGGATTTTCAACTTTGCACTCAATACGTTTTAAAAAATCACACACGTTTTCTAACGAAAGTAATGCGCTCTCAAGTGTGTCAACAACGTACATATGTTATATATAAACCTATAGCGCGGAAATGACACTAGGTTCGTTCAAGCCCCCCCTTGGTTCGGTTCGGTTCGGTCGGTTTTTTGGTCCTAGTACCGACCGAACCGAACAACGCATCATTTCCGAACGGAGCCACTATTTTAATTCGAAAACCGCGAAATTTGAATGTTCTGAGTTTTTATAATAAATAAGAAGCATGAACACAAAAAAATGACGATAACTGTGTTCAGTAATTATTTGTATCATAGTTATTACTCTTTTATTTTGTTACCTTACAGTTGAAGCTGTTACTTGTGTTTTAATCTTATAAATAGTTATTAGTATTTGAATTTTGCGGTTTTCGAATTAAGATATTTAAGATACGCGAATGTACCTTGATTCGCAAAGCACGAAGTTTGAATTCTTGAATTAATTTATCGTATTAAAACACGAGGAACAATCATAACCATAAAATAAAAATATAACAATAAACAACCATCATATTAACAACTATTGAACAATGTTGAAATCATATTTTATGTTTGTCATAAAAACATTTGAGACTTCAAACTTCGCGATTTGCGAATCAAGGTACGGCGAGTGTACAATTTAGCAAGGAACAAAATTCTCCAGTAAAACACTGATTCTTTTGTTCACATAACAATCATCGACGCTTTTGCGGAGTGTAATATTAACAAACAGCTCTTATCTCTAGCGGCAACGCGATAATATGTATACCACAAGAGCTCCGTACCTACTTTCAGTACACGCAACGATTTCTGATGAAAAAAATAAACCGACGCATTTAAACACAGTGCGTCGCTACATACTTACGTCAAAAAATAATACTTTCACCAACAAAAGAGAGCTTCAGCGCTTGACATTCGCACATTTTACTTTCCGTTGTACACAAGTATAAGTACACAGAGCGCTATCCGAGAATACCTTCAAGGTATACTTATATTAGGTGATGTATGATGTGTGCGCTGTTTACCCAACGATGGATGAGCGCCCCAACTCCGCGGAGTAATTGTACGAGATAAGTTTGAGAAGAAGAGACCGGCCGCTGCTCCGCTTATTGCACTACTGGCATTGATGTAAGAGCTCGCTTCCGTGGGTATACACTTATCTCGTCAACGTTGCATTCTCTTGGGTATATTATTTTTCGAAGCTGATTTTTTTTTTGATTTAAAAGTTTTTTATTGTCAGAGGAAAGATGGAAGGGATGGAAATTACCGAGATCGATGTCAAGGACGTGAGGTTCCCAACTTCCTTGAAATTTGATGGGAGTGATGCCATGGTAAGGGAATATGCTATACACACTTATGCAGCTTATTACAGGTATAACGATACGTTAAAGGGTTTTCTTTCAATTTCAATTCGTCTCACGTTAATGCATTTGTGTTGCTGTACTTAGAACAAAGTTATATTTCAAAAAAATTCATGACGTATTCGTGTTTATGTCTGGTTAGATGATCTTACATCAAGATCTGATCATAACTGTACTACAGTCGCAAAAACATAAATGTACTGTCGTGAGATTTCTTCGTTTATTTGTATTCTGTTGCGTCAAAGCCTCGAATTTTCGTTTATAATGTAAATCCTTCACTAACTGGGCACAATTTTTTCTGTTTCACGTGTCAAATGCACACCCCAAAACAGCACACCGATCCCGACTATTCCTGCGCTTACGTTACAATAAAAACTAATAGAGGCATCGAGGGATACGGACTGACCTTCACTTTGGGAAGAGGAACTGAAATCGGTAAGAGTTTGAATGAACTGGTGGATTATATAACACGTGATAACCACTGTTGATCGTTTCACATAGTCGTTCTCGCCTGCAAAACGATATCGAGGCTGATCGTAGGCACCAAAGTCCAAGACGTGTTCAACGGCTTTGCCTCTTTCTGGAGGAAAATCACGAGCGAGTCTCAGCTGCGATGGGTGAGTTTTATACAATGCATACTCGTGAAAAAAATAAACTGAATGTCAAATGCGTTAATATTTATGAAAGATCGGCCCGGAAAAGGGAGTGACCCATTTGGCCACAGCCGCCGTGGTCAACGCTCTCTGGGACTTGTGGGCGCGCATTGAGAAAAAACCATTGTGGAGACTGCTGGTCGATCTCACCCCCGAGCAACTGGTCTCCACGATAGACTTTCGATACATGTGAGAGTGAAAAAAAAAAAAAAAAAAAAAAAAAACAACAACAATAAATACATAAAGCATTTCATTCTGTTACGTAGCACTGACGTGATCACGAGGCAAGAGGCGATCGAGATCCTCAAGAGCCAGAAATCGGCAAGGGCCTCTCGCACGGCAAGTCTCGTGGAAAACGGCTTACCGGCTTACACGACCCAAGTAGGCTGGATGGGCTACAGCGACGACAAGGTCCGTGAGCTCTGTGAAAAATATCAACAGCTCGGCTTCGACACCTTCAAGGCCAAGGTGGGCCAAAATCTTGAGGACGACGTGCGCAGGTGCCAGGTGATCCGCGAGTGCATCGGCGATGACAAGAGACTCATGCTGGACGCTAACCAGGTGTGGGAGGTGGAGGAAGCTGTCGAGTGGATGAAGAGTCTGGCTCGCTTCAAGCCAACGTGGATCGAGGAGCCCACCAGCCCGGATGACGTTCTCGGACATGCAAGGATCGCCAAAGAGCTCCGGCCCTTGGGAATCGGGGTGGCGACTGGTGAAATGTGCGCTAATCGAGTTATCTTCAAGCAGCTGCTGCAAGCTCGGGCGATCGATTACTGTCAGATTGACTCGGCGAGGATCGGCGGTGTCAACGAGATACTTGCTGTTTACTTGATGGCCAAGAAACTCAATGGTAAGTTATTCGATGTGACGCGCTAGTTTTGGAGCATCGTCTTTATTCGCTTTTGTTAATAACAACAAACTTTTTAATAACAAAGGTATATAAATTTGACTGATTTTGCGGGTGCAAAGTTCCTGTAAAAAAATATAACAATCGGCGATCAACAATAACAGCGATTAGCTTGTGTATACGCTTTTTTCCCTTAATATTTACAATTGGCCATAGATGGAAGTTAGTTGTACAGAAAACTTAATTAATACACATGGTGGTTAAATGACTTCCGCAGTACCTGTCTGCCCTCATGCTGGAGGAGTGGGTTTGTGCGAGATGGTGCAGCATCTGCAGATGTGGGACTTTGTAAGTCTCAGTGGGACCACGGAAAATCGAATTATCGAGTATGTCGACCAACAGCACGAGCACTTTGAGGATCCCGTGACGATTAAAAATGCTCACTACATGCCACCAAGCGTTCCCGGGTATTCCACAAAAATCAAGGACGCAAGCTTGACGAACTACGCTTATCCTGAGGGTAAAGAGTGGCAACGCATGTTTGATATCGGCATTTTTCCCAGGCCTTCTGCTAACTAAATGTAAAATTTTGTTCTGCAATGAATTATTGTCGTGTTAATTTTAATTCTTCACAGTTCTTTGTAAGATTTTTATCATACAACTGGTACGTTATAAATTTTTACCTTATTTCCTGCACCATCGGTTTGTGTTTGGCAAATGATTATTTGTACTTTTGCATTGAAAATTCAATATTTACTAGTCTCCGTGAAACGTGATTTCACATAATCCGTCTGTTCACATGAGTGGATTACAAAAATGTTCGCCTTGTCCATCTTACATAAATAATTATAAGATTTTACTTACACTAACAAACCACGTGGAATTAGGTTTAAACATCATATTCTTGATGAAACTCATATTTTCCACGGGGCAAATAACGTGTAGATGCAAATGATTCACCGTTGTAAACGGAGGCCAGTGAAAACCAGTTCTTGTAGAGTTTTTATCTAGTTGGAGCTGGTCGACAATGATATCGATCGTAGCAACCATTTTGTCAACTATGAGTTTGTTGAAATAAAAAAAAACAAGAATAGCCAATCCACGTACTCAAATTACATAGTCAGTCGATTTACATAAATCTGCACTTACACAATTCTTCCTGCTCTTTCTGCAAGGTTTTAGCATTGACGATATGCGTTTTGGGGACTATGAGGTAATGGTGATCCGATGCTGGGTGAATATCTTTGATGCAGGCAATGTCATTATCCTTAAATAAGAAAGACATGATACGTAAACTCCCAAGGACCAAAGCAACAATGACGTTCATACATAAACATCAAGCATTGGTGAAAGGGTAAAAATTAATTGTCCCACCTCGTAAATGCAATCTCCAGGCTCTTCTTTCCTTATAATCTTACAGAAAACGCAGTTTGCCTGGTAATTATCAACTCCTGTCATTTTATTTGTTACTGAGATGTGATCCAGTGCAGTGAGTCGATTGATATGTTACCAAGCGCAACGTCAAAGTGTCAAACCCACAGCTTACTAACACACGTTGTCTGCTTTAGGCCGCGGCCACATAGACACGTCCGCAGGTAGGCGGCCGACTTTTTGAAAAAAGTTGAGAAGAAAAATACTACTAGATGGCGCTGATCTACATTTTTTTTTCTTCGTTATGTGATTGCGTCTTTACATTTTACATTTCCGGTGCTGATGGCATAATGGCAAAGTTTGCGTTTGCGGAACAAGAAGTATATATTTGTTTGTAAGTTCATTTGAAATTGGCAGCAAAGTACTGTATAGGCACGGGTTTTCGCGGACGTCAAACGCGTGTGCGGACGCGCTATGTGGCCGCAGCCTAATACACAAGACTCCTTTTACTCGGTTGGCAAGCACGGGCTCTTCTATTTCGCCTCTTTCGAAATATTTAAGCGATGTAATCGGATTAATTAACGCGTTTATTCGGTAAGGCTTTGATATTTTAATTACATCAAAGCGTAAGGAGCCGATTGCCGAAGAAGACACTTGGTTTGATGAAAAATTGACCTGTAAAGGATTAAATAACAAACAAACATCATACAGTTGCATTAATTTTTAATTTAAAATATATAAACTGTACATGTATTTATAGGATATATATATATTTTGAGTTTTTTTTTTTTTTGTTCATATATTTTTGCATGTGATGTGGTTTTTTTTTGTTTCACACAATGAAATGATTTCGCGCTAAGTGGTACTTTTATAAGCGCGTGATGTATGTACCTTTTATCTTATTAATTTTTGTTCGGACACAATTAATTGTTTAAATAATTAATTTTGCCTTCATACCGCTTTTTTTTTTAATTGAGTCACAGAACAGCAAAGTATATTATCATCTTTCATGGTTTACCAATTCACAACAGAGTTGCGTTTTGAAACATTTTATGTTAATCATATTCGCCAGTAGACATTCTTTTTTTTATATACCTATACTTCCTACCGCCATCAGAGTAAACAAAACACTACCACGTGTAACGTGTCGTCAATGATTATTCACGCTATATTGTTAATCGCGATTAATTTTTGTTGTCAATAAAAATCGTCTTGTTTTTTTTTTTTCGCTCTACTTACAAGGAAAATTTATCCCATATCTGATCTCGTTAATTTTACCTCGCCTCCATAAAATCAAGATTATCATCTAATAGTACGTATTTTGCACTGTTCCACTTTGATTATACTTATCTTTTTTAATTATTATTATTTTTTTTGTTTTATCAGTTACACTTTTTCCTTCAAAAATAGAAAAACGCAAATATGAAACAAAATCTTTTAGGTTTATTTGGTTCCTTCATTGTCACCTCTCGCTTTACTATTTAATAATTTACATAGATCTTAAGTAACGTAATGAAAGAAAAACAAAAGAAAAATTCGTAATTGTGCCTCCCTCCTCTCATAGTAGTAAGCACTTACAGTACCAATCGCAATAACATTTACCTTTCTACTTGCTTTTTTTCGTTACAAACTAAAGCTTAGAAATGCGTGTTTTTATTTTCTTAAAACAAAAACGGATTTAAAAAAACGAACATAAGCGTGATGATCTCTTTCTCTTAAAAACTATCAAAATCGTGGAAGTACTTTTGNAAATCGTTAGTAATTCATATTAGATAAAATGTAAATATTTTGAAGAAAAAAAAAACAAGAAAAAAAAAACAAAAAAAAACAAACAAAAAAAAAAGTGACTCAAAAGAATGTTACGCTGTAATTACGAGTGTGTTGATTCATTGAAATTGAACAGAAATTATGTCTGGTTGATAAAGCTGACGGTATCGGAAAAAAATACATTAAAATGATATTAAGCACGTATCTGCTGTCAAGACTCTCATTGTTTATTAATAAACTTCTAAGAAGTTGTCACTTGTTTTCATTAGATACAGCGTAGAAATGTCGAAAAAAAATTAAAACTACATTACACTACGATAACGTATGTATGCTTCATTAAAATTGTATTAAAGTACACTTAGGTATACTTTTATCAGATGAAGCGTAGAAATTTCTAAAAAAACTTAATTAAAACAATGTCTAGTGCATTTCCGGAGTAAAAACACGTATCGATGATTTAACAATTCATTTGAAATACTTTTCATTGCAAAGATTTAGCGATTCTATACGTTTATCACCGCTATATATACAGGAAAAATTAGTATAGAATTTTATATTAAATTAGATTTCATTTTTAAAGTACAATGTGTATAATGTACATGAGAAAATCCACAAAAAGATCCCGTTCTAGTCCCCCATATTATTAAAAAAAAAATTTTTTTTTGAGATCCAGTTTCTCTACTATTCCAATATTTTTCGATACTCGCTCGTACACAGGTATACTCTGTAACCAGACTTCGTATGCATCCTTCTTTGCCATTTTCCTTATTGGAGCACATTAAACTCGTACCCCCCAAAATGGGAACATCGATACTCACGTGTGTATATACAACACCCTTGGTGCCAACCCCTTTCCCGTAACGAAAAAAAAAAAAAAAAGACGGTAGGAGGGGCGAGGGTAATTGCATTCCCTCGTAGTATACCCAACGAAATGCACGACACAAACAGCGAAAATCACAACAACGCAGCCGAGGCCCGGGGTAAATTCCAAGCGCTCCGTGTGCGCTTTCCCTCATGAAAATTTCACGAGTTTTCGCACAGCAACAGCGTGTCTGCACGCGTGAAGCACCCCCCGTCCCACCCTTTTCTCTCTCTTTCCCTCCCCGTACCAGCGACTTGTTAATTATCTACTGTGGGCGGACGAAGGGTAGGATGCAAATTTTCCCTCTCGAGGGAGAAAAGAACGGGAGAAAGGAGGGGGCTCCTTAATCTTATGCAAAGTGGCCGTGTAATGCGAGCTATTCTCCGCGGCTGCTTGTGCGAGCGCACTGTTTGGGGTGTTTAAGTCGAGAAAAAGAAAGAAGAAGAAAAAGAGAAAAAGAAACCGAGTGTTACTACCCCCCCCCCTTTTTTTGTCCTTCTTTTGTTTCGGCGAGGGAAAATCGTTCAAATCTGAGGTGATCTTGTCGTTCGGTGTTGCAGGCAGGAGATACGACGAGAACGGGAATCTGCGCCAGTGGTGGAGCGACGAGACGCTCAAGCACTACCAGAGCAAAGTCGAGTGCATCATCAAACAGTACGGCAGTTACCGTCTCCCCGAGCTAGGTAACAATTTCACGGTGAGTGCTTACCGCCCCCTACCTTACGCCCCAACCCTCCGTTTTATGTGTATATATTTACTTTCGGACTCGGGGAAAATTGCTTTTTCAAATAATTTGCGCACTGCCGCGTGGTTTTTTTCAAAAGTCTCTACGTATGCGTGTCATTTTCTCCACGACCCCTACCTTCCTACGCGCTTTTTTCCACCAAAAACGTCCTCGCAGCTTTACCCTCCAACTATCCACATATACATATATCGGACTATTTTTTTTATTGAGTACTGTACATACACCGTAACAAGGAGGATTTCCATCAAAAATAACGCACTATATACTTACAGAAGCAAACTTTATCGTTCAAGCGTTTGAAAATTTTCTAAAAACAATCGAGCCGAAGAGGATACTCTATTGTTTGGGTTTGATGTTTTTCCGCGCATCTGTCGTTTTTTTTTTTCGAAGATGAAAACGTTTCGTCAACACAAAGGGGGGCTCTCGTGTCGTATAATGTTATCGTATGTAGAGCAAGGGGTCAGGTGTACTCGGCCGAGCGAGGCTTTTCGTTATTCATACGCGTTACGGGAGTGGTTTTGCTCGACGTATATGACTTGCTTGTTGTTTGTCGCCGCTCTTACGATTTAGCGATCGACTTCGTTTCGCGAGTCGTTAATTTTTTTTTTTTTTTTTTTTTTCAAGCCTCCCGTAAGGATTTCAGGGAGTTCGAGTCGATGATGAACAGTCGTCGTAAAACAGTGCACCCAACTCCTCTACGCACACGTATACAGAGAAAAAGATGTATGAGCTTCAATGGCACGCGCTGATGCATCGGTTTCCAATTACCGACGATAAAACGGCGATCGCTCCGTAATTCTTTAATTGAACCTTATGTGTTTTTTTTTTTTTTGTTGTTTTTTTTTTCTCTTGCTCCCCTTCCGACACATAACGCAAGTGCCGCCGACGTTTCTCCGAGCGATACATCAAACGAAGGTATATACAACACTGCACTTATTGCTGCGGGAACAAAAAAATCCTCGAGCGCCCCCTTGAAAGATCCCCCGGTACATACACACATCGGATTGTCCGTGTAATATATTACTTGCTGTGTTTTTCCGCAAGGAATTTTCCTCCCCCGCGCGTCGTGGATACAAATACATTTTTTTTTTTTGTTTGTTTGAAAAATCGGGTTACAGGGTGCATGAGGAAAGGCGGTGGAGGAGGAATCACGCGTAGCTCGATATTCAATTTTCTACGGGAGTCTGAATTTCAAAGCAGCTTTGCTCTGGGCGTTATACCCCCTTTTTTTTCAGAAAATAAGATCGATGCGCGGATACGTATAGGAATCTTCGAACGTGTGGTCTACTTACTTTCGCGCGTCGATGAATCAATTTTCGAAACAATTTGCCTGTAGGCCTTTTTTGATCTCCTCCCCATCTGCTCCGACTTTTTCCCTCCTCGACGGGAATATCGCTACTATTTTTTTTTTATTTTATAAATCGTTCGCTATATGTTTCTGAACAGGAAAGAAAGAAAAAAAAAAAAAATACAATTCCAGGATTTGCTCGCGGAAATTTTCGAAAAGTCAAACGGAAGAGAAAACCCCTTCTCCACCCGCATTACGGGAAAGAGCTAACGTTTCGAGCGCACTAAATTACACAAAGTACATATATACATCTCAAACTCGTTCGCATGAATGGATTAAAAAGTTGCCCTCATCTCTACACGTTATATATATGCACGAAGGAACAAAACCTCGCACGTGGCCATGCATGTACGTGGGGGGCTTTCAATATTATTGCCGTGAGTTCGACGTGACGATTTTCACGCGCATAGTCGACCTATAAACCTAATGGGTTTCTACTGGTCGGGAGGGGGGGGGGAGTGTTTTATCGCCCACTTTCAATTCGAAAGTCCATTATGATAACCACATATAAGTAGTGGGGCGAAGGAAAAAAAAAACAACAATTGATCACCGAACGAGAAAAGACCACGGGTGCGGGGAGAGCCACCTGTATTTTGGAAAATATGAAAAAGAACAATGGTATTTTACGCTTTGAAAAAGTTGCAGTCACCTCCCCCCCATCAATTATTTGTAGATTTATTCAATTTTTATTTCTGTTTTTTTTTCAACATGATTTTTTGCTAGAATTGAGATGAATTTCTTTACAGCAAAAACAAACAAAAAAAAACAATTATTGAAACAGTATTTAGGTAAAAAAAAAAAAAAAACGAAAAAACTTTGAGAAATAAAACGTGCAAGAAAAAAAGAAATGTTCATTCGGAATGTTTTAAAAATCCATAAAATCATCGCGCCCGAGTGAGTCCGAAATCGAAGGCAATCTAAAAGCACAGTATCGTACAATATGTACATGTGCACGCAAGCGAAACAACGGCAATCGAAAAGTACAAAACTTACAACAGCCGAGCGTAATATAATAAGCTTTTCCCGGAAACCATTTCCCCCCCCCTACCCTTTTCATCCCATGGCCCAGCATCCGCGAGCAAGTATGTATACATAACAAGGAGACACAGCACGGAGGAATCAATTCCCTTTCGATGCGCGTAGAGCGAGAGGGCGAACAGAGGGAGAAAGTTCTCCCCCCCGAGTGTATGATATCGTTTCCCCGTTGCGCAGGTATCGCGTTCCGCTTTACATGCAAAACTAATTCGGAACCGGTTACGTGAGGGGGGAGCACCTTTATTACCCTCGACTCACGATGAACTCACCCCACCTCCCCCCGGGGGGGGGACGTAAAAATATGGTACACGTACAGTTTTGTTCGATCGCTGAGCTATCGGTTGGTTAATAATTCCCGATCGTCCGTGTTCGTTTAATCGACAGGTGAACGGTATAAACACCCAAGGTGAGAATATAGCGGACAACGGTGGTATTCGCGAGGCTTATCGGGCCTACGAGAAACTGAGGTCGCGCAGTCCAAATCAACTGGCGTTGCCTGGTCTTGTCGACTACAGTCAAGAGCAGCTCTTCTTCATTGGTTTTGCACAGGTATGTTTTTTTTTTTTTTTTTTTTTTGGTGGAAGGAGAACGACGTCTGACCAAAGACGGACCTCTTCCACTGTACCGATTCGTGGAACTTTTTTGTTTTATTCTTCAAATTACAACAAGAAAAACGGTCACTTTGATCACTGTAGCTAGATCAACTGCACCTTTTAACTTTTTATTGCATACTATGTAGTATAGTAACCATAAAACGCTCAACGGCAAGGATGCATTTTTTAGGTACACTAAAAGCGCGATAAAGAATGTTTTACTTTTTATAAACAATGATTCGCTCGACGCCTCTATACGATGTCGGACAACTTTCAAAATTTAACAAAAAAAAAGGCTGTAGAGTGCAAAACCTGTTATCCTTTCTGCATCTATTTTTTTTTTTTTTTTTTTTTTATTCTCCTCAACATTTATCGATTTTCGATCGAGTTAAAGTAGCAATTACTCGATAAACAAATAAACCAACAAAGCGTATACAAAATGTAATTTTTTGGTTAAAATGTGTACTTACCCTGATTCCCCGCAGGTCTGGTGCGGCAACAACACGAACGGTGCCCTCAAGTCGAAGCTCATCGAGGGTGTGCACGCACCAAATCACTTCCGGGTTATCGGCACTTTGTCGAACAACGCGGACTTTGCCAAAGCTTGGAAGTGCCCAATCGGTAGTCCCATGAATCCGGCCCACAAGTGCATCCTATGGTGATGATGATGATGGTGCACCTAAATTTGACAGCAGTACTTTTTTTACATTACACGTGTATCGTGAATTAAACTGTTTGTTGGCTTTTGTCCGCTTAAAAAGGGATTTGCGTGCGTGGATGCGAGAGTTAGAACTAGAGAATTTTTTTTATTTTTTTTTAAAGATGTTTGATTGGGAGCTATGTTATACATTTATTTGCCAAGTGGACGGAAGTGTACTTATATAATATGTACAGAGTCGGTGGTGACTGTCAACGTGTCAAATAGTGTTAGTGATAGGAAAACAAATTAAAATAATTTAATAATTGTAATTGTTAAGTTAAAAAAAAAAAAAAAAAAAAAAAAACCATAAATCAAAGGAGGATACTGATCGATGGAAAATTGACATAACTTGTGTGCTTTGACAATCAAACATTTTTTCGATAGAAATAGTAGGAAATTTACCATTTCTGAGTAACTTTGATATTTTTCCAGAAGACCAGAGACGTACTTATAGCGAGTTTTAATGTTTATTTTTAATTCTTTATATGTAATACTTAGGCTATTAATTATGAATATCCGAATTTAATCGCAGATATAGGGAACAAATCTATAAAAAAATATATATGTATTTTTTATATCAATCCTCCTTTGTATATTAAGTGTTTGAAGAAATCTAAGAATCAACTGTGAGCGTGTCCGAATCCCAGTGATTAGGAGTATCGAATGTTTTTTATTTTTAATTAATTGTAAATATTTATTGATAAAACAGTCGCGATTCTGTGGAGTGTAAATAATAAAAGAGGCGGTTATATGCGAGCAGAAGTTAAGTTGTATGATAAAATAAACTGCAGATCTGATGCAAATTTTTGTTTGACAAACGCAAAACTGTTGGAATCTCTAAAAATATGCAGTATTAATATTAACTTTTTATTTCAAATACCGGATCTGAATAATAAGTATCGACTAATAATTTTTTTTTTATTACGTTAGTAACTTTTTTGTATTTCATGAGGCAATAATCTTATCAAGACCAACGAAATAAAGTGTAATAATTTACAATCATAATGTAAGAAAAATAAAATTGTTCGAAAAATTACAATGGTAGTTTTTAATTTCACATCGTTTATTATGGATTAAGTATTTTCAATATACAATTCTTTTGTCCAAGAAATATAAGAAGCTGGACCGTTTCTTACTCAACATTCGTCGTAAGTATCTTGATTAAAAATTACTTTACATTCTTCACTTTATTTGAAATTATTACACTAAATATCACATAGTCATAATTATTACTAACGTAGTAAAATTAATTAAATGATAGTTGAATGTTAGTAATTATATGCAAGAGCAAGATTTTTTTTACCAGGCTTCAAGCTAGTATACATGATTCACGTAAAGAATGAAAAGAAGTATGAATTCAAAATCTCTCTTTCACAATAACATCGATCTTAAAATTATTAATAAAATAATTTGATTAAAAAAAAAATTTACATTATCCTTCGTTTTAGGAAGTTGTTTTTTTCTTCTTCTTCTTCATCATCACAGCTGTACCCGTAGTATTTTTGGAAATTTTTTGTTTTTTAGTTGATACGCCTGTATTTTCCACTCGGTTTTTTCTTTTATTGTTATTTAAAGTGACCGTTTTCTTCTTTTTAATCTTTTTAATAGGTTCACTGGAAGCAGTTCGTTTCTTATTTTCCACTTGTTTTGGTAAGTCAACCTTCAATTTTTTTGGTTGCAATACATTTTCGGTATTGTTATTGTTTTCCAATGATTTACGTTTATTTTTTCTATTTCGTTTGTTTTTGACCAGTTTCGTGTCTTCCTCTTCTATAATCACATGCTGTCTTAATCTTGATTTGTCAGGATTCTTGGCAACTTCTTTTTCTACTTCTACAACTTCAGACTTTTTAACTTTCAGGTATGGACAAGATGTCAGTGCCATACAAGAAATTCTAGCACTACAATTAACTTCATTCAACAATGTGAGTTTATCTTTTTCAAATGACCATACTTTTATTTCACCTGAACTCGAAGCAGAGACCAATAACTCTCCATTACAGGCTAAACATTTTACTCTAGCAGAGTGGGCTTGGAATTCAATTTTAGTTTCATTTTTTAGATCAAAAATGCAGATTTTCCCATCAGCTAAGCCAATAGCAATGAACTCATCATTGAGATACTCGACAGAAGCTACTTTAGTCTCAAAGTCTATTTCCTTTTCGATTCCTGCTGTTTCCACTGAATAAATATCTATTTTGTTATTGGCAGCAATCAAGTAGCTGACACCGCTGGGACTCCATTTCAAAACACTGATATTTTTGGCATCCACTTTCCATCTGGGTACTAAATTTGTAGCATAAGCTTGTCTACCTTTAACCAGATTCCATGTTCTCAAGACTCCATCGTGACCAGTTGTGAGGGCAATTTTTCCCGTGGGATGGATAGCCAAGGTGTCAACTGACGAACCTTTGTGAGGCTTTAGCCAATGTTTCTCAAGTTGCCAATTACCACATCTAACAATTCCAATACTTCCATCACTGCTGGCCGTCATTATGTGCGACCCATCAGGGGTGAAGGAAATGCTGTTGATTGTATCTGTTACGAAAATACAAGTTATTACTAAATGACTGAAAATGTTTGTTATTACAATTGACAAATGAAACTGAACTCATAACTAACCATTGTGATGCACTAGTTTGCCACTTTCAGCTCTGCTGCGCAGATCATACAAGCAAACTGTGTCATCTGCAGCTGCAGAGGCCAAGTAGTGCTTTGAACTGGCCACGCTTCTGATGCTAGCAAGATGACTGTGCATAGCGAAACTCTGCTCCATTTTGTACTTCTATAAAAATCAAAACAATAACGGTTTCGTTATCAACAACATTGCAACTACTTGTGCATAATTTTAATGACTATCAAAATTAACTAAGACCACATCGGCAAAAAAGTGCAAAACATACAGTTATTCAATGATTTTAATACCAATATAGGACAAAAATAAATATTGCTAAAATAAGAAGGGAATACCGCACATGCCGAAGGATAACCTCAATACCGAAGATAACTCCCGGTAAACATTGTACTTACGTTGACGACATCGTCGACCGTGTAACCGAGTAGGAACTGCTCGTAAGTTCCAACCACCACCTCCAAATTCGGCGACATCCCGGATTTTCAACTTTGCACTCAATACGTTTTAAAAAATCACACACGTTTTCTAACGAAAGTAATGCGCTCTCAAGTGTGTCAACAACGTACATATGTTATATATAAACCTATAGCGCGGAAATGACACTAGGTTCGTTCAAGCCCCCCCTTGGTTCGGTTCGGTTCGGTCGGTTTTTTGGTCCTAGTACCGACCGAACCGAACAACGCATCATTTCCGAACGGAGCCACTATTTTAATTCGAAAACCGCGAAATTTGAATGTTCTGAGTGTTTCATAATAAATAAGAAGCATGAACACACAAAAATGGCGATAACTGTGTTCAGTAATTATTTGTATCATAGTTATTACTCTTTTATTTTGTTACCTTACAGTTGAAGCTGTTACTTGTGTTTTAATCTTATAAATAGTTATTAGTATTTGAATTTTGCGGTTTTCGAATTAAGATATTTAAGATACGCGAATGTACCTTGATTCGCAAAGCACGAAGTTTGAATTCTTGAATTAATTTATCGTATTAAAACACGAGGAACAATCATAACCATAAAATAAAAATATAACAATAAACAACCATCATATTAACAACTATTGAACAATGTTGAAATCATATTTTATGTTTGTCATAAAAACATTTGAGACTTCAAACTTCGCGATTTGCGAATCAAGGTACGGCGAGTGTACAATTTAGCAAGGAACAAAATTCTCCAGTAAAACACTGATTCTTTTGTTCACATAACAATCATCGACGCTTTTGCGGAGTGTAATATTAACAAACAGCTCTTATCTCTAGCGGCAACGCGATAATATGTATACCACAAGAGCTCCGTACCTACTTTCAGTACACGCAACGATTTCTGATGAAAAAAATAAACCGACGCATTTAAACACAGTGCGTCGCTACATACTTACGTCAAAAAATAATACTTTCACCAACAAAAGAGAGCTTCAGCGCTTGACATTCGCACATTTTACTTTCCGTTGTACACAAGTATAAGTACACAGAGCGCTATCCGAGAATACCTTCAAGGTATACTTATATTAGGTGATGTATGATGTGTGCGCTGTTTACCCAACGATGGATGAGCGCCCCAACTCCGCGGAGTAATTGTACGAGATAAGTTTGAGAAGAAGAGACCGGCCGCTGCTCCGCTTATTGCACTACTGGCATTGATGTAAGAGCTCGCTTCCGTGGGTATACACTTATCTCGTCAACGTTGCATTCTCTTGGGTATATTATTTTTCGAAGCTGATTTTTTTTTTGATTTAAAAGTTTTTTATTGTCAGAGGAAAGATGGAAGGGATGGAAATTACCGAGATCGATGTCAAGGACGTGAGGTTCCCAACTTCCTTGAAATTTGATGGGAGTGATGCCATGGTAAGGGAATATGCTATACACACTTATGCAGCTTATTACAGGTATAACGATACGTTAAAGGGTTTTCTTTCAATTTCAATTCGTCTCACGTTAATGCATTTGTGTTGCTGTACTTAGAACAAAGTTATATTTCAAAAAAATTCATGACGTATTCGTGTTTATGTCTGGTTAGATGATCTTACATCAAGATCTGATCATAACTGTACTACAGTCGCAAAAACATAAATGTACTGTCGTGAGATTTCTTCGTTTATTTGTATTCTGTTGCGTCAAAGCCTCGAATTTTCGTTTATAATGTAAATCCTTCACTAACTGGGCACAATTTTTTCTGTTTCACGTGTCAAATGCACACCCCAAAACAGCACACCGATCCCGACTATTCCTGCGCTTACGTTACAATAAAAACTAATAGAGGCATCGAGGGATACGGACTGACCTTCACTTTGGGAAGAGGAACTGAAATCGGTAAGAGTTTGAATGAACTGGTGGATTATATAACACGTGATAACCACTGTTGATCGTTTCACATAGTCGTTCTCGCCTGCAAAACGATATCGAGGCTGATCGTAGGCACCAAAGTCCAAGACGTGTTCAACGGCTTTGCCTCTTTCTGGAGGAAAATCACGAGCGAGTCTCAGCTGCGATGGGTGAGTTTTATACAATGCATACTCGTGAAAAAAATAAACTGAATGTCAAATGCGTTAATATTTATGAAAGATCGGCCCGGAAAAGGGAGTGACCCATTTGGCCACAGCCGCCGTGGTCAACGCTCTCTGGGACTTGTGGGCGCGCATTGAGAAAAAACCATTGTGGAGACTGCTGGTCGATCTCACCCCCGAGCAACTGGTCTCCACGATAGACTTTCGATACATGTGAGAGTGAAAAAAAAAAAAAAAAAAAAAAAAAAAAANTTAATAAAAAGTCAGCAACGTCGGATAAGAAATCCAATAAACGAAAAAATATTAATAATTATGATAATGATATAATGATAAAAAATTAAGAAAACGCGACACGGATTCAATGTACGTGATATTGTTATTTTCGCCTTACTCTGCACAGCATCGTTTTTTAACACCGACTCTCGTTATAATACTGTAGGATCGCAAGGTAATCTCGCGATCGCTCAGTCTATCATACACATGTATATTTATATTTCAATAGTCTTCCGCATGCACGTGCAACCGCCTCACTGATGCTTCTTTCATCGGCATAAGGTATAAGCAAAAAATCTTACACACGCGCGCACGCGCTCCAGTAAAAATCCTTCTTTCCTGTTCTCACTCCCTTTTAGTATGCCATCAGAGGCCTCGTAACTCTTTGACAACATTAATTGCCAAGTGATCCTCATTTACTAGACCATGCCGCGGTGAAGGCGATCTAGTAAAGAGGCAAGTTTCAGCTGCCCTGGTAAGGCATCTGGTCGGGAAGGGAGGACGAGTGATTCTGGGTGGGACTTTGGTGGAAGTGCTGCGACGAGCCGTCCTGCGACATGTCGTTGACCACCGGCTCCTCGTACTTGCCCCGCTTGAAGCGCCCGTACAGCGACGAGTACGGCAGATTATAGTGTATCGCCGCTTGATTAATGCTCATGTGTCCCAGTCTGAAAAAAAATTGACAGTCAATCGGTTGAATAACGATTGAATGAGAAAAGGAAGTGGAAAAAAAAAGAAAGTATACCTAACAGCCTCGAGAGCCTCGGTCATGGCGTCCTCGCTCCAGGGCGTAGGATTGCTCCTACTGAGCTCAATACCCTCCCTCTTGCACCTGCCGTATAGCGTGCCCGTGGGTATGCCAAACTCGGTCGAGGCGCGCTGCACCGAGGTCTGTCCGGAGCGTATGGCCTCGAGCGCGCGGTCTAGATCAGCCGGCGTCCAGGTAGTTGGGCTCGCGTTGAACGGCGCCGCCAACCTAATGCCCTCTCGCCTCGCTATTTTGTACAGGGTGCTCGAGGGTATGCCGAACGCCTTCGAGGCCTTGTTGGCCGATATGGTACCCGTACGTAGGGCGTCCAGGGCGTTGTTCAGGCTCTCGTCGCTCCACGACTTGGTCGGGCCGTCCTTTTTGGGCGTGTCGATACCCAACCGGTGCGCCCGCTGCCAGAGAGTCGTCGATGGTATGCCAAACGTCGCTGCAATCAATAAGATGTTGTAACGACCTATACATTCAGTATATGATTCTCGATAAATGAAATAAACACGAACCAGAGGCCTTGGTGAGGCTCATGTCGTGATTTCTGAGGGCATCGAGGGCTGCCTCCATGTCCTCCTGGGTCCACGACTTGGAGCCGTGATGGTGTCCGCCCGACTGGCCGGAGTGACTGCGCGAGTTGTTTTCACCCGAGTCGGAGTGCACCGAGCTGCTCGAGGGCATGAGACCGAGGAGCTCGGGTGTTATCATCATCATGTTGTCGTCCGCGTTTTTCGAGCTCACGCTCGCACGGTCGGACATGTGGCTGTCGATGTCTATC
Organism: Copidosoma floridanum; assembly: GCF_000648655.2. The sequence goes on along the minus strand of NW_019379463.1, from coordinate 274,679 downwards.
GTGTCCGACGAGTCCATCGTGTGCAACGTCTCGAACTTTATCTTCACGCTGTCGCAGCTCTGGATGTCTGGAAAATACGCGCGTGCTTACATGAGCTTTTTTTGCTTCGCACACTAGAGTATGTGTACCCAAGCCTCGTTGATCGTTGTCAACGCAAGTGATTAATATGACATGGGGAAAACAAGATAATCTGTACATAGCGTACCCAAGAAACGGAACTAAAATATCAATAAAGTGGAAAAGCGCATCGTGAAAACCCATATATACGTATAGCAATAATAACACAAGGCGCGGCGTCGGTAGCAAAGCCGAAGAAGAAGGAAGTAGGAGGAGGTAAAGGAAGAGAAAAAAAAAAAAAAAAAAAAAAAAGAGAGGTCGACCGGTCGCTTATTAGTCCGGGAAGGAAATCAAAATAATTGGCCTAATCGGGCTCTTAACTGCTCGTGATTAGATTCGCGCCGGAGTTTTGCTCGCTCGCCCAGAGTAAAGTCTCTCTCCCGTTTGTATACTTGTTGTGCTGATGCATTAGCATAAAACACCGTATGATTTGGGTGTTGGTCAAGTTTCGATCACGTTCACAGTAAAATGAGAAAAAAAAAAAAAAGAAGATTTTACCAGCCGTCTGATGCTCGGCGTCCCTGAGGTGGGTAATGGTCGTACCAACGAGGGTCGCACTGGGCGGCGTTGGCTGCGTCTCGGGCGGCAAATCGACCTCAGCTGGATCCGGATGATGGCCGTAATGGCCGAGACCTGTGTGACAGAACATGTCGTCACCTAACATTAAAAACATGCCGACCAATTGTCCCTGAGTCATGAATAGCCAGTAAAATCGCTCCGCGCCCCCTTATTCGAAACATTGTACATAAATTTGAGAACAACATCCATCAACAACAATAACAAGAAAAACACGTAGTTTCCAATAAAAGGCGCGGAGCGCTGAATTCCCCGTTAATCCGAACTAACCGTTGTTATTAGTCGCCGCGGGGGTATTGTTGTTGTTGGCGACAGGCCCGTTGCTGTTGCTACTGTTGTTACTGCCGTTGCTGTTGGTATTGCTGATGTTGTTGTTGTCAGGTCCACCAGCAGCAGCTCCGCCGGCACCGCCGTCACCTCCCGCGCCACCACTTCCACCGCCGGCGCCGGCGCTGCTGTTACGCTGACACGAGTCCAGGACTACTGTTGTTCCTGCTACTGCTGCTGCTGCTTCTGCTGTTGCTGCTGCTGCTGCTGTGGTGCTCGTCGTTGTCGTCTCCATGCAATCTTCATCTTCGACCGGCCAACAATCACGGCGGTTCTGCAAAACACACATGGTTACTTGTACACGTGAACCTGCGAAACAAGTGGCGGGAGGGACAATAAAGTTTAAGGCAAGTTGTACACGTATACAACAAAAGTACCAGAAAACCCCGCTCGCGAGCGCGATAAACTTTTAAGCGAACTTTGTACACTGGATTCTGCTGAGCGCGGCTGTCCCCGCGCTTTTGGCAAGAGTTATGTGCCCCGGCCGGCCGGCGAATGGCTAACCCACCCCCCTTTGGCAAAGTTCAAAAAGAAGAAGAAGAAGAAACAAAGTACCTCCTTGTTGCAATCCCTCACGTAGCTCTCGACAAAGTCCTCTTCCTTGTACTTGCCCGAGTCAACTTGATGATGATGATGATGATGCTGGTGCTGCAGATGATTGTGATGATTGCGTTGTTGTTGTTGTTGTTGGTGGTGGTGATGGTGCTGCGAGTGCAGTAACAGATGCCGGTCCGTGTTGGCTAGCCGATTGTTGCCGCCGACGTCGAAGGACGTGCGCGGCCTCTTGTAGCGCGGGTGGTGGTGCCTGCTGCTCTTGAGCTTTGTGAAATTGAACCTGTGGGGTGTGCTCGAGTCACGGGGTGGCGAGCTCAGGCTGACCGAGGGCCCCTCGATAAGGCCCCCGACTGTTGGACCACCGCCTCCTCCTCCGACTCCCGATGGTGAGCCGACACTGCCGCCTCCTCCTTCTCGGCTCTCGGGCACCTCGCACAGGCCCTTGATCTTCAGCTGATCGGCCGTTTTCAGGAGCGACTGCAATTTCATTTATTTATTTATTTCTTCATACAATAAATTTGCCCGGCGTATATTGCTTTGATAGGTGTGTAAAGTTGAGAAGTGAGGGGGGGGGGGGAGAAAACTGTGAAGGAAAAGACAGGGAATTAGCCGCGCGCCCGGAGCTTTCACTCGATTAGCAGACGCTGCGAGAAATTCACTTACCCTTGCTCCCTCGGACCGAGTTCGATAATACAACGGATACCAGGGGCAAAGGGGCGGGGGGTAGCTCTATCCATCATCCCTGTTTGTCGCATCTCTCTATCTCTTTTTTTTTTCACTCGATTTGTTTGTTTGTTTATTCGTTTAGCTGTGTAAGCTTTTTTTCAGTATAAAAAAAAAAAAGATATACAGCAGGTGCCAGCATTGTTTGGTTGTGCATTTGCGCCACTCGCGTGACAATTGACAACGAAAGACATCGAGCGAAGGACCTTGATCTTGGACCTGATAAAATCCTTCGCTCAAAAAGTAAGTACCCGAGCTTGCAAGCTCAGGCGAAAGAAAAAAAAAAAAAAAAACACCCCCATAGAAGAGTAGAGTCGGTGAAAATCAAATCCCAGCAAATCGAAATAACACAGCGAAAGAAAAGAGAGAGAGAGGGAGGAGGGGAGAAAGAAGGCGCAGTACAAAACATAGTAGTAGCCCTCCCTCCGGGGATATGTATGCATGTACATGTACACAGTGCGCGCAGCCATCGCTTGCAGCACATAGCGAGGGAGAGTAAGTTCGTCCTCGCTCTCTCTGTTCTTTAATCAAGCGCCCACTCGCCCGGACGACGACGTCGGGGGGGGGGGGGGGTGCGTGTGCGCGAGTGCGATTAGGAGGCGGTGGCGGCCGCCGCTCTCGAGAGGTAGACGCCCTCTCCCTCCTCGTCTGCATTTCCACCTCTTCGCCCTCCTCCCTTTGGCTGAAATTTTTTTCTTTTTTTCTCTCTTTGTTTTTTGCTCCCTCCGCTGCAGCGAGTAACTTTTTTTTTCTTTTCCCTCCTCGCGCGTGCTCTTTCACACCCTCTCGGCTCTCCGTGTGCGCGCGAGGCTTACTTTGTCCTCCAGCGTATATACACGACGAGCATGTACGTGGCTTTTGATGTCGGGGTTTTTTTTTTTTTCTTTCCCCTCTCATCCTCCGTACGTGCATCACGGAGCGACACTTTGCTACTTTGGACGCGCGAGGAACGAATCGTCATTTCTTTCTTCTTTTTTCATCCGTCTACCGCAAGCTCCGCGAGCTTTTTTCCCCAATATACTATTCGACTTTTTTTTGTACATATAGGTGCAGCGACGAAAAACAATTGGAATCTATGAGAGGACACTGTTGTTTTTTTTTTTTTTTTTTTTTTTCACATATACATTACAGTGTCTTTGGGTAATCAAGACGTGCCGCGTGGCGTTTAAAAAATGACACTCCTCCACATCGATGGGTAAGCTGCAACGTCGATACAGTGACTCGGAAGCTTTCCATGCAAGGAGGAAGAGGAGGACGGCGGAGCTCCGGTGTCACACCCTGCTCGTATAGGCCGACGAGGGTAGGTATAGGTGCAGGGCGCTGGTACACGTACAGGAGGAGAGAAGAGGCAGGAAAAACGCCCGCAGCAGCAAGAGGACCCCCCCCCCTCACTCTCTCTCCCCGTCCGTCTGTGCGATGCGTCTGTCTGTCCGTCTCTGGCGTGTCGCGGTGGTAGCGCGGCAGATACCCCCGTATCGACCATACCCGGCTTCCCTCCCGAAAGCTCTCTCTCTCTCTCTCTGCTGCTGCTGCAGCCCCCACCCCCCACACACAACCTCCCGAGGGCGACCGCGTGCGCGACGCTTCCAACGACGCGGTCTACGGCCTGTCTCGCTCTCCACCCACCGACACTCGGGCATAGGAGCTTTCGCATACGTATAGGCCGGCTAGTGGTGGTTGCACGGCCGAGCCATAAGAGTGGTCGCGCGCGCGTGGAGCATCATCCAAGTTGGGGAAGGGGGTGCGGATTGACATGCTACGGGTGCACACGCTCTCTCTCTCTCTCTTTCTGCTGATTCTGGGGGGGGGTGGCTTTTTAGGAGCTTCGTTTTATCAATAAGACTCGTGCGCGGAGGAAAGACGAGGAGCGCCAAATCATCATCACGCTAATTTCTACACACTCGCAGTACAACCCTACTACATGTATAGGGTGTGTGTACTTTTCGGGGTTATTTTTTTAAAATGCTTTTCTCTTCCCCCCCCCCCCCTCAATACCCAATCAATAGGTGGATTAACTTTTCATGAGAGCGTCACCCGCGAGACATTTATCATCTGCTGGCGAAGAACCCATACGTGTGTAAAGGAGGACCTGAGTCTCCACTACGGCGCTATATGTATACATGTATGAAGTCTCAAAGGCAAAGTCTCATGCGGGTGGAAAAGGACAAAAGAGCGAGTGGTCGGGGGAGGAGGAGGAGGATTTTCGATTCGGGGTCCTCGTGATGCTCGATAATCCTCCCCTGATTTCGCTGACTCGAGGGGGGGGGGTGCTATGGGGGTTTTACGCGGCGTCTAGACTCTTGCCCCTGATATAATCACTACGTCGCGCGGGCTCGGCTTCATTTGGCAGTGTGAAAAGGAAGCTCCTTGATTATACATGCTGAACCTATACCGCGCACACGATTCTTTTCTTTTTTTTTTATTCCAATTTTTGCCATGAATGGTACATGTACACAGGCAAGGCTTATTTCATTCGGAATTGGCAATCACAACGACCCTGCAACAGTCTTACGTTTGATAAATCCAGAGAATATTTTCTCCTCCGATGATCCATAGGCACACGCGGCGCGTAGCGTTTCCGAAATTCTTGCGTTTCCACCCCCCCCCCCTCGAAAATACACAGCGCGAAACATTCGCTCGTACGCCCATTTTCCCTTCCCCTTTCAGAAGAATAAAAAAAAAAAATCACATCCGAATAAAAAAAACACCCACCCCCGGTTCAAGCTTCCTCCCTAAAAAGAAAAAGATACATCGGGGTGTGCTCGAGTCACGGGGTGGCGAGCTCAGAAAAAGCTCGCTCCATACAAGTCCAGCCTGGCGTGTGTGCAGTTGGAAAGGGAAAAGAAAAGAAAAAAAAAAAAAAAAAAAAGGAAAAAAAACCAAAGTTAAAAGCTAATGGTCGAGCGAGATAAAACGTTCGGGTGGTTTTGCAACAAAGACGAATAACCATCGATTCAGGCGTATGGGAAAAAAAAAAAAAGAAGAAAGTGCATACGCGTATATACCTACGTGTGTATGTATGTACATGGGAGGGGGTGTGTCCTTTCAAAATGGCGGGCCGTTCAATTAAACAAATAAAAGGGGGGCCACTGCTGCTGTCGGCGACGCCGAGGTCCACGGAACTCTCGGAGGAGGAGGAGGAGGAAGTTGAAACGTGGAGAGGGACAAAAGCCACGGGAGCTGTACAGGCTCTTCTTCCATCCCTTGCGCGCGGGGGAGGTACGTATAGATGGTGAGGGAGAGGATGCGGGAATTTGGATGATGATGGGCAGGTTTTTGCGCATTTCCCCCACCCCCTCCCTTTCTCAAACGAAAGGGTTCATTGTACCAGAAATGAATCGGGCTGCAGGGGTGAGAGCTATTGTTGTTGGATTTGAGGGTCAAAGTTGTACGATTCAACGGAGAAAAAACAATAATAAATAAATCAAGGCGCGATAATTTTTCCAAGAAATTTGCACGATACACCGAGTATGAAGCGTAGAAATAGATGATTTCATACGTAGACTCAAAAAGAGAGGTATACCTATCGAAAAGCAGCGGCAGTGTGTACCAGAGGGCGCAGACGAAAAGACGAGGAGGGCGGGTGAGGGGCGGCGGCGCAGCGGAGATTATAAAGACGCGTCGAGAGGGAAAAGAGCCATGGCGGCGGTGGTGCAGCACATCCTCCTTTCTATACTACTATACACCCCCTAACCCCCCTATATAGAGAGACACAGGCCGCGCCGCCAGAATTCGACTCTCGCGCCGTACATAGAGCCTCTCCCCCAATCAATACTATCCGCAGAGAGAGAGAGGGGGGGGGGCTTCAAGGGCATCGCCCGCCCAATTAACCCCCGCCCCCTTCCCCCAACTAATTGACGCACCGAGCCATGGTTTGTTCTTCTTCCTTCCCTTACGTATACACACACTCCGTTGATTTGTTCGTTTTGCCGCTTTTCTCTCCCTGCACCGACGACGGGGCGCGTCTACGCGATTGTCTCGTTTTTGTACGTATAGCCTCTCTTGCGGCGATGGTGGACGCGCGCCGTTGTTTTTCTTTCACTGATACATATATATAATGGGAAGTGTGGACCCTGGGAGGGTATGGGTCGATACCCGCGGCGACAGAGACTGACAAAGATGGGCTCTTTTTCGCGCGAGGCTGCCTCTTGCGACTTTGGTTGTGATGAGCGATCACCCGAAATCGGAAGCGAGAGGAGGAGAAATTGCATCTGAAACAAGCGTGTGTACCACCCCTTCTTTTTCTACTCGTAGTTGAAGCCGTGACACACGGTATAGCATATATAAAAATGAGCGAGAACGCGGAAACCGAGTGGGAGGCAAAAAAGAGAGCGAAGAAAGGCGAGGAATTCGGTAAAAGGAAAAAAAAAAAAAAGAGAGGGCGAGCGAGGCAGCTAGATGGTGTTTTTTTTTTTTCCTTCAACCCCCTTCGTACTTTGGGTACGTCTCAATGACGACCGAGCCTGTCGTATACATGTACGCGCGCGTAAAAGAGCGAAAGAGAAGATGCACATATAGTGCAAGAAGGAGAGACACGGGGCGAAAAGGAAAATTCATGAATGAACGCAATGTATATATCATACGGAGCGCTTTGCTATGTGCACTACAGTACCTATATATGGTCGTGTTATGAAGAAGAAGAAGAAGAAGAAGCAATTGATGAGGTGTGGAGACGGGTGTTTTTTTTTTTCCAACGAGTATCTACAGGGTATAAGTATATAGTCTATACCGTGCACGTGCTGCTGTGTGGAACAAGTGCTCCGTCGACGGGGATAAATATTTTATTTTATTGCTACGTACCATGTACATGGTTGGAGGGGGTAATGGAGTAGGTTGGCCTAGACGATATCGGATCGTTTGATCGAGGGAGCTTTTACATTCTTGTGCTCGCAAGTACGACGTAAAGCGCCGGTGAATAATAACGGCGTGAAAAGCGTGATTCCTTGCCTTTTCTTTATGAATAAATGTAACCAAATGCTAATAAATTTCGAAATTTGTTTCGTTTCGCTGGAGTTGACCGAGGAGTTGACGCTTCGACGATAAAAGTATATAATACACGGTTTTTGAGCCCAGAAAAACGATATTTTCATCGAACGAAAATCTTCCTCCCGTATATATCTTATCCGCGTGGAAAGAGATAATTGCGCGTATCGCAGATGAATGTAATATTTATGTGTGCGTGAGCGTACAAAACACGTACGCGGTGATAATGCGAGGGGGCCGTGTTTTTTTTTCTTCTTCAAAAATTTCAACTTTGTCGAAATATTATCTGGGTATATGAGCAAGATTTCACAATTGGAGCGACTGTTCGACGTTGTTAAGTCTGATTTTTTTGATCAACTGCAGCCCATTACAATATGAAAAAAAAAAAAAACAATTTAGACGAAAAATAAATGAACAATAATTGTCATGGCAATCAAAAAAGTATATTTAAATATTGGATTTGAATAACTGTAAGAATAAACTTTAATATTTAGTAATATATAACGCGTTTATGTGATTATATAACATAAAAATTACAAAATAGTGACGAATGAAAAAGAAAAAAAAATTGGTTTGAAAATTTTTTTTGAAACTTTTTTGTAAATGCACGAAACAATTGTTCCCCAAGTATGGCCACACAGCAATCACGTGGTGTCTCTGTGTACGAAGAGAATATACGCGAGATTCTGGGCTAAAGCGAGATTCCTTTATATAGACAGTCTTTACCGGAGGAAAGGAGGTTACACAGCATCACCGTTGCTCCACATATATAGGTACCGCAGTTCTGGACGGGATGGGTATATGTATGTATGTATATAGTTTCGCGGAAGGACGAATGCAAGGAGGGAAGGAAGGAAGGAACGAAAGAGAAAGTGTATTTTATCCTTGTGGCGCACTTGCAGCACTTGTACAACGTACCCCTGTTCCCTCACGGTAAGTATATATATGTATGTATGATGTAAGTATACTGCACCGTGCGCACCTCATACTATAATTATCTCCTGTACTTACAAATGTATAATGTATGTACGACGCTTCTTGTGTGTCCACTCTATACAATAAACTGCAAGTAAGCATAAGTATACATACAAACACGAAGCACAGCCGATATTACTTACTCAATTCCCTTTTTTCTTCTTGCGCATCGTCTCAACTAAACAACCTATGTGAAACACCCCCCCCCCCATTTATCGTCGTTCTCGTTGTACCAATGCACCCTATCAGATCCATCCCTCGTGACATACATTTTATATATATAGTGTGTAATTATAGACTCTACATATACTATAGATGCATGCAGTTATACCTATCCACACACACACGCATACACACATATATTTTCGTTTTCATTATTCTCTCGCTTCGTTCGCTACATGCTCGCTTTCACTTTTTGCGTTGTTTGTATACTCACCACCACAATACATGTCCTTCCCAACTCTGCACACGCATATATATTTCCCCTCGTATTTTCCCATCGCATTTTCCCTTCCTTCTCTCTATACTTCCCTCCCTCTTTGCGCGTTAACACATATTTTGAATGATCCCGACACTTTTGCTTTTCCTGTTCTCTCTCTCTCTCTCTCTGTGCTTTCCATTTCGCGTATATAGCACACACTTTCACTCTTTTCGCTCGACACGGTAAACATCACCTCTATATATATATATATAAATATAAACGAATAAATATACACGCACCCTTTGACGTTTCGCACAGGTGATGTTGGTGTGAGGATACGTATAGGTACATACACATGCACCAACGCAGTATACCTCTTGTACTTGTCTCTCTGTGGGGGTTTGGAGAATGTGTGTATGATTTGTTTGCACAAGGTACCTATACCATATGTAATATATGCATTATTCGCTCCGAGCCGATACAGAGGTTGCGCCCCCTCTAGCCAAAATCAGGCAACATTTCTTGCATGTAAACAAACGGTTTAGAACATATATACATGCGTATAGCTGCTTGTGATTGGCTGAATAAGACAGCAGGAGAGTATCGTCGTTCTCTCTCTAGCTTGCCAAGTGCCAATCACAAGTAGCTGTACGTATGTATATGTGTTCTAAACCGTTTGTTTACATGCAAGAAATGTTGCCTGATTTTGGCTAGAGGGGGCGCAACCTCTGCATCGGCTCGGAGCGAATAGGCAGGTCCTGAATTCACGTGCCAAAGGTCTTATAAAGTAATCGAAATGACGTACGGGCACGAGTCAAAGTATATTATAAGGTGTAGGTATACTTATCAATCGGACGGGTTTTGTCGGAACTTTGGCTTACCTGGAACAAAAAAACAAAATACGTACTGTTAGACGAAAAATAATACTCACGTGTATCAATGCAATAATTAATAATATAACAACGTTTATGTATAATTGTATATATGAATGAAAAAACCGTTGTAAATATTGTACATGGAATATCGTTTTGTTATACACACAAGATGCCACGAAGCCATTATTCACGAAACTGTACGCGTTACAATATCTTTCCTTCGACAGCGTTAAACTTACACCTGTTGAACCCAAGAATAACTCCTCCTCCCGCCCTCCTCAGCCATCTACCCCTTTTTCTTCCCGTCTTGCGCTCAATCGCTTTTCTTATTCTTTTCGTGAGAGGCGCCCGGACGCCTTTCTCTTTCGCCGCGGTTGCCCTCTTAACCCCCTCTTGAAGGGAAAATGTGTAATATCATTCCTACTTTTTTTTTTTTTTTTTTTTTCATCACCAACTCTTCGTTTTCACCTGTTACATGTAAATTTTTCCTCTGGACTGCAAAATTTTTTTTTCTCAAATCATATATCCAAGTATGGTTTACATGTATAGCAAGCAGAGGTGTGGGTAAGAAACCGGTGTTGTTGTTTTTCTTCCCCTCTACCCATAGTCGTACCCCATATATTTTTGTCCTTGATTCTTTCTGTCCACCCCCATAATCACCACCTCCTTACTCGCACGCGTGTTCGCGCACCCACACATTTACGCTGTCAAAAAGTAAGCAGTGAGCTATATACCCCGCTTTTATCCGATTTTTTTTACGAGCCGGCGTTTACATTAGCCCGCGTTTATACTCGCTGCCTTCTCTCTTCTCCTCAACCACTTCCCCGTCCGGCCTGTTTTCATGCTCGTTCATTCATTCTTGTGCACTTGCACGTCCCATTCAACCGTCGTCGAGCTGTTTCTTCCTCCTCCAGCCGTTCAACCCTTTACTTGCCAATCGCCTTACGTTACGCACAAATATGGTTGCTCGCATCAAAATATATGGGTGATGGTGGTACTCTGATGCATCGAACGGGGCGTTTTTTTTTCGTTCTCTCTGCGACTGGATATGGCTAATATAGGATTTCTTTTTTTAATTTTTTTTCATGGGCTACCGGGTCGTGTCTTGACTATGGGGGAGGATACAAATTTTATTTTTTTATCGAAACAAGAGACATCGTTACTTGCTCGGCCACGAGAATATGCGACCAAAGTTTCAATAGAGTACCTACACCCTTGCATTGGAAATACGGGTAACAATAGCACCTCCCCCTACCGCCCTCAATGGATTCGCAAAAAAATATACATTTCCAGAAAGAACACAAGTTGAGGCAATAATTTAGCGCAACGACCAACCATACATTGAACAAACCGAGTCTCCTCGCTTCGAAGACTCGGTCGCCCGCGCCTATATATATATGTATCCACCACCAATGATGATACATGTATATAAGGTGCGTGTACTTTGACACAAAAGGTTGTACAGCTCGTAAAAATAGCCGAAAGAGTGCGCGTGTAAAATATATAGCTGACGAGGACGACGAGCGTATAGGGCTATTCTCGGCGAAAGAGACCGTCGAGGGGCCACACCGCACATGATAGTATATTATACTGTAGGTATAATACGCGTGTCGAGGGTGTACACGGGGAACCAAAAGACTCTTTCTTCTTCTACGAAGGGGACAAAGAAGTGGCGATTTCGCGAGTTTTGAGAACATAATACATACATGCACCCTGCGCATATATATAATTACGCGATATTATGCAATCGTCGATCGCGCAGCGAATCAAAAGGGCTAGAAGGCTTTGGCTACATACCCCGGCCCGGCGGACCTTTACAGCCTGCACTCCCACGACAATCGGCAGCGATTCCATTCCGGCACAGCAACATTATACATTATATTATTCGTACAATGTATACCTATATACGGTCGCGTGTAAAATTTTCGAGTTTGCAGTCCAAGGAGGATGGTATCATATTGTATAACCACCGGCGTGTGTGAGGTTTTTGTTGTTGTTATTGTTTTCTTCGAGTTGGAAATTTTGAGCTTTTGTCTCCATACGATTGGATCTGCCGGTTCGAGGCGTGAAACTCCGAGCGCGAGACGTCACGAAAATTCCTTTTCTTTTTTTCCTTACACTACACGTGCAATTCTGAGAAAAGACTGCTAATTTCTCACGCGTACAAAAGTACGCGCTTTACGACCTTCTCATCTTTTTTTTTTTTTTTTTTTACGTTTAGTCTCGGGTTCATGTATGTACATATACATACAACGCGTACACGCGAGGGAAGGGAGAGAAAGAGCTCTGTCTTTCTCGCAAACAAAGAGTATCATTTTTCAAGGCCTTGGGACGCGCAACGCGCATGTGTGTGTGTGTGTGTGCACACGTCCCCCCGTAAAAGACCAAATATCTGTTGGAGATGCAATAAGCTCTTCTTTCGTCAAGCGAGTGGGGCTCCTTTTTATCCTCGAGCACGTATCGTACCGATTTTTCAAGCCCATCCAACCGATTTAATTTTTAACCAATACCGATGTTAAATACGCGTTAGACCCCGCGTTTTCGGTGATCACATACGCGCGGAGATCGAGGCCAGCGTTGTTTCGTGAATTCGTTATTTTCTCGATTCGTGGAAGCTCGACCGGCGCTCGGCTCGTGAATTTTAATAGCCCGGCCTCTCCCGTCGTATGGATATACATATATATACATATATATTTAATACACGTGTCGGAGGCATTGTAATACACAAATTGCAAAGTCAAGCGAGGTATACACGTAATAATACTATTATATCTCCGGAGGAGCAGATTTTATTTTTATGCTCCTCGAAGTAATATGTAATGAAAACTCGTCCTCGCAAATGTGGAGAGAGAAAAAAAAAAAAAAAAAAAAAAAAAAAAAAAGGCGAGGCGATTCCTCCCTACACCGGTAGCAAATGAATTACAAGCCAGCGAGCCGGCGAACAAATTAAATTTCCATCCTCTCCCGTCAGCGGTTACACACCCGTGCGCGCACACGTGCATGTATACACACGCGCGTATATAGACGGCGTCGTCGACAACGAGCACGGGACGGACGAGAGGGTCTCGCGGATTTTCGCACGAGAGGCTCTCCGTACATTGGCGCTGTGCGGCCGCACAACTCCCCGGTCAACCAGACCGGAGAGACCATACTACTACTAACATAATTATACACATACACCCACGAACACAAGTTTTCATAGAAATATATACGTGAGCGTGTGTATATATGTAATGGGTGTGTACGTATACAGTGACAAAACAACGACGAAGACGAAATGAACGCATCGCGCGTAAATCGCGTGTTATTCGATACCATCGAGACTGTATGAGTGACGGACGCGGCAAAAGAGGGACTTTACTCGTGATTTGTTGGGATAGGTGTATACATGAGTAGCCATTACAATACGTACATTGTAAGTATACTACGGTCTTTCGAAGTGGGTGTGCATCTGTGCGGGAACTATACTATATACTATCATATATGTGGCAGAACTCGAGCAACGACCGAGACTTTATTTTTTTCCCCACAGTTTATCCAACGATTTATATTCCTTCTTCAAACTCGCATTGGAAAAAAAAAAAATTTGCACGCCTAACTCCCTGCACACATGATACACGACAAATCGCGCACACACTCTCAGCCTATCCACCGTCTTATCTCTCCGTAAAACACTGCGCTGGCGGACCTTTGTACAACAAACCGAGCAACGCGAGATAGAGAAAGAAAAAAAAAAAAAAAAAAAAAAAAAAAAAACTCACCTTGGACTACACCAACTCGACGGAGCAACCCCGTGTATATAATATACGAAGCGGCCCAGCCGATTGTGGTTTCACGCTTGTATGTACACTGATCACCGCGACCGATCCCCGTCGTCGCTCATGCTTATATTATATCATCACACCGAGATAAAAACAAAGTCAACTAATTTTGTTTTCTTTTTGTATTTGTCACTGCCTCCCTATAGCACGTACACTTTGAAAAGAAAAGAAAAGAAAGCCGCGTAAAGAGGACGAAAGAAAGCGCGCACGGCCGCGAGAGTGGGGCCTCGTGGTTTTGCCGGCACCTTGTATGTATATGTATGTATGTACTACAATATAGCGCACGTATTTGTATTTGTGGGAGTAAAAGCGAGAGAATTAACGGAGAAAAACACAAGCCGGCCGAGGAAAAGGCCCGCGAAAGCGTAGCCGGCGATAAAGACGCGGAAAAGGAAGTAGCCGAGGAGGAGAGCCTTGCGGCGCGTATATATAGCGTCGCCCGTGCGAGAGATGACTGCCAGCGTCCGAGCCCTCCGACCGGGCTTATACGGACCGAACGAAAGAGAGGACGAAAGAGGAGAGAGAGACCCGCTCCCGAGTACCTATATATATATACACGTATTATACGGGGGCGGTGACGATTGTGCTCGTAGTAGTGGTGGTGGTTGCTGCTGTTGCAGTCGAGGGGGCACGCAGACCTGCACACTGGCGACTGCGGGCGTCGTGTTATTCCTCCTCTCTTTCGTTTCTCACATACTAAGTATATGCGAGTCAGTTGTAAGTAAGTGAGCAAGTATATATTTATATGCCCCAAACGAAAGTGAAATGGCATTCGGGGGTGGAGTACATTACATACACACAGATATGTGTTAAATATCAAGTAAAAGGGGCAACCCGACGTTGTTGCTATACTGCCACCGACGACGACGACGACGACGACGACGACTGCACTACTGATACTTTTACAATATACCGCGTCGTCGTCGTCGTCGACGTTGTATATATCGAGACATTGCCCAGCGGCAGAGAGTGCCCGTATACACACGCCTAGGTATACCAATATAGTGCGTGTATGAGAAAATCCACAAAAAGTAACTCGTTGTTGCCCCCCATTTTATTAAAAAAAATTTTTTTTCGAGGCACACCTTCGAGATAGGGCTCATTTATACTTGTAGTGTCATTTACTAATTTTTAACACGGGTTTTAGTGGAGGTGACACCCTTTTTCCGCGATTAACATGTCAAAACTATATGATTTTTCATGTAAGAGTGTCACCTTCTGCCCTAAAACCCATGTTCAAAATTAGTACACGACACTACGAGTAAAAAAAATAAGTCCGGTTGCAAGGGTGTGCCGCTAAAAATTTTTTTATTTTTTATGAAAATGGGGATCAAAAGTGGGTAATTTTTTGTGGATTTCTCCGTGTATAGGCGCCCACCGAGAAGAAGAGGAGGAAGAGGATGGGTCGGTGTATGTGTGTACGTATATGTATACATGTGTACTCGGCCCAACCGACTACTACCATCACTGCAGTGTAGTTATACATGTGTACATGCTAACCGAGAGCCGATATAATTATACCGGGCGCACCGGCGATGTAGAGAGCGAGACGTCTGCAGGAGGAGGTATGTATATGTAAGAAGAGGAGGAGGAGGAGAGAGAGAGAGGGCTCGAAAATTTCGCCTCTCTACCGGAGCGCGACGTTGATAGTCGAGTTGGGCCTACATGGGTAGTGTACGCGCGCGCATACACACACACGCGCGATCCCTCTCGCTTTTGCGCGAAGAGGCGTAGTCTCTCTACCCTGGATGTGTATGTGGGTGGGTGGGCCGGTCGGGGAGTATATGGCGCGTCTACACTGCCGCTGGTCACGCGAATGGCTTTTCGAAGGCGGCTCGTATATAATATTACCTCTCTGTATCTGCGGCTGATGCGCGACTCCGACGACTCTTACCGCTTGATCGCTGCATGTGTAACTATACTACGGGGAGGCTCGCACTTTGGGGATGGATTTCGTCGGTCGTAGTACAAGAGATGGACAATTTCTTTTATTTTTTCTTTTTCTACTTTTGTTTTTAATAACAAATCCATCCTGGCAAACAGGTTTTTTCTTATCGATAAAGAGTATTTCGACTTTGATGTAATAGCGTTCCTCATCCTCTTTGATTACTATTATTATTATTTTTTTTTTATCCCCAAATTCATTTAAAAAACCTTAAAAATAAAATCATTCGAATATACTAGATACAGATGACAATAATCATCCATTTCCAATGTAAAGAGAGAAAAAAAAAAAAAAAAAAAAAAATTACTTAAACCAAACACAAAAGAGTCCGTAGTACGAAAAAAAAGGGCATCATCGTACACAACGAGGCCGAAAGCAGGTATACCAGAGCATACACGTACACAAACAAGAGGCCACACTTCAGTAGTGGGGAGGAAAAAAAATCCTAAAAAGTCCTACACGCACAAAAGTTCCTATACCTCCTCCCCCCGATCGAGCCGCAGACCTCCCCCCTTGTTTCCTATACGAAGCAACAGGGAAAAAAAAAAAAAAAAAAAAAACAGAATCTCAACGCTCGTATATTTATACTAGTAGCCCAATATACCTGCACCCGACTCCTCTCTCTCGAGCCAGAGGTACCTATAACTATTATAACTCCGCTACAGGTATGCAAGGTTTCGCTTTCTTTCTTCCCCTGTGCCCCCGTGAGCACCTGACTTGTTTTTACGCGCGCTCTCTCTCTTTTTGGGCCGCATCTCTTTGGGTATATTATATATATTGTATCGTCCTCTCAAATAAAAATATATACTGTATTCTACGAAGGAAACAAAAATACGAGAAGAAATTTCATAGCTTTATTTTATGCAGCGAGCAGTACAAGTACCGATTTGTACTCATCTGCGATCCTCCGCCACGAAATTTCGAGACGAGCACGCGCAAATCCCAATATATTTATATATTTACGACGAGCGCTTTTAGCACACAGAGCGCTCGGTCGCAAGGTCTGCGGAAAAAGGAGGGTATTGTATATATATACACGTGTACACGTTGGCCAGAGTCGAAGGAAAAAGAAGAAAAAAAAAAAGAGAGAGAGCTGCTCCAGCGAAATTAGCCTGCGGTGTCGGGCGAGGGGCACATAATGTACCTATATATACACCCAAGAGCCCGAAAAGCGAGACGGAAAGAATCTTTTGCCAAGAGAGAGAGCCCGTCCCTACGTGTGTGTGTGTGTGTGTGTGTGTGTGTGTGTGTGTGTGTGTGTGTGTGTGTGAATACAACACACATACGTATGACAGAGGAGAGAAGGCTCATCGTCTACCAAGTCCGAGGGAAGCATACATGATCCGATTGTCCGTCCGTCCGTTCGTTAGTTATATAGTTAGCCGCTTAAAACTCGAACCCTTTTACTATACCCCCCCCCTCGAGAGTCTCTCGCCCGTGAAGAATATACTTAATGTATGATTTCATGCGTGCGTGTACATTACACTGGTGCGAGATTGATTGGGCTCAGTCTGCAAATCAATGGACTGTTTTTTTTTTTTTTTTTTTTTTATGTCTATCGATCGATCGACTTTACTTCCTTAGCCATGATTGCGTGGTCTAATCGTTGGTTGTTCGCAAATGATAACAATAATAATAATAATAAAAAAATAAAATAAACATAACATATCCTCACGAGCACACGAGAGAGCGAGAATTTCAATTATGTTTGATTAAACTTTATCGGAAGGCTCTCTCTGTGCTCACCACACTCGGCTGGCCAGCGAACACCGACTGCATTGATAATTTAAACGGGGAGGGGGGGGTTTAAAATATACCCATATACGCGTATATTATATACATCGGTCGGGTCTTCTTTCTTTGTGAGCGCGCGTGTGTGCGGGCGCGCCGTAATCAGCTCCGTTGAATCCCCAGTGTGATCAGAATACAATATGGATGTGTATACTCGGTGACCAGAACACACAAAAAAAAAAGAAGCTTTTTTTTCTTTCCTTTTTTCGTTGACTTAATTTACAATTGAACAAGAAGAAGATGACGCTGGTGATGGTCACATGGGTACGAAGTAGCCGGAAAAAAGAGACGAATCCGCTCATATATATATTGTAATATACCCACACGGCGAAAGGAGCATTTTGAATGTCAAGGTCGCGACGCGTATGGTATATAAATGTATACATATACATGTTGCGTATGGGATAAGGCGAGCGAGCGTCAGAAGTAGAGCGGGAGAGAGCGAGAGAAAAGGAGCAGGAATGACAAAAGAGGGGAAAAAAGAGGAAACGAGAACGCGCGCGCGCGCGCGCGGAGAAGAGGAGACAGAGAGAAAGTGATGGTTCAGCTGGTATGGTGTATGTATACGTAATACGTATTATGTATACCTGTACTCCTGTCTATGTACGTATGAAGAGGAGAAGAAGAAGGAAATGGAAAAAAAAGAGGAGAGAAAGAGGAAGTCCGTAAGTAGGTGAGCGAGAGGATGGAGAGAAAGAAGATGGGAATCGAGAGTAAATGGAAAAAGGAAGAAAAGGCGCCAGGGCAACTGCTGTGTGCGTATATGGAGTATACAGTAAGAGAGAGAAAAAGAGTTTTGAGCATTACGTATAGAGGGGGAGGGGGGAGAGAGATGGAGAAGTACGTATAGCAAAGAGGAAGAAAGGAGTGGGGGTGTAGATATCTAGGAAACGCATGTGGTACATGTACTTATATATCCTGTAACACGTGCTCGCGGGAGTTTTTCGCGGAAGACGGAGAAAGGACGACGAAAGTAGGGCTTATCCTTTTTTTCATTAAAACGCGTATCTTTCGGATGGAATTATATACTCTTTCGCTCAAAACAGAGTTCCCTTCTTTTTTTTATTGATCTGTAGATTTCGTAATAGTGGCCTTCGTTTCTTTCTCCGCATTCGATCATCAAATTTCGATGGGGAAAAAAAAAAAAATAAAATTCGAGTAATAAGCTAAAAATCTTTGCGTGAGCACATAATAATCATCATCATCGTGGCGAAGCACATATTATAGCGTACGGACCACGGGGGAAAAGGCTCTCCTCTAAAACATGGCCCGAGCAGAGAGTCCAGTTTCTCACATACCTACCTACGACCGACCTACCTCGGAGCTAAAAGTATACCCCTCCGAAAATATACCTGGCCGACACACGCACGGCACGATGCTCTCGTATATATATGGTGGTTCACGTTTGCTACAGAGTCCCATCTTCGGAGCGCATTAAACATATTAAGAAATTCAGCTCATATCTATTGCACGACTTACACATAAACTGATAGTTTTTAACAATTTATGGTGTGGGAGGGAGATGGTTGGTAAATTAATTTTTCGTTTGACAACGCTTAAATGTTGCATTGATTTTTTTCGACGGACAACACTGTACTGAGAGGAAAAAGTAAAAAAAAAAAATAATAGAGAAATTTCAGCAAAACTGCACTGTCAGATTGGTAAGTTTTACTGAAATTTCTCTATTATTTTTGTTACTTTTTCCTCTCAGTGAATCGAATGCAAGCTGGTAAAAAAGGGAAAAGTTATTATTATGGTTTGCAGTTAAAATTATGGTTTGAATTGTAAAAATTACTATGATAGAGAACAAAATTTATTAACCGATCCTTTTGAGGTTCACTGTTGCAGGATAGTAATTTTTACAATTCAAACCATAATTTTAACTTCTTGTTTTGAGATGGGTGGACGTGAGTTAACTCTGGAATAATCAATTTTTATTCATGTACAATAGATGAATAATTGTAAGTACATGATCCATAAAAAAAAAAAAAAAAAAAAAAAACAGTTATTTTTATCTTGACAGTAAAGGAATACAAAGAGAAAAAAAAATTCGTCGGTTGCCAATATCTAAAACTCGCAATTCTCGACCTTCCTAATCCTATCGAGGCTCTCGGCTTTCGGATGCTGCGCCGGGCTGGTCCGAAACTCCGCCCCAGTCCCTCTCTTCGAAAAAAAAAAAAGAAAAAAAAGACACCTGTGCAGCAGCTACAGGGGGGAGAAAGGACCAACCGGTCGAAACATCGAAAGAGTTGAGAGAGGAATAAAAGAAGAAAAATTCAGGCATAGTACGTACATACATCGACGATGAGCTACAGCGGCCGAACAAAATCGAGGAATAGGAGGAGGAGAAAATCTCGTGCGGCAGCGTCGCATATACATATAGTATATGGGCGATATCGCAAAAAATTTTGTCAATCATGCAGTTCAAAAATATATTGAAACTCTGATTTTTGTTATTTTTCCTTTTCATCATGCGTGATCTTAGTTTCCTTGGAATGTCAAAATCAATAATATCATTGGTCATTTTTAAAATGTGTATACACGTATATGTACTTTTATAACACATTTTGAGAAAATAAATGTGAGCTTGTTACAAATCGAAGATGTGCGATAAACTACTTGCTAGAATCGAGGAATTACACGCTTAGACCAAAAGTATCCACGGATTTAAGCGATTGACCTGTACTTCAAGCTCTAAAGCATAAGGAAAAAAAAAAAAAAAACAAACATTCGAACAAAAGAAAAATGTGAAATGAAAAATTTATTGCAATAAACTTTGAACCAATTATCTCCACGAGCGGAATCACATATGGGTATTGTTCTACGAGTCCCCCACGAAAAGCTTCGATGAAAAAATTCCATGAGTTTCAACACTTGGAGGAGGTTGTCCAAAAATTTAATAAAAAAGAAGCAAAATCAGAACCGCAGAAAAGATGGCTTCTCGTGGAATAGCTCGTGTATAATATATACGCACATGTGTATAATGTATAGAGAGATCGAGTGCCCCTGTTATACACACACCAGAGCAGGAGGTTTAGCCTCACGACCACTACCATGCACCAACCATCAGAGCAACCTATATGTGCAAAGAGAGAGAGAGAAAGAGAAAGAGGTATGCGGACATATCCATATACATATACCCCGGACCGACTCTTTCTCTCTGGCAGCAGCATCAGCATCGAGAAGAGCCAAGCAAACGAGAGACAGAGTAGTCGAAGCGTCGAAAGAGGAAGAGGAGCCGGAGGTGGAGCGAGGCCCAGCCAACAGCATCGACGATGAAGGAAGCGGAGGAGGAGGCAACAGCCGAACGAGTCGTCGTCGTCGTCGGCGGCGGCGTCCCTTAATGAAAATTCCCCGGCGTGCAGTGGTGCTGCTATACTCTCTCCCCGTCGACCCTATACGTATATACACACGTATACAATACCGGCGGCGTTGGCATTGATCGCCTCTCTCTTCGGTGGCTGCTGGCCTGATATCGTGCTGTATCATATATATATATGACGCGTGTACCATCGCGCGCCGAATATATCGAAAATTTACATGTATAGCCGTGGCGGTGGCGGCCGGAGAATGCGCTTATACGCGTGTGTACACATGAGCCGCGAGAGAAGACCACTGTGTACAATACCACCCTGCTCTCTCTCTCTCTCTGCCTCTCTTGTATATACATATACACCTTTGCCTCTACTGCTGCTGCTGCTGCTGATGTATGAATTGTAATATGATGAGAAATAGAGCAAGTCCAATTAATCACACATTAGCCTTGTTTATTCAATTGTTGCAAGCTCGATGTCGAGGACTCGCGTGCAATCTTCATGCTTTTTCTTTTCCAAATAAAAGAGAGAGAGATTTCATTTTATTTTTTTCCCTTCTACATATTACATTCCTTGCATGTACACCACGATCACCACCCCGATGGGAGAAAAGTCATCGTGGGTATAAACATGGACCACGCGAATTGAAATTAGCGAATGTGAGTGAGTGTTATACAAGCTGATATGAATCACACGCGACACCTTACGTGTATATTGTATGTTGCAGTTACAGTCACTGCTGGCTGCCATGTAAGTATTATTGTGATGGTGTTTTAATCCTCAGCGTCCACGTGTGCGGGCTCTCTCATCCGCACAAGCGCAAGTCACAAACGAGGGGTGGATGGCGCAGGTACACACACACACACACACACACACACACACACACACACACACACACACACACACACACCCAAGTGTTACCATGGGCGATCGTAGGGGTGGACGTGGGTGCGCCGAAGAGGATCAATCTCTCTCTCTCTCTGTCCGAGGCTCGACGGCACACGGGGCAAGAAATGGCCGGTCGGTCACATGGCACTTTTGACTCCGCGATCATCGCAAAACAGAGCAATTTTTTTTTTTATTGGCATATAAGTAATATTATTACGTTGCACCAAATGGGGAAGAAGGACCTCTTTGTGCATACGAAACTATTTCTTGGCCACTTTGTATCGCTTTGTATGGTATAGGTACACTCGATTTTTCGATGCAATAGACAATCAATGACAATTTGTTTGGAGCTAGAGAAAATTTTGTCAATATTCGACGAAGAAAAAATCCGCCCCAAAAAAACGTCCCCCAATTCCCTTTTTTTTCGTACAAAGGTCCATTGTAACGAAGACAAAAAAGAAAGAAAGAAGAACAAAAAGCACACCTACGACGTACCGGCCCCTCGTACCTGCACGCATATTATGTACATCGAAAGCACAGGAAATCTCGAAAAAACAATGGCCAACGGAGCTTACACCCCACACCGCATATACACAGCTCTCCCTCTCCGCCCCAAAGGGTTACGCAGCCGGGGGTCGGCGTCAGCTTTCGACGTACGAATATTTCGCGAGGCTACACCCGCGTGTGCGACAGTTTACGCGCACCCACACACGGGTTGAGAAGGGGGGGCGGTAGAGGAGAGGGAGACGTATACGTAATCTTCGATTAATCTTTCGCCTCCGCCCGCAGTTCGATACGTGCATGTGCGCGCGTTTCTGCATCGACGCGGGGACGAGGAGACTCATAAGAGGGGCAGAGAGCGCGCGCGCCGATATTTCGTGCCCGTCCTACCCCCTGGGTTGTAGTTTCTTTGCAATTCTTTATTTTTCTTTCTTTTTTGTTGAATTTTGCCTTTTTATCCCCCCCCCCCCCCGCCAATTTTTTTGCTAACCGTGTACTCGCAATTGGACTATGACTACAATGATTGAAAAAAATTTGTTTTTCGAGTTGCAATGAGCGAGGCAATGAGTATAGAGGTACTCGTGGGATACGCGACATATCTGATCTTCTTGTCGTTCATTTTAAGCGAAATGATGAATGACGTTACATGATGATGGTTGCAACACACAATCATCGGTCGAGCGATGGTTTTTATACGACACACAGCAAACCTCCGCGTGGACCGTGGGCCAATATAGCTCTAGTCAATCGTCCCAAAACCGAAACAGGCACTTTCGCCACAACTGCACCAATGATATATCGGGCGATGGACCAAAAAAGATCGGAGCTGAGAAAATTGTAAATATATAGAAACCCTACTAGTAAATTTAATCATCGTGGGGTTTCAAAAAGGAAAAAAAAAAAACAAAGGGAGAGAAAATGACCGATAGAAGCTGAACGATGCACCGCATCGTTTCCACTCGATCGAAAGTATTAGTATATTACGTACCTAGTTCGGAAAGGCTGAATTGACGAACCGAGAGGTTTACGGTTACGAGGTTCGAAAAGAAGCCTTTACGAACGAGGTTCGTATACTATTTTACAGCCTGAGAACCGAAAAGCAAGCGGCGAAGGTGCGACTTTGAGGTTAGAAGGCTGTAAAAATATTTTTTCCCATCTTCTGCAGTGGGGGGAAGGAAATTTTTCCACAAAACACAAATATTGGTTCGAGATAAACGAGAATGGATCCTATATGTACAGACATGTCAAAGGTGATGGAGTGATAAACAATGCTGCAAAGAGAACTGTATAAAATCATCTGAGGGGGAAAGAGGTAAGAAACGAAAATTGCAAAAAGCCGAAGGAGGTGAAATTTACCTATATTTTTCGTTAATTTCGAGCGAATTTGAATTTCCAAGAGATTATAATAGAGCGACGAGACGCGTCGCTGACGATGGGTTTTATCCAACAACGAAATGTCTTGGACGTTCAGTGCTCATCTATAAAGGATTTCGGCACCAAAAATGAAGTACACATCAGGTGCCTCGATGACATCGTCGGAGGAAAACAAAAAGTAACCATGATAACTCTCTCATGCCTATATAGGAAATGTTACACGGTATCGCGAAAGGGGAAACGCGTATACAGATAATATACACAGACACGATACAAGCAAACCGAAAGGTGCCCTCCTCCCAATAACCCCTGCTTTTCCCCTTTTTCTCTCGTAAATCAATGAGAGTCACCAAAATCTACGTGGGTATAATGTACAGTTGTACGGGCAAAATTCGATGACGCATCACAGGCAGGACAGGGCAGAGGTGGAGGAGAAGGGGCTACGAAAATAGGGAAAAGCATAACAAAGGGAATCTGCATGTGGTTGCCATACTCGTGGACGTTCAAGTACAGGGTATGGGCACAAGCAAGAGCGAGCCGGAGAATTCGATTGTTTCAAGCTCTGCGTGTGTGCGCGCCTTCTACTACCTGCTTTACAGCCCAAGAGAGAGAGAGAACGATAAGCATACAAGCTCGTAATCTGACCTTCAATTCTTAACTTATGTACAAAGAAAGGAAATGTATTATCGGCAGCCCTCGCTTGGCCGAGGCAACAATCGCGGAGTATACAATGTATAATTGCGTCCAGGTATATATATATATATATATATATATATATATATGTAATCGGAATGTCGTGTGTTTCTTTTTTTATTGCTACTTGTGATTTTTATACGTCGTGTGAAAACATTTATTTCTTTTTTAAATAGAAAACAAATAAAAATCCAAGTAACACGTGTGGACCGAGTGTGCATGGGGATATGGAGAATGAAAAAGAAAAAAAATTGGCGAGACAAGTGTATGCGAAAGGTGAGACTTTTCATTACAAAACGAGAGTGGAAGGCTGTGGTGAAACTATACGTTGGCGTGTAAATAACGTTCGTTCAAGCGCGAGAAAATATAAGGTTTGAATGGGACGAGCCTAGTAAATTTATATAGCAGAGAGCATATAGTATGTTTTTTTTTTTTTTTTCAAATATTAATTAATATTACTGAATAAAATTGCTAAAAAATGAGTTGTAAACATTCGTTTGTTTATGACGTGTGTATTATTTATAACAATTAAAGTTCGAAAAGACAACAAACCTATAGGTCATATATGATTCTCTCTTTGTTTTCCGATACGCGTGGGCGTAGAAACAAACGATAACAACTTCAATTTCAAAGCGTCAGAAATAATGTAAACAATTATTTATGTGTTTCTCCTCCTAGTCCACACATTCTCTGGGTTCGCTACTGTCAATTCGTCAAAATTATTTTCATTCCACTTAATCATACATACAACAGATCAATTAACGATAACTTTTTCCCTACAGCTTTTCAAGAGTTCATAATTAAGGCGCATCTAAGGGATTCTTTTTTCTTGGTAAAATATTTTTAAAAAATAATTTTTTTTTTCTTTTCTAGTTGGAAGGTATCACATGTCAACACCGTCCTGCTCGACGGACGAAATTATCACGAAGCCTATTTTAATCATTTTGTTCAAGTGATATAAGGCTGCGGAGCTGCGCTGCTTATCATCACGGGGAGGCACTCGACTGTACACACTTGGTGTCTATAGCTCATGCGTTAAAAATAAACCTTCCGCTAGATAAACACTAAACCACATAACAACGATATTATTCAACAACAAACGTAACGCGTAGAACAACGATAAAAAATAATTATGATGGAACGAATCTTGTATAAGGAACGTGGGGCATCGAAAAAATTATTATTCATCGCTACTTAGGATTTTACGCGATTCATTCACAACCAGCATTGGTAACATGTTCATTCGAACTCTTGTAAAAACAAGCGTAGCCAATCGAATGATTTTGAGGGTAAAATGATCCTGATATGATGAAATAAAAGAATGATGATCCTTTGCCAATATCTCGGAGTATATGACCCACCTACTCGCGCCGTATATGTACGTACATACATACACTGGAGGTATAGTCCAAATTTTTCTGATTATTTATTGCACAAGAGTACAAGAGTATAAACTTTCAATACAAAGAAAAATTATAACGCAAACAGTGGCCCACCAAAGTAATTTATATTAATTTTATGACCATCATTTCTACTACACTCTACCTAATTAATTTCTCTAAACAGCTGTTCTCACTCGGCAGTGCGCAGAACCGTCTCTTCGTGTCCGCTGCGCTTTCAAATCGCATTTACGCGAAACTCTCGGCTAACTTTAATTCCTCCGGTCCCTTCGAGCTACCGCGTACATATACACATACGTGCGGATGTAAGCTTTTGGCAGAAGCGAGACTGATGAGATTTTCGGCCATCTTTCCGCAATGCCCCCCCCCTTTGCGTTCGAATTAAAAAATGTAAAAAAATTAAATTTATTTTTCCTCTCAACTGTACACCTAATACGTTTTATTTTCTCTACAGAAAGGGCTTGGCGACATGGGATTTCGGAAACTGTACGTTCAGTGCACTGCTAACATACATGCTGGATGCCGCTTGTTAGCGCGGATTGGCACACAGCCGCGTAATTGGAGCTCCAGACATCCGGGGCGAGCAAGTACTCGTGCACGGCGAATTGAAGAAAAGAAAAAAAAAAAAAAAAAAGTAATGGTCACGACATGAGTACAAGCCTCGTCCTAATAAAACACTCAACCATACAACACGTTCAAGTATCAATGACAACTTGATCGTTGAACTCTGAACTCGGCGCGCGGCGTTGCCTATACACACACACACACAAGTACACTCGTGCCATTTGATTTCAAGCTCGCCGTGTACGTATATGTAAAATCACCCGGCCCGTGGTGCTTCAAATAAAAAGAGTGAAAAAAAAAGAGAGAAGCACTCGCGCGAAAAGTATGTATCACTCGAAATATAGCGTCTAAATATAAGCTCAACGTGTAGAAGGCGATGATGGCCGACTCTGGCGCTCATCGCGTCGTGTTTTAGCTTTAATATCGGGAGGCAAACATTGGCGGGAGGGAGGATAAAAAAAAAAATTGACTTTTTCTACAAATCTACAACAAATTTTACTTGGGTATTATCAATACAATACTTGTATATTTAGTTATAATTTCCATCAGAGGTATAACGGACGAAAAGCCCCTGTAGGCCCCTTGCTGGCCTCGCTTTGAATTTTATGTATATATGCAATACCGCGTACGGACGAACCAATGATGCGAATCCAGTCGGTTACTGCTTTGGGCTGTCGGACCCCGTAAAGGTCGTTTCACAATGGAGGGACCGTTCGTTTTAAAAACACCTTAAAAACGCACTTTTCTTCCCGGATACAGCGGAACCAGTGTATTCGATACCCTCAATTTAACCAAAAGGCAAAATAAGTAAAAAAGAAAGAAAATTATACCACGCCACAACGGCGAGCAAAGAGAAAAAACAGTTGCCGGGCGTGAGGGTCGCATTACAATTTTAAAACAAGTGGCCTCGCTCGCTTAGCCATTCTTCGCCCCGTGCGACAAAAACGATTTAAAATTCAAATCTGCACGCTACGACACACGAACAATGACGTCTTTGGACCGTACATTATTTCGTTTGTTCGTTGTGCATGCAGGGAGGGAACAGTACGAGGACGACCGTTGTGTGGGACCCTTAACAATTCGCATACACGAACGAACGGATTCATCGGAGAAGAAGTACTTATAAGCTGCAGGTATATCAGACGGGTTAAGGTCCGTGTGGATTTTTTTTTCTCTCACTTTTGCCCTTAGGGTGCGTACACAAAGGCACACGTATGGTGCTGCAGCACTTGGGCCACTATGGGTGTACACGTGCGAAGAAGAAGACGATAATGATGGCGAGACGATGGAAAGGAGTGTGCAGAATGAGGAGAGGAAGAAGAAGACGGGGCCGAGACTCCACCATCACTCGGTCATCTTGAATCTGCAGTGTGGGGAGAAACGAGAAGAAGAGAGAGAGAGGGAGATAGCCGTGTCAAGGACAGCCAGGAGTAGGAACGAGTCGAAGGACTGTGTCAGTCGTTGATACTATACCTACTTACTCTCTCGCTCTCCCTTTTCTTCAGCTCCTATACGTGTCGTATAGCCGAGAGCTTGCGCCATATAGGTACACCTAACTATCGTTGTACCGTGTGCGCTGCTACTGATGCTCCTCCTGATCTCCTTTTTTTTACACCCTTTATTCCCGTTCTCGTATTTTCACGCTATTTTTTTCAGACTCCCCTTTTTCCAAGAGCCGTTTTTTCTCCTTTCTTCCGGAAACGATGCGATCGAGCAACATGGGCACTATTAAAATTCACTCATTTATTTTACCTCAATTAGATAAAACAATAGAGACAATCACGTGGTTGTTCTAACGTTGCCGCAACAACCCCTAATTCCGAGACAAATCTTACAACATCGACCCCCTTGTCGATGTACTAACCATACTCCTGGCAAACTAATTTGTACCTATCTTGTGGCTCAAAAAAATCGGGGACACCTGCAACACCTCATTTTCTTTTGCTCTTGTCGCAAAGACTTGAAAAAACATCTAATTCGTTGTATTTTCGCGATACAACATACACATAAAGAAAAGTTAAAACGTGTACCCATCATCAAGTGTTATATACATGTATGTAGCGAGCTCGAGGTATTCAGATGTCGTAACAATGGCTCATTCAACGACAATGAGGCTCGTTGCCCTGGGTCGCCCCAAAAAAGGGGGGTACGAGCGATTTTTTTAAATGAGCCTCGTCGTCGTAGAAAGAGAGCTGCGATGGGGGGCGGGAAACGCGGAAGGGACGATTCGAGGCGAAGAGGCAGAGAAAAATCGAAGCAACGAGGGTGCATAGGATGGGGAGGGACGGTCAAGTGCCTCGCGCAGGGAGGGGTCCTTTCGCGAAAATCGGGAAGCTTGGCGATCGAGGAGCAAATCGAGCCGAAAACTCCGAGCTGCAGTGCACGTGTGTACGAGTGCCGTGACCAACCGACACCACAAACAAGCCGAGGGCGTTGAGAGAGAGAGAGAGAGAGAGAGAGACGTGCACCAATCACGGAACTCTGCAGAGTTGCGTGCCGGCACGTCGCGGTCGCCGGTGCATGGCTGCCTCGAAGGGGACGACGACGGGGGTCTGCGAGTGCCCGAAACCGGCAGCCCGTTTCGGAGGCGGGGAAGGGGGAGCCGCAGGAGAGACGCGGAGGAGCGTCTATGGGGAGAGCAAAAATGCGAGCGCGCATCCATGTATACATATACCCACGAGGGGTGGAGGAGGAACGAAATGAAGGGGGGAAAAAAAAAATCAGAGTCGGGCGTTTTTGTTTTTGCTCTGTTTTTCGCGCGCGCAGGGGGAGCTCTTGGTTTACTTTTTTTACCAGGGGGGAGATGGGCTTTTTCGACGGGATACCGGCTTCGGGGGCCCTTTTTGGACGGAGGTACTCCTCCTCTACGATGATGCGTGTGTGTGTTTGATTTTACGACGCTGGTCTGAATCGTTCGAAGGTGTATTTTGTTTTTTTTTACACATCCACAGAAAAAAAAAAAAAATTGAAATTGACTTAAACCCGATGTACGTATATATACATGTATTTATGGGAGAGTGGAGGCAAAATTGTGATGTACAGTTGCGCAAGTTGGTGGAAGAACGAGGAGTCCAAGTGCCGGTGCTATACACACAGTCCGGACACATACGCGGCGCCGATATCTTGACGGTGGTAATTATGCATACGCGCGAAAGTAGGGCCGCGAATATTGAATCGGTGCCTCACGCCCCTCCGTAAAACTCACGTTCCTCACTATCGCGACTCGTCTCCCTCTCTCAGAGCGAATCTACTCTGCGAGAAAAATCCTACAGCCTTGACTGGAAATAACCGTTTTTTTTTTTTTTTTTTTTAGTTTAACCAAGAGATCGCCGAGCTCCCTCTCCTTCTCTACCGATCATCAACTCCGTCCTCTGCAAAAAAAAAGAAAAAAAAAAAAGGAAGGGAAATAAACCACCCTCGGGGTCTTAAGAGATCAATCTGGAAAAATTGCCAGGGCTTAGGCGCCCGGCCACCGGTTCTACAGACGCTCCCGCATTATTTTAAATAAACTCCCAGCCGCTCGACAGAATGCCAAGATCGGCGATTGTCGTTTATTGGATTACAGTGGGGAAAAAAAATTGTTTCGCCTTTTTAAAAATTAACGCAGGTAGAAAGCATTTTACTTGCAAAACGAAGCGGGAGCGTGGAGTGTAAAATAACTTTTCCCTGGCGTTCGTATACCAAGAGCCGACGTGGGGATAAAAATAATATCAAAGAAGACGACGCTTACAAGAAGTATGTATAATTATACTACACGCGCGGCTATACTTTACATCTGTGTGTACGTATTTATATTAGTACGCGACGAAGCAGCGTTTAATTTTGCTACACCCCCCCCCCAACCCAATGCCCGAGAGATTTAATTTCAAAGCGATTATTAAAGCAAAACAGCTGTTTGACGCTTCTCTGCTAATATAAGTAAGGCAATTTAACGAAGATTTCACGTTCAATTTTCAGAGTTTTGGTTTACGTAATTTATTATTTGGCGCGACGACTAAATAGGTGACGCTTTCAAAATTAATACCAGTGCAGGTGTTGAACACCAATGGAAAAACAATGACGCATGACGTAGTCATCACAAATAGATTAGGCCTAACTTTTTGTAATTACAAGTAAAGGTGCTTTTTAAAAATATAAAAGAATAAACAAAATAGAGCAGATTGATCACGATTGTTATCTTTTTGACGCATACATTGCGATTCGTTGACTGTAAATTGATTCGCGGTTTCATTGAAATTTGACTCGTCAGGCTTTCCAATCCACATGACGAATAAAATATATTTTTATTTATAAAGTAAAACAAAAAAAAGTTGAGTCAGAAATACAAGAAAAGAAAAAAAACAAAAAAAAAAAAACCAGCAGAGCCTATACGGTAGTGGGGGCGTAAGTAATCACGCTTCTGCCTCAACCACCCAACCCATCACAGCCACGAGCATTAACCTACACTCTTGTCTATACACGAAAAACCAAAATACCCGTAAACGTATAATACATACGCAACATTATAAACATATACAGAAGGCGATTTCTCGTTTTACGTAACGTACTTTGAACTCATTATATACATTTTATCTGTGGTATGCGTTGTAAATATATATTTATATACATGCGGAACATACCTAGCCCAACCGGAGCCGGCTCTTCCTCTTCTTCTCCTCTATATTTCTTTGTTGTAATTTTCCGATTTAACCGCACGCAGGACGATGTAGATACTAAGTATTTTCGGCGGCAACAATTCGTTCAAAGATTATACTAATATATTACAGTTCACACGCACTAAAACTGCCTTGTTTTCTGTTCCTCTCCTTTTCAGTCCACATCCATATCTTCCAAGACTCCAGCCTATACATACGTGCCACCGTTATACATTCAAACACACGTGTCGTATGTGTACGTGGGTGTAAGATACGATATGAAAAAGTACACGACGATTGTTCGTGCGAAATGTTCCTTCTCGCGCGAGCAGCGGCACACGAGAAAAATATAGGTGCGCGTCCGAGTTCGATGCCCGTTGGAAAAGCAACTAGCAGACGTCTCCGTCTCGCTCTTTCGCGCACGCCTCCGGTAGTCCGGTGTGGTGTGTGTGTGTGTGTGTACACGCGCGCGCGAGTGTGCGAATTTCGAGCTGCTCTCTCTGCGCGTGCGAAACTGCGAATAAGTAAGAGTAAGAGAGAAAGAGAAGACAACCCAGCGCTCACACACGTACATGCATATTGTTGTGTATTCGTGCTTGATATTGTACGCACACGCGCTCGTCCAATGGGGGAAGAGATTACACGAAAAGCATGCAGAAGAGAGAGAAAGAAAACAACGTGCGCACGCGAGTTTCCTTTCGATGAGTATTTAATTAATTGTACATATATGCGGGCTCCGTTCACGAAATTCGTTAAAGATTTTTCATCCCATTCTGAAACGGAGCGAGTATGGAACAAGAATTAAAATGGCTCGTTGCTTGTGCCTTGCTGTAACGAGTAGCGGCGCGCACACGGCTCTCTTATTGTTGTCACGGGCAGCTTCGATCTGGTTGTATTTCTTTTTTTTTTTTTTTCAATACTCGTTGGACGAAAACTCGTTTTGGCACACTAGAAAGTCTTTTTTCTGTTTGTATTTTATATACTTTACGTTACTGCAGACGCAGCAAGTACAGGTAACATTTTTACCATAAAACTCACTCTTGATATTTGTGTACGAACGAAAAAGTGAGAACTCGCTTCGAGCCGCACTTTTGTTGTTAATCGAGTACTGGTGCACCAGCAGACAAGATTGCACGGTACAACAGTAAAAAAAAAAAAAAAAAAGAAATTCTCACATCTCTTATCGATCGAAGTCAAAAACCAAAAATGTTGCGAGTACTTTTAAATTACAAAAAAAAAATAAATAAATAAATAAGTTGGCGAGAAAGCCGCACGGCGGAGCGATCGCACTGAACCAAGATGCTCGTACACCGTACACACGTTAGGTACGGTAGGGTATATACCTCAGCTACACCACAATGACGAACGAACGGACGTCGAGGAGACGAGTATGACGACGACGACGACGACGACGGGAGTAGTCATGGGCGCATAGGCACAGATATACCTAACGTATATTATATATAAAAGCAAAGGAGCAGAGACGACGATGGCGAACCAGTAGAGATATATTATATCACAGACGGCGGCTACCACCACCACCATGCACCGGCAGCGGCACTATAGCTTTCTCTCTTTTTGGAGGCGCGCCGCTGGCTGAGCCCCTTCCTCGCTCCAAATAATATATATATATATACATACGTACACCCACACACTGATAATAGAGAGAGACCGGAGACCAGAGAGTATTTTTTAATAAGTATGTTTATACGTGTCCACCGGACAAGTCGATATTACTTGTACGGACGCGATTGGTCATATCCACCCTGCAGGGGAAATGTAGCTCCATCAGCAGCTGATGGTGAAAAGGAAACACGGCGAGTCTCAAAAAAGGGGGGTTGGAACGATGGTCGACGGTAGGAAAGTGGTTGTCCTACCGATCGGTGGTCATTTACCTACGGGCGATCTTGGCAAAACGAGTAAAATCGGGGGATGTTGCGGTAGGTAAAACTGCTAGTACCTGCGGTCGGTAACGCAGACACTTGTCTCGTCATCCTAAAGATAAAACGCGAAAGTTCTCTGAACCGTTGCACGATAAAAGACCGCTTATCGAGGCCGCAATGTTTACTTGTATGTAATTGTATACAAAACGAGAATGTATATATAGATCGGCGCTCACCTGAAGTTCTGCCTGCGAGACGTCGATCTCGCCCCTGTAGACGAACTCGATGATGAACTTGAGGTCGTTGAAGCAGACGTCCTGCGGCATGATGATGGTCGGGTGCTTGCAGGGGTTGGACAGCAGCAGCTTCTGAAAGTACGAGCTGCATGCCGAGAGCACCACCTGCAAGTTGTTGGGTTGGGAAACAAAAAACAAATAAATAAATAAATAAATTATGTTGCTTAATTTAGGGGATCTATAGGGGGAGTCGTAAAAGTATACATAAGCGCATCGAGCTTTGCTTCCACTATCGTGCCGTTGGACAAGCTTGGGTGTAGTTGGAGCTACAAAAGGAAATAATAACGCGAGGGAAAATTAAGTTTGACAGGGACAAAGTGCTCTTTACCGTCATCATCGTCATTTTTTCCATGGGCAAAATATTTACGTATCAACATTACACGTTACTCGCACTTTTCGCAGCACGAGTCGCATGTATACCAAACGAGCTTTCGCTATCCAAGGATCGTGTAAAGTTGGTTACGACACTCTCGTTTTATCCTTCGATTATCTCGAGTATACACTTTCGCTCAGGGACACTACACTATTTTGCGGAGGGATGGAAACCCCCTCGGTTTGACACCCCCGATGGGAATGGAATTAATTTAAGGAGCTTGGACGTATGAACGGGTCATTTTCGAAGGTATACGCGCAGTTTGTTTGGCAGGAAAGGAAACACCGTTCAACACAACGGAAAATACTTGCACGAAAAAAAAAAAAAAAAAAAAAGTATAGTTGATTTTGATCAAATACCCGCGCCAATCACTTCCCCAACATCTGTACTACCTCTGTGACACCCCGTAAAAGCTCTCCCCCGCATTAATCGGAATTTCCGAAAAAAAAAAAAAAAAAAAAAAAAACCTGCAGGCAGACTCGAATGGCGGATCGATGCTGTTTCTCATCGTATGATAAAAATAAAAACCCCTTCGGTACGGAGAAAAACGCGGTCCACGTGTATATATGTATATATACGTGAGAGACGAAGAACCGACAGAGAAAGAGAGAAAGAAAAGAGGGCCGGAGAAAGGATAAAAACTGCCGGGGGAAAGAAAGAGATGCCAAAGCACCCTTCTTCTTTTCCGGAGCTCGGAAGGGAGGGAGGCGCAGACTAGCGCTGTACGATTCGCCGGGAAGGAGGCGAGCTTACAAAAAGCCAGGGAGATGGAGATGGATGAAAAAGCCCGACGGAGGAGGAGTAGAGAGAGAGACAAAGGGGGGAGGGTGGAAGCGAGAACCCAGGAAATGAAATAAAAAGACCGAGGGGGATGCTCTCCCTCTCTCTCCCTCTGTAAAAAAGGAGATATGCAGAGAGATGGATCCTTCGCCTTTTCTGCGCAGCGGCAGAAGGGAAGAAGAAGAAGAAGAAGAAGAAGAAGAAGAGGAGGATAGATCGATAGGGCGAATGAAGCGGGAAAATTTCGGGCGGGTGAACAGGAGAGGGGGTCCAACTTTTCTTCTGTGTCTTATCTGCCCCTTCCCGTTAGTCAGAACTACATTTACATGGACGAGTTTTTCCCCTATACAGACAAATAAATTTTCGACTCGAAAACGTTAGATTGACGTGATTAATAATGGGAAAAGTCGCTTCAGTGGAGGCCCCTCGTGCCATGAATGATGAGATACGCTTCGGTATGGGTCATTATATTTATAATATGTACTCGCAGAGTCGATTGGCGATACGCGACAACGGAGGATGACGAAAAAGCAAATGTCACCGGTGTAATGTATATGGTGTTACCTATTTTTTTGTTTCCCCCCCCCCCCTATGCTAATTTAGACACTGGCTTACCTTGTGAGCCTTGAGGGAGGCCTCGTTGCAGGCGAGGGTCACGTCGACAAAGGCTTCGGTCTGGAGGAGCTGGTGGAACACGGACGTCATGTTGGACTGGTAGTTGTTCCAGCGCAGGCAGTAGTGCTGCCCGGCCATCCCTCCGCTGGAACAAGAAAAACACGAGGAGTTAGAGAGAGAGAGATTTTTTTGGAAAAGTTTTTTTTTTTCTTAATGGTACTCGACGCACGCTGCGGGATGGAAAACGAATAGTCAAGGGGAAGGGAAGTTTTTTTTTTTGTTTAAGTAGTTTTTTATACTTAGGCGATGTGCCTATCGTCTTTCAGGTGAGTGTACGTAGGTTTGGTTATTTTTCTTCGTGAAATATCGACCTTTTTCTCAATTGGCGTCCGAACGGATGGTCAAGTTTGTATACACTGTACGTTTAATGTATAAATTGTTTATTCACAATACAACAATGATAATGTTTTTTGTTTTGTTTTTTTTTTTCACGCATTTTCGGATATTAAAACTCATTATTATATAATACGACACGTAACATATTTAAGGACTTTTTCAATTGTTGGGACTCTATTATTTCCCATATTTTTATAAACATTGTTATTTTTAATCTGTAATTCAATTGAAAAAAAAAAGAAAAAAATCGTTCAACACTTTTTTATTAGTAGTGAAAAAATAAAAGTTTCAACAAAAAATAATTGTTGAAAAAAATGGAAAAAGTATCCTTGCCCCTGCACGTGTGAACACGCGTACATAAAACATACAAATTCCTTTTATTAGAAGCAAAATCTTTGTTTTCCATTTAAACAGGGCCCGAGGCTTCATGTATACACGACGCGAATTCCATCCTTTTAATCTGATACGCCTCGCAAGTTTTATTATACACACCTACACACACACGCCTGCATCTACCTCTTATCATCTATTCATTAGTCCCTGATGCACAGTTTACATTCTTCGTGCACATCTAAATGCACTGCAAATCCAAAATGTTTCAACCCGCTTGATGTGCACACGAAGCAGCTCCGTAACAGTGCATGCGTAACAATAAATATGACTCGGTCTTTGAACGTGCAAAATTATGCAGACACGAGCGACGAAAAAGGAAAATTGTTATACTCTCCGATGAACCAACACGAATATTCGGATGCGACTCTAAAGTTTCTTGAAAAAGTATCCACCAACAACTCTCCCTCCAACGACTGGGCCTATACATCTCTCTCCGTCTACATTGTAAGTACATCGACTCTTCGCGCGCTTACATACATGTACATAATATATATACAACGCACGAAGCGCGCGTTTTTCGCGTTATCTTATAACCACCGACTTTGCACGCACACGCTCACCCATGCGGGTTTTATCAGGTGCTCAGAGAGCCGTCTCTCCGATAACAGGAAAACGCTCGCTTTGGCTCTCCTCCGCGCTTCCTTAAGCTTCGTCTCATTCTTCTCTCTTCTTCCCTTTATTCCCCCCCCCCCTCTAAGGTAAAGTAGCCTATTATGGCACATTTTACAAAATTGATCCTATTGTGAAACAGCAGTCTTAGTTTTTCATTGTTTAAGTCTAAACAGGAAATTAAATTAGTTCAACATCCTTACAGAGTTATATTTCTAAACTAGTAAAAATCGCAGGTGATATTGAACATTGTTATTATTAAAAAAAACAAAAAAACATAACAAAGCCCAGTGACATGATAGGGGAAGCGAATAACATAACCCCTAAAACGCAAGGTTCCTATGATGAAGCGTACAAGATGCACACATATGTGTGTGCTATTTTAGGAACCTTTTGTTTCATGAATAGGAGCCCGATTCATTGCGTCAATGTAATATGTTTATAAAATAATTATTTAACACCTAAAATTATTATAAAAATTATAACATTGCTCGGAAACATTGAGCACTTTCATTGATACCTAAATTTTAGATATTTAGGCTACTTACGATTTTATAATGATTTTTCGTTAAAATTGTGCCATAATAGACCACTTTACCTTATCCAATCAAACGATTTCTCATCTTCTTGCACACAATTACAGTGTCGTGCGATCCCACATATTCATTTTCCCTCCCTTTCACACTTAATCGCTCCCCCGTTTTATTTTGTACTTCATCTCTGCCAAGAATAACTAAGCTCGCACGAATAACGCTAGTTGCGTATTTAAAAAAAAAAAAATCACGTCAAACTCACCTGTAACCATCGCGCATCCTTACTTCTGTTTTTCTTAACCCGCAACTTTGACAACTTTATATGGGTATCTCGAACTTTTCAAGTAATTGTATCATCACTGTGCCCTCTTTTTTTCGCGTGTTGCTATATACAGTATTAATTACACCGAGTCACTTTCTTACGGCTCGATCCGCGACAGGTTGCACATACCACTGCAGCGCGTCCAAAGTCCCTCGTCACGCTCTCGTTGATGATTGTCAGTTTCGAGTGTTTTTTCTTTTTTTCTTTTTTTTTATCTCGCGCGCATTGACATTTATCGAGTTCTCCTTTTTATGCTCGAGCTTCACTCACTCGGTGTCCCCTTCTGAACCAAGTGTCTTTCGTTATCTCTCGCGCGCGCTCGTCGTGTCTCGTGTCTCTCCTTATCGGTGCTCTTTCCTTCGTTTCTACGTCGTTCGTCGTATCTTTTCACTCTTTTCTTCTTTTTTTTTTTTTTCCTTTAATGAATTTTTATCGACGCTGATCGCTATCTGCTGCGCATAATTTCTTCTCTCTGTGCTTTGTTTGTTAATTTTTTTTTTTTTTTTTTTTTTTTCTTTGGGGTGGGGCTCAATCCTGGGGGTTTCATAAAATTACTTTTTTTTGAACTTTTGCGACATTGATCGTTCGCGTCTTCGGTGGCAAAAGAAAACGGTAAACAAACACGATGGCAATGAATATCATTTTTTTAACACGCGACGTTCCAACTCCCTGTCTGTATCTTTTACTCGAGATTTATTTCGTTCCCACGCGCGCACACACGTTCGCATTACTTCGCGTGCGGTGGTGCCTTTCTCCGGCGCTTCTTCATCGATCGACCCTTTTTCTCGGTCTCGAAAATCGCCTGCCTTTCCTTTTTCATGAACGAGTCCATCTCGAATGACGTCAGGTTTAAAAACTATGTTGTTTGCAAAAAAAACAAATCATGAAAACCAGCGAAGCTCTACGGGATAAAAAAAGTCATTGTTTCGATCAAATCCTGTATACTGTGGATTGATATAACAACATTTCATATCTAGGCTCTTTTTTTCTTTCATTTCGCGAAGGCGGCAAATGTAGCCCAGCTCGAAGAGTCGGTTAATGTAGGGCACGTAAAGTTTTTTTTTTTTTCGTACGAAACTCCAGTTGGGGAAAAGAAGAGGAGGAGGAGAAGAAAGAGGCCATTTCAATTCTTTTATCGCGAATGCATGCTCGACTCGGGTCTCGTTTAACGAGTTGGATGCGCTTCTCATTGTACGTGTCTCTCCGTTTGACAAGGATATAGGATGTTTCAAAAACGCATGAAACGAGACGTCACGAGCTTTTTTCATTTTGGACTAGCAGCACGGATTCAGGGGTGCTTTTGGATATACGGTAACGAGGATGCATTTAACGTGATTCATTATGCCAGTAACGGAACTTATTGGCAACGCGAGCGTTAATTAGCGCATCCCCCATTTAATGATTAAACTCAACACTCGTCTCATTTATGCCAATTAGTGCGTATTATACCAGTAGTGACGTAGAGATGTAATATATTATGTATGTATATCGCATGATTTCACTATTAAATCAAACGTGTCTTCACTTTTTTCCCTCTTCATCCAACCCACAAAACTACCCGGTATCTCTCTCTCTCGAGCTGAGCTCGCCCGACCTTTCCACCCCCGACGTAGATCCATCCATCCATCCGTTCGTTATATTTCTCTTCGTCTCCCTTCCCGGGGAAAAAAAGGGGACGGATGAAAAAGTAAAAATGCTCTCGCTCATCTCCCCGTGTATGTACATATATACATAACTACAGTCTCCGAGAAAAGGAGAAGAAGAAAGATCTCGATTTTTCTCTCCGGGTACTTTTTTTTCTCTCTCTTTTCCTCTTCTTCTCTTTCAATCCTCCCCAGCAGCCCCAAGCCCCCGCTCCTTTTGAACTCTCTCTCTCTCGGCGCTTCCTCCTCCTCCTCGCTTTCGTCGCTCTCCCCTATACAACACACGTATGTATATACCTATACATATTCTCAGCTCCTCCGCGCCACCTTTTCTTTCGCCCCCCGTGCGCGAGCATCCCTTCTCGCGGCCCTTTACGTGTATATACCTTCCTCCTTACCCTTCCCGGCGCCGACTCTCCTCCCTCTCGCCGGGGGGGGGATGGCTCCTTACATCTCCCTCTTTGCCCGCCCGCATCCTTCCTTCCTTCCTTCCACTCCGGGCTTCTCCGTTTTTCCCCGGCGCTCTATCGACCTCTGCCCACACGCTCTTCTTCTCCTCCTTTCGGCTCCTCTCTCTTCCGAGAGCCCCAGGGCTCCCACCTTCCCCCCTCTCCTCTTTGCAAGCGCCTTCCTGCGCTTTTCTTCCACTCCCCTCTCCAGGGATGAGGAAAGTTTCAGCTCTCCCGGCTCGCTCTTCTTTTTCTTCGTATACGTACACATTCGTGTCGTCGCAGGGGGATGAAGCTTTTCCATTTCCTTCTCCCTTTTTTTTTTTTTTTTTTGGGGGGGGGTGGGGGGCTTTCTTTTTCGACCCTTTCTCCGGCCTCGTGGTTACGAAACAACATGTCATATACTCATTTCACGTGTCGAGGGACCAAATTAACGCGATGTAGTAAAAGCGCAAAAAAATCTGTATACGTGGATTTATGGTTGTTCACGCGGTGCGCGGAATCACTCGTTTGCGCGTACATGGGGAGTTTCGTTGAACTGCATGTATAGAAATGGAGGGCGGAGGGGTAAAGGAAAAAAACAATGTGTAATTATTTATTTTCCAATACCAACAAACGTGCGAGCTTATATTATATGCGTGACCTACAGCAGGTTGAGACGAGGAACACAATGGAAAAATGATTTTCTCTCCGTCTCCAGGCTCCCTGGTATACACATTACACGTATATGTATATGTAGTCTTCCGACGCGCTTTCTTATCTCCGCGCAACGGAGCGAGGAACAAGAACATATTGCACCCGCGCGGCATGAAATATACACATGTACGCTGCACGTTTACTGCGAAGCAAAGGAATAAGGGAGCTGAAACGGGAGAAAGGTCGCAGGGACGGAGTATTTCGTAAGATATTACATATAAGAAAAAAAGCGAAGGTATGGGGTGGGGGGGAGGGGGGTGAAAGAGCAAGTCTAAGCAAGACGGATAGCGAGTTTGACGGGGCGAGGGTGCCCGGGCAGAGTGTGGTGGTGGAGTGGCTTGTTTTGACTTTCTGTTTCATTTTTTACGTTTCATGGTGTTATCATTAAATTTTCAGCTCCGATGAAATGGATCACCGCGTGTTGGTGATAAAAGGACACTTTTTTTTTTAGAACGAGACAAGCGACACCTACATGAGTACTGCGAGTGGGAAGCAGAGAGATCGCGTCTCGCGTGCGCGCAAAGGGACGAGATGCCTGATACGGTAACATCTTTCTTTCCCGAGTCGATTTCTCAATCGAGCGATCGCTTCGACCGTATGGATACAAAGTGGTGAGGTACAGAACTTGGACCCGATCGATCGTCCGAACAGAGTCCACCCTCGCAAGTGGTATATATGTATATTTAACCTTTAAGGCTTTTTATTTTTTTCTCTCTCCCCCTCCCCCTTCCTTCCCCCGCTCGGGCACACAAAGCGTACCCGTATACAGGGTGGGCGTAGTTCTCTCGTCTCCCCGTGTAACACAGCTTTCCATCCGCCTGCTCTTCTGGATGCAGTCACATTAAATAAAACGCGAGCCTCGTGACTCGGAAGGGTTCGCTAAGCTCTTTTCGTGTGTGTATACATACGTGTATCATCCCCCTTCATCCGCGCGAGTTACTCTCTTCCCCCCCGATGTGTACATCCACCCCCCCCCGTTTCTTTGTGTTTCCATGTACGTAAGTGCGTTCGAGAGAGTGATAATGGACCACCCCTTCCTCCACCACCCACATCCAAGGAACTTTTGACATCGAGAAAAGTTACCCTCTGACCCCTCGGCTCGTTCTTCTAAGGAGACGCAAGCGCGAATAATCTCACCATGGCGTGTGTGCAAGGAAAAGACAATTGCATCTCAAGTGTTTTTCCCTCGATTCGGGATCACGAGCCAATTTCATGTACATCGATCTACTAAAGATGTATACATCCCAAGTTAGTACATATAAAGGGCCAATTTTCGGAAAAAAAAAAAAAAAAAAAAAAAACTAAAGTGGGTGCACGTACAGCGTCATAGCCCCGTGTAATCTCCGTGTATGTAGGGATATGCCAAAATCCATCTCTCGATATTCACCCGAACCCCCATCACTTTCGAAATAGTAGTATACAATATATAATATGTGAGGGAGAAATAGCCATCGTCGGGGAACAAGTGAAAAAAGAGAAGAGAAAACAAGAATCACTTATTCCCCAACCCCCCCGTATGG
Organism: Copidosoma floridanum; assembly: GCF_000648655.2. The sequence continues at coordinate 233,694 of NW_019379463.1, read as the reverse complement.
GAGACCATCGATCTTCATCCGACCCGTAATACATATACTTGCACGCGAGACCAAAATGCGCAGAAAATCATAAAGAGCTCAAACATCATTGGCAGTAAACTCACGCCTTCCCCTTCCAACCCTCCGCCCCTAATTAAAGGAGAATCAATGCATACGCATTACATATATGCACAAATGATTTTTTTTTTCCCCCCCCACTCAGCTCCATAAATTGTTATATATGCATCGAGTCTCCTTCCGACTTCTATATAGGAGGAGTATATAATATATACCTGTACTGCAGACGGCACGACTGACCTAAAGAGAGGCGCTCGCGCACACACGTATATATAATATACATGCACTGGCGGGAAGGCTCGCGTCGCGTAACGGTACTTAATCTCTCGTTCTCTCTCTTCTTTCCTGTTCGTTCACCGTGTACATATACATACACACTGGATTGATTATAATGTGTGTGTATATACGTATGTATACATGTATCGGCGAGCTAGCGGCGCGAGAGGCGATTTATCGCTGGGGTGAGAGGGGGGAGATACTGCAACGCAAGGTCGAAAGAGTACATAATATATACATACACTTACTTATGCCCGATGTCCAGTGTATATAGATGTTTATGAGCGTGTAATGTGCTTATATTTACATATTCGTGCATTTATTTGGACGCGTGAATTTGCACTTGATGTAGGTATACCTATGCTTTTATGTCATGTAATACACGTCCCAGTAGGGGCGGTCTTTATTTTTTTCTTCTCCCTTTTCACTTCACCCTCTGCTCTCGTTCGAATGGAAACGACAAAAGTGGGGAGGGGATCCATTAACTCAAGAAATATATACATGTAATCTGTTGCGCTTCTGTTTCTCGTGGGTCAATTGTACGGCACAATGTATACGAGGAGCGGGGGGTGGGGGTGATTTGACCAGCCACGCGTGAAGCAGAAGGAGTCGCGATTATATGGGACGATGTTGCAGGGGGTGCTCCATACATTCATGTATACTCGTGTATAGTCGAGCTGTAATTTTATTTGATTTTTCGGGGCTCGTCCTTCCACCGTGGAAGAAATGAAAAGGAGGAGGAGCTCAATGGCTTCTGGTGCTCCGAGTCTCTCACATTTTTCCTTCGGGGGATGTTTTTTTTTTTCTTCTTTTTCTCATTGAAAACAATCATTTTCATTCGCCATCTGATTGCGGGGAAAAAAAAAAAAAAAAAAGAAAGAGTACAGCTTACACGTGAGAATATATTATGAATGAAAAGCCAAAGATAAAGAGCCACCTCCTGTATAAAAGCGATCTCCCGTCACGACTCGTGTGCTCCTGCTCTTTGCTCCTAGGCTCGTTCTAACGGGCTCCACCGCATCAAACGAGAAATCGCGAGTGCATTAGAGGCACGAAGACAAAAAAAAAGCAACAACAGCGGCGTCCTGTCACACACACACACACAAAATAATAAGCAGCAGTGGGTGTTGTGTGCCCTATTGTATACCTGTGTGTATCCTATTTATTATTATTTTTCTTTTTTTTTTTTCTATTCTTCCTATGTACACTGTACGAAACTGCGGCGCCTTGATTCTCGAGCGAAACGGGGACACGAAGCAACGAGTTGCCAGCACAACCGGAGAAAGAAGATAAGAGAGCATAGGATGGGGGGGGGGACAATAATATATACGCAAGTAGGTATTTGTACGTGAGATTTTCCTGAATCGCAATGATTAAAAAATGACCATCAATAAAAAAAAAAAAAAAAAAAGAACCCAAACAATCTCGTAATCCACTGTCTCCCGGTCGGAAGTTGCGGCATTTTCATCGAGACGACGAGCACCGACAATTTTTTTTTTAATCTATACTTATACGTATACCGTCGGAGGAAGGAGGACAAGGAATGAAAGAAAGCGAAGCTCCATCCGAGACAGAACGAGGTGGGCCGAGGCGTTGAAAAAAAAAAAAAAAAGAGAGAGAGGGGCATATAAATAATCGGGACAATAGAGACGAAGAGAGAGATGCATTAATTCGCGAGGAGTGAGGAACGGACGCAAAAAAAAGGACAGTCGAGCGACTTCTTTCAATTAAGTGACACGGGGAGAGGGGAAAAAAGGTAAAAGGGGCGTGTTAATTGGATCATTTTCCTCGTCCGAACCCCCTTGGCCCTCTTTTCTCTCCTGAAGTATATTATACACTGATGGGAGGAAGGACCTCTTGGCTAAAAACACACACGCCAAAAGAGAGAGAGAGAGAGAGAGAGAGAGAGAGAAAAAGGCCGCCCCGTACTTTGATGGAAAATTATTCGTGGTCCTCCAATGATGTGCCATTTTTCCGAGAAACGACAGTCTTCCTCGAGGGATGAAGAAAAAAAAACAAAAAATTGATTTTTGCTCCCACAGTGTTGTTATGATGATTGTTGAACGTTGAAAATCGGCGATGGCCAGCCACGTATTTATATAGGCTTGCGCGATGAACCGAGGAAAGAAGGAGGACGAGCCGTTTGCAAAGAACAGTCCTAATTTCTGTCGCGCCTGCATCCGCCAGCGGATAACAGTATACTCACACTCCAACGCGAGAGAGAGAGGTGCCCCGTACACGAACGAGAGGCCTTGCCATCAGCAGGAAAAATCCTCCGCGGAATCTGTACCGAGTTCTCGCTCTCCTTTGCATGAGAATGTATTTGTAATATACAGTACACCCCTTCTCTTCCCTCAGAGAACTGTTACTTATCCTTTTCCCCTGGACATGTGCCCCATGAAGTACCCGCCCAATGCCCCGTTTATCCAAGTGTCTTATTCCTAACGCAACCGAGTGTACATATTCACATGGGTTAATCCACCGCTCGCTCGATCCATCAATATCACTGTGGATGCTGGGCAACGGACAAACATCTTGAGGGTATTGTTTATAACTTACCGGGGGAGATAATATATACATATATATATATATATAGGTGGCAAAAAGAAGCCTTTAAAAGAGCGGAATATCGAAAGAAAAAAAATCTTTTCGTTTAGGAGGTGAGGGAAGGGTGACTATTGGGTCAACGAAGCTGAGGTGCATGTGTAAAGAGAAATAGAGGCTGGGTAGGGATGAATTTTTGGTCGATTCTCATTGATCATCATTAACGATCAAAGTGATTTTCAACGGCGTACAACGATGCCTGCGGTCCTAAGTACATGGGCATCAATATTAGGTTGAGAAAAAAACGATGCGAAATCTAGATTTTCCACGGTAATAAGACGTTCGCCAAAGTATTGTAGGAGGTGGGGGTAAGGGAAGAAAAAAGAGCCCGAAAATAATGGAGAGGAAGGGAACGTTCGCCCGTTTCGCGACGACAGCTCAGTTTTCTCGTTCCCCCTCGGCCGTCACTCGTAGTATCGTATACACTACTTTCTTTTCCCTCGCGTGCAAGAGTGTACTACGTACGAAGGCAGAAAACGCGCGCCTCTCTCTTTTCTTCATCCTCCCTCTCTGGCGTCGCCTTGTTTTCGAGGCGAGAAGAGAAAAGAACACACACACACACACACCGAACACGCGAGAGGGAGAGAGAAAAGCCCGGGACGTATGAAATTTCTCTTTGCTTTCGCGAGAGGGGCTGATCTTTCTCCTTTTCCCCGTTTTTCTCTGCTCGACTATACATGCCGACTTTGGCTCATGCGCGCTCTCTCGCCTGCTAGATACGGATTTTCTCTCTCTACCTTTCTTTGGTTTTTTTTTTCCTTCACCGAAACTCTCGAATTTTCGTCGCTCTCTCTTACGGCTTGCGACGATGGGCTTCTCCAAATTCGAGGAAATTCGGGGACCCTCCTCCGTTTGGCGTGATATTCAGTTGACTGACCTTTTTCCCCCGTGCAAAATGATATGATGATGCACTCGAGTTACGATCTCGAAAAGGCAGTCGCCGGGCAAACAAAAAAAGTAAGTGCAAGAAGCCCAGACGCGCGGACAATGAGAGATAAATTCCACGATCGGGCGCGACAAAGCCTCTCCTTTCTCATTCCTCGCGAAGCATCTCGCGCGCACCAAAAGAGAAAACGAGACACGCGACGAAATAAGAGAGATAGCCATCACGCAGAAGCATCAGCGCCGACTTTCCTTTTCGCGATGAGTTTTCGCGGGAAAGTCGATTATATACATATATATACATACGTGTACACATGCACGTGTATGTACATTGCACACCAGATACTATACATGTCATTGGCTACCACTTGAGATGTATACACGTACAACCAGATGGGGAACACTTTCTAACTCGTCCTCTCCCTCGTTTTCACATGCATGCGCTGCACGGATAGACAGACACCCGTTTTTCTATCTCTCTCTCTCTCTAGCGTGCACGTATGCAGAGGAGAAAGGAATTTCTCCGCGGCTGTGCACAAGTAAGTACATGCGGCGAGCCCACGTTTTCACCTCATCGCACACTTTTCGCGCCCGTCTATACGGTACAATGCACCACCTCCCCTTTCCTATGTACACCGTGAACGAATTCATTGCAGGAGAGCGTGGATTCATGGGACATCCACTCGGATCTCACCGTGGTTTTACCAAGGCAATCGTTGTTTTTCACGTTGAAATTGCTCCATCATCTCTAATCTTTCGTAGTTTCAAAGGGGCCCTTTCTTCAATTTTTCATTACAGTAAAAACAAGGACTCGCTCGGAGATTAATGCGCGAGCGAGGCCGACTCACGGGGGAAAGGAGGAGGAGAAGGGGGGCAGCGGGGTAGAAAAAAAAAATCATATTTCGCAAAAGCGTTTCGTTTCCTTTGCCCCCGAGTCCCGTGCACGAGGTATATATAGTACGGTATATGGTATAGCTTTGCTAGCCAAAGGGAAAAAAGGAGCATCTCCGAGATCTCTGCAGTGCCCCGTGTATCTCTTTCTTCTTTTAGATTATTTTAACATTGCGAACCGTCGGCAGGAGCTACTCGCAGATATACAGAGCTAATAAAATGTAACGAGGAAAAAGGGCCGTGGATGAATTTCTCTCTCTCGTATTATCTACCCTTCCGTTTCCTGCCTTTCTTTTACACGCTGACTGCCGCCTCGTTTGGCTTTTACTTTACTTTTCCCAATACACGACACACTCTCTCTCTCTCTCTCTCTCTCTCTTGTGCACATGCACGTGTTTGTACCGTTTTCATAATTTTCCTCGTTTCGTCCTTCGCTTTTGTCCTTTATTTTCCCGACCTTTTTCTTCCTCCTCTGCCGCGCGCTTTCGTATCCTTGCATTTTTCATACGCCACTCCGCTAATGGAAAATCAAGTTTTTCCGTCTTTTTTTCCCCCCCCCCCCCCCTCACAAACGTAGGTAGCGAGGTTTCCATTACGATATTTACGAAAAATCCGTTTTCCACGTTTGATGCACAAAGAGCAGTTTTCCACTCGCTCCGAGGTTCCTGCGTACTAATCTTCTTTTCTTGGGTAAAATTTTTCAGAAAAAAAAGAAAAAAGAGCAAAGGCCATCACAGTCTGCCAAGCTGTACAGTGTAGGAAAAAAAAAAAAATGTCCTCCCCGCAAGAGATAAAACTTTGAGAGCAGAGTCAAAAGATGAAGGGGAGGGAGCCAATCTGAAAAAAAACTTTTCCAAAAGCCCCTCCCTCGGACGCGGTAATCCCGTGGAAAAAAAGCACCCTCTCGTACAATTAAATAAACTTCCTCGTTTGCTCGCGGAGAAGAAAATAAAAAACCTCATGCACAATAATAATAATTGAACGAAAATTAATCGACGCGCACATATTTATATGTACGCGATTGTCCAAAAGGCAACGTCATCCCCCGACGTCTCTTAATACACTCGAGCGTCTCTTCGCGTCACTTTCCCTGCGCTCACCAACAACGGAGGAGGGTGGTAGGTAGATATAGTACAGACCGTGGAGGCCGAGTGGGTGGTTGTTGAGAAAAGCGGAGCAAGAGCACCAGCCAACCCATGGATAGTGTAGGTGTATATATGTATTTGTACACTGCAGGGGAGAAACGACGAAAAAAAGCGAGAGAAGCCGATGGACGTCTAGTAAGGGTACAAGCATATATATATATATGCCACGCAGGGCTAGACTGCGGAGTAGCGCGCGCACGACCTCTCTTGCTCTTTCGAGCAGCAGTGGCTGAGAGAGAGAGAGGCACAAGGTCGCATGTGGACGGGACCGTCACCCTGCCTATATAGACACCAGCTACCACGTGTGTGCGGTGTATATATATATACATGCACGTATATAATATACCTCTCACGGCTCGTCTCCTCTCTCATACCTCTGGGTTTTTTTTTTTTTTTTTTTATCTTGGCTAGTCGCGCTTCTTCCACACTTTTATATCATGGAGGTACATAATATTTGTAATACGAGGTAATGAATTTTCAATGCACGGAAGATGCTATTGCGACGACGTCGTCAAAAGAGGGAAGGAGTGGAGTGTAGATCTGTATAAATTACAGGGATGTAACGAGGGTGTCTACTTGGTTTTACGAGTGTTTAAGGTAGTTCATCCAAATACGCGATGTCGACAGAAAAATTTAAATTTATGCTTAAATGGTACCTAATGATTGACTTAATACGTAGCTAAAATTTTATTTATTTCTGACGTACCATTTTTTAACTGTACTGCTTCAAAAGTATCCTTTTTAGCACGTGTAGCATAGGTAAACAAACTCTCCTACTGATTAAAAAAAATTCTATCGACAGAATATTGAAAACAGAGTACAGTATGTGGTTGTGATTTTTGATTCGGTGCCCTGAGCTCCCTCTAATTGCCCTCGGATGGACTCCCTCTCAATCTGGACCAACGTGCGCGCGTCTCATCACTGCCTTGGGTCGTTTTTGGGTTTGATTAATGGATATTTCTTCTTCCCCCCACCCTTACAGTGCTATACTTTTCTAATGTATCTTTTGTCGTGTTACCATGTAATGTGTACATAATTGGGCGAGACGACAGTATACCGATATTAAGTGGTACGCATGTTGGTATAGGTATGATAAATAAATTATTATACGGTATGGTTACCTAAGTTTTTTAATACTCATATTAAGTGACACGTACGTGAGTTTTCGTATTTACTGTTTCCTTACTGTTTTATAGGGTGTATTTATACGCCAACACAGAGTTCCATTATAGAATTCATTGGTATACGTCAATATAAAAATGGACAAATATTTTTGATTTCAACCTACGTATAAATAAAAGTTTTTTAATCCACGGGTTAACAAATGGTACCTTTATATACAGTGTTACTGAATATCGGCCGATGCCTAATGTTTTTCTTGTAATATTACAACTTTCATCGGTTGTTATGACTTTTTCGAATCAATAAGAAGAAAATCTCGTACCTGCAAGACCAAAAACTCACCATCCCCGGGTAAGAAAAACGAAATGACATAAACACATCCACCCTCGCGTCGTCCAGCAGAGAAGAAAAAAAAAGAAAACAAGTACTAAACGTAAGTAATAAAAAACAAAAACAAAAAAAAAAGATCACCCCTCGAAACACCCACACCTTTTTTCCTCCCCCTATCTCCCTTCCGCGTAAACAACTAAAAACCTCTCTGTACTGGCTTCGCTCTATTTTCCCATCCCTTTGTATGCATGTGTGTGTGTGTATAATATCACATCACAGGCACGTATCTCACACTACCACACCGTTATTCCACCGCATTTTTCCTTTTCCCCGTTTTTGCGTGTGCTACCGTACTTTCCTTACGTACCACCCTCCCCCCCCCCATCCTTGCCGTAAGCTCGCCTCTCAACCCTCCGACGGGGCGAGGCAACCCCTTACACTTTTCCTCCTCTTCGACAAAGTTTCCACATCCCTGTTCGTACAGTTTTCCCCCCGTGGTGAAACCCTTCCCTGCAGCCCCTTTGCCTTTAGTCGTCGTCCTCGTCCTACTTTTCTTTGTTTCCATTTTCCACCCCCACCCCTCCTCCCAACAGTAGTTTCACCTCTTCTCTGTCTCTCTACGCTCTTTTCTCCCCTCGTCGTTTTTACACTCTCTCGCTCTAGTCATTTCTCCCCCCCCCCCCCCCACGAACAGATCTGTAAAGGCGCACGCTCTCGCGCTCCCCTTATCTCTCGAGTTTCTCATTGTCTGGAACGGCCATCTGTCCCCGGCCTTTTCCTCCTCCGCTCCGCTTTCATCCCTTCGCTCGAAGCTCCGCACAAAGCAAGCTTCGCTCTCTCTCTCTCTCTCTCTCTCGCCGAGAAGCATCGCCACCGCTTCTTCTTCATCTTCGCTCTTTTCTTTTCCTCCACCGGCACTACTATACACGCCCGTATGTACAGTATTTTCTTTCTCTGACCCCCTCCTCCTCCTCCTCCTCCTCCTCCTCGCGTGTACTACACAGCAACCACTCCTTTTTCATTTCTTTCGTCCTTCTCCCTCCCTCCTCCTGCGACTGTACTGTTGCCGTTTCTACTGCCTTTTTCCTCCTCCTCCTCCTCCACCTGCACGCTTTTCCTCGCTCCGCGAGAGCTGATATCTCTTGTACGCCACAGACAAAGGAGAGGGAAAAAAAAACTTGGACAAGTACGGAGAGAAACTCGAAACCCGATGATGAGAGAGAGAGAGAGAGAGGAGCGCTCTACTTCGCGTCTCATTTTTTTCGCCTCCTTTTCTCTGTACCCCCGCCCAGCTTATTCTCCCTCTTTCATCCATCACCTCTTCCTTCTCTGATCCCGGCGCTCTTCGACTCTCTCCCTTCTAATGTACTTTAGCATCACAGTTTTTCTCTCACGGATGCGTGCACCATTTACAAGCATACATACATACGTGTACAGACGAGATAAACTCTCGTGTATATATAATATATGTACTTACTATATAGCCGTCTTCCCTGGATTTAATTTTTCATACGCGCGCGTACAGTTACGGGACACATGAGAGCCTCCAACGCCATCGATTCGGTGACATTTGTGTGTTTTATAAAGGGAGGGCAATTAATTTCACGACGCCGCTATACTGATCGTACGGTGTAGGGGGCGCGTGGCTTTTTTTCCCTCTTTTAAAGGTACAATTTTTACCCTGGCGTGTACATCAAGGAAAAGAAAAAAAAAAAAAAAAAAAAGTAGCAAATTGAAAAGTAAGATGTGCATAAATTGGCGAAGGGAGGAACATCTGGAAGAAGATAAGAAAAATGTAGCCTTACGGCTGATACTGTGTGTTACATACATATACCCTCGAAGAGACGTAAAAAACTTGCACGTATAGATGCGTATGGGCACGTAACACAGAGAGGGAAAAAAAAGACGTGCCTGTTACACGTACGTATAAAAGGTTATAGACGGAAATGAGAAAGTCCATGGAAGACGAGGAGTGAGAGAGAGAGAGGGGATGACGAGAGGGAAGGTGAGTCAGAGGGAGAGATAAAGGGTCCACCATACACGTGCACGTTCATGCGAGCGTGTGTGTCAAAGGGTGCGAAGACTCGCCCGAGGAGGAGACGATTTCCGCAGATTAATGACTCGAGATGTATGTATACACCGATGTTGTTGCCGTGTCTCTTTTCTATTTCAATATTTATTTTCTGTACTGTTATCCCCACTATAGAGATTGTTTAACTGAGCTATGCGCAAAAAAAAGGATAAGTGAAAATTTATACGTGAAAAAAAAAAGTAAATAAATATATATTATTGCTCGATCACTGTTACACGACTGCGTCATCGTTTGCTCTATGTTTTCATGGGGTCACGACGAACATGTCGCATCGATCGCTTACCTGTGTCTTACAATGTGGAGTTTATCGAGCGAAACGCAGGTACGTATACACTTGTGCGACGAAAAAACAAGAAAAAAACGAGACGAGCAAATCTTTTGGGTCGTAAAGTTGACGGAACGACAGGTAACCACGGCCACCGACCCTCCCCCCTCTCGCACCTTTTTTTTTTGCCCCGTCGTCTCTCTCCGGTGGCTCGCTATTTTCGTCCCATAAAACATTATAATGAGCCCCCCTTTGCACTTTTTTCCCCCTCCTCCCGCGATTTCTTTAAATACTTTGTACCTCCTTCTCTGGCAGTTTTTTTTTTTTTTTTTTTTTTTTGTTTCACTTTATCCAATCATACCATTATAGAATGTGGTGAAATAAAACATCCATGTTAGATTATATGAAGTTTGCAAAGCTTCAGTTTAAGGGGAGATCCGAGATGATAGCTGATCTCAAGCAAATCAAAATTACGTACAGACAAACCGTTCAATGATGTAACAAGCGAACAAACGATACGTGTTGGCGCATCTATCTTTGACGACCGTTACAAAGGTCACTTGTACTCCAACTTATATATGGTCACAAATGAAAAAAAAAAAAAAAGGACCGAGTATTTAGGGATTGAATTTCGGCGCAAAATTGATGCCCCCGACTTTTCAACGCAACGGGGAGTGGAGAATTTTTCATGTGACGCACACACATCTGCAGAGAGGGAAGCTGAAGCAAAAGATAAACATCTTTTCGACTATACGCCATCCGTCTCTCTACTAAACTCATCCTATACTCCACTCGGGCTCGGTATTTCTTAAGTTGTTTTTTTTTGTTTGTTTTTTTTTTTTTTTTCTTTATTGTGGCATGGCCCCTCTGTATTATTTGATCTTTTTCACCCACACATAATATGTATTAAATTATTGTTTTCGCAAACGGTATGATGATTGATTCAATAACATTTTTCTCGAATGCGCGTAAAAATCCGTTAAGAGGGTATTGCATCAGGACCTTATACCTCAAAATTAACTTGTTCTCCCCCCAACGAGACAAATGCTTCGGCAACATTACCAAACGCATTCAACAACCAATGTACTCAGGGGATGGGGGGAACACGCGTGTCCCATAAAAACAAGAGCCATCTAAAATGCCGCAAAATCCAAAATTATATTTAGAGTCCCAAACAAACCGCAATCCCGTGAGTATTTGGTACCACATTTTCATCATTTTTCCCAAACAATGTACACGTTATGCTCTTCAACTTCGTTAACGATCGATGTAACTTCTCTCCTCCGCATCAGCAAAGCAACGCATAGGTAAGTATAGCGCGGCCATTCTCTTTCATTGCATCATGAGCGAAACGTGTATACCTACCCATATATATATATATATATATATATAAATAGCCCATCGCACCCCATCCA
>NW_019379463.1:169751-205173 GCF_000648655.2 Copidosoma floridanum | reverse complement strand
GTGTTATTACAAATATTTTTATGAAATAATGTCCATTTCTTTGAAATAAAAACTGGTGGTTAAACCAACTATACAATTATTACTATTATAATCGAAAATATCTCAGATTACCTTAAAATTCACTACCTCGAATAAATTGAACTTGTCAATATGGTGGAAAAAAATTATTTATAAAATGGTAATAATGAAATAAATTTTTTTTCTTTTGATTTTTCAGTAATTTACTGCTCTGTAATGCTTAATAAAATATAGATACAAAAAAAAATTCGATTAGTTTTTTTTTATAAAGGAAAAATAATTAACTGTGTGTCCTTCTGCAGGATTTGAGACAAAGAATATCTATTTTTATTTCACTGCATTAAGTAGGTGTGGTCCGTTGTTTCGAATTTTTTGATCACCACTATGTTCTCATGAAAAAATATTTCGTTACAGGTTATGTGTAAAATAAAGCCTACTTTAATTTGATTGTTTTGTTATTCTCACAAACATTTCTGCGAATCAGTTAGTCATTAATATGTAAAAATCGTTTTTTACGGTAATAAGAAGAGAAAATTAACCAGTTGATACTTTTCAAAAATTTCTTTAGGTTTTGCGCGGTGTTTGGTTTTATAAGTACTTGAAGTTGAATTTTACACATAGAAACCATCTGGCATCTAATCAGCCCCACGTCACTGAAGCAAAACATAAAAGTACACTGGCATACATATTTTATAACGTACCTAAAGACACTACGTTACACACATTCAAGTATACGAACTACGAACAAAGCTTAGCTCAAAAAATTCGCACACCTGGCTCGTTGCAGCATTTTCTTCATGCAACGAATGCATAAAATCTCGAGGTTTTACGTTCTTACGTTATATAAAAAAAAAAAAAAAAAAAAAAAAAAATTGTACAATAAATGTTGGTATTAATATAACACGATTTGATAACAATTTGTTGATATTACTGGGTACACAATCAATGACAATCAAATTTTGGGTTTCACTTGATGGAAAAATCACATTGTAGACAATGTTAAGTTGATCAGGGTTTTTCTTTTGTGTATAAGCTAAATGCATGAAGTAACTTCGAAGTAAATCAGGAATATAGTACCGCCATTTTTCACCTCGAGTATAGCATACAAAGATAAATTTACTTCGTTGGTCTACAGGGAACGGAGCACGTGGCTTCGTATTAAATATTTTATTTGTTCGAATTTGACGTGGAAAAATTATTGCAAAAATCGTAACGTACCGCAATCAAGTGTTACAGAACGTTTTGTAAATTATGAAAAAAATAAAATATGACAAAATCTGTAATATTTTTAAATTAAACAGTTCCACGTTTTCATTAGTGTTAAAATACAAACCACGCCACGATTCATAGAATTTGCGGTATAGAGAACAAAGCAAGTTAAATCGTAAAACCTTCCGAGAAAAGAGTCTCGAAATTTCTTCAGCACGTGTTGAGTTGAGTTGTTGGGGAAGTTGAGACGAAGTTGGGACACATACAATTGGTACAATACACGTACATACTTCAGCGAACGTGTTATATACGTGTATGTATCTTTAACTCATCTAACCCCATACAAATACACGTATATAGTATAGAAAGAGGGTCCCACGTACACATGCACGGGCAGAACAAAGGTTTCCTCTTCAGACTGCACATGTACAGCCGAAATCGGGTACATACAGTGCAAATATAAAACAAGCAGGCAAGAGAGGACGGGGAACCCAACAAATAAAGGAAAAAAGGAAACCCTTCTACGTATAATCCTGGTCATATAAATCGATATTTCCCTAACGTCGCAGCTCCGTACACTGCGCTCATTGTTTCCTCAAATCTCAGCACTTTCAACGACAAAAAGCTCCGTACAGCCGTTTTGGCAAAAAAAGTCTTTGCATGTCGTTCATTAGTTTTTAAGCTGAAAAACAAAGGAAAAAAAAAATATTCACGACGAAAACCATATCGTTAAGAAATAATAAGCTTGAGAGAGAAAGGAACGTCAAAGGAAATAAGTGTAACTCGCTACGCTCCTGGCAGGACGCGAAAGGGCTGCGCACTCGTCTACGGCGCAAGAAGCAGCGGTATCGGCAGTGCAGCACCTAAGGCTGGCGCTGGGGCCAACCACATAGACAGAGACAGAGGGCTACGACTTGTAAACGACGCTGGACGTGAGACGCGTGCGGACTCAAGGCTGAGAGAGAGAGACTCCTGAATCATTCGAGGTTTATAGGGTACAACAGGCGCATAGCTGTCAGCTCTACTAAAGCAACCACTGGGCAAAGGCGTGCCGGGGCTGCACACGCGGTTCCGAATCCTGCTCAGGACCCGTCATCCTGGGCACTCTGTGATAAAACTGAGAAGACTGTGCCAACGTTGAAGGTATGTGCGTTGTTTGTTTCTTTGACACTTGGAATGTACGAAAAACCTCGTGGTGTATATTTTTATTTTTACGCTACTCTCCCGATTATCCTCTGTTCAGTGTCGCGCGTTGACAACTATTGGGTCAATGTACTCTCAGCTTGTATAAGAAAGTGTCGATAGCGAAGCCTTCGTTGTACCAGATCGGGAAGAGCATTGATATGTTACATGCGCAAAATCGGTTATACGTGTACCCATATAGCGATGCTCGGGAGGTCGAGTAACGGTGATGGCTGTCGGACCGTTTTCTCGTGCGCGCCTGTCGTCTACAACGACTTTCCTCCCCAGCTTTTTCGCCATGTTGTCTGCGGAGCCAACAACGGCCGCCATTACTTTGTGCTGCACGTCCGTCCAGCCTCGGCCGTTGTTGCGCCATGTGCCGGCGAATTTTTCCGCGCTTACGTTATGATTTGCTCTCTTGCTACCCAACGTTCGTCCCCACTTTACACGTACGAAAAAGATTTTATTTTTAAATTTTAATTCAATGGAAAATCCTAAGTTGAGGTATGCTATCTCGTGTGCCAATTGATGTTGGTTTTTGTTACGTAATTGCGCGTAATGTTATATGAAGTTGGTTATAATATTCTCAATCTTGAAAGGAAAAGGACGAGATACGGTTCTCAAGTTTTTTTTACAACCCCAACAATAGCGCTCCTTCTCTGCACACATGCAAATACGTGTATGTATATATTGTGATCAGCTCTTTTAAGACAGTAAAGTCGCACACAAACACCCCCCCTCCCTCTAATCTACTCTGCGGATCAGTACGAGTTTTTAGTTATCGGTTCTTTGTTTTTTTTTCTCTTCGTGTTTGCATCATCGCATGCCGGCTAATTTTGTAACAATTTATAAAAAAAAAAAAAAAAAAGACACCAAACTTTCCATGCTCTCTTTCCCCTTATGACTATTAGTTTTTGGCGAGATATTCAGCTTATCGTAATTTGTCCACTCGCGTCAACATGCCTACCGTTAAAATTTCGTTACTTTATTAAGTGGTAGGATAAACGTGTGCAAATCTGCCAATGTATCTCGACGTGCAAACCACATGAAAAAAATTTTCACGAGATGTACAAAATTTTCTCCCTAAAATCTCACCTCTGTATTAAATCGGCAAAGCCATAAAATCGGTCCAACCGGGAGTCTTAGATTCTGCGAATTTCCATCGCCACCATTTTCCTGGCCTCTCCTTCGTTCTTTCGCTCTCCCCCTCGCGCCACCGATCTCCCAAGCGACTGCGCATCGGTCACTTACTCCTGACCGTTTTCCAGACCGTCACTCTCGGTAGTTTTACGCTCTCCAGGCACAGGCAAATTAAGTCACGTGACGGTCGCAGTGACGCGTTCGTGACCGTCAAAGAGTGGGAAAGAGAAAGAAGCGAGTAGTGGTGGGGCGGGCTGGAAGAGACGAACGAGCCGCGCAGGCAAGGAGTACGCGCCGCGCCATTGTTGCTCAGAACGAGCTGAGATTGCTGAGCGAGGGGACGTCGTGAGTTCCTACACGGGTACGCGCGTCCGCGGTGCGTTCGCACATTAATTGAGGAGAGACTCCGTTGGCTTCAAGGATTTACTTACTGATACGACAGCTGGACTCTGAGGGCAGTTTTTTTACACACACCCCTCTCCCTGGGTTGGTGTCGTTCCTCCAAGAGACGACGCGCCTGGCTGTGATAATTCCGTACTTTAGCGTCGATTAGAGGTGAGTCTTGTGTCTGTCCGTTTTATTGTGCACTTCGTTGTTTTTCCCCCCCAGCCCCTGCAAATTTTCGGTGCATGAAAGTGTAGCGCTTTAATCGTTAGCATAGTTTTTTTACGACAACGCGTCAGTCGTGTACCTTTATTGCGTCGTTTGAGTTCATGTACGTTAATTACGTCTTGGTTGTGCGTCTAAAATTAGTGCGATTAAGATACGACATGCCGCACGTCTCCCAGACATCGTGAACGGAACAACGCCTACGTCGCCATTGTGGACGGCTTCAACTTCGTTCGGCGGCCATATTGTCTTCGTCGCGGTACTGCGTTGCCGCGAGTCGCGCGCCGTTGAGTTTCTCTCCTTCGCCTTCTCATGTGAAGTCGCTCTCTCTTTCTCTCACTTCCCCCATTTTCCCCCTCTCTCTGCCCCTTTGCAGCTTTTCCTACCTCGTTGCTGAGCAATACATACAAGCCCGTGTCCCCATTTATTTCGTGCCGTGTATTTTATTTCTTAAACTTGATAGAGCTAATTTCAATATTAACATTTCGTACAATGTTAAATACTTGATCGATTTGAATTGATTACGCCAAGTTATCTTGTTGCAGTGGACTCGCCCAAGCAGTGTTAAAGCTCTTGCGCTTTTTGGACAAGTCCACTTTAGCATACCTATCGACTAATTGATAGACCTTGGGGCTGTGAATTTCCGAGTCATTTAATAAGAGCCGGTTGCGCGCGAAAGCTGAGCACATTTATAAATACATTATGCAATAACAAGCGCGTGCCGGTGTTGGTTGGCGGCCCCTCCTTCGTACTACACACATGCACGTGAGAGAGAGAGAGAGAGAGAGAAATAAAGTAGTATTTTTCTTCGCTTATCGATCGCGTGCTGCGCTACATTGTCCGGCCATTGAGCTCTTAGTGTAGCCGGCTGATGTGCTAGAGTGATTAATGAAATGTTATTGCGTTAATTCCTATTAGCAGTTTTACTTTTTTTATTCAAGATTCAACATTTGTTTAGGTATAACTGCCCCATGATTTTTACTATGATAAGCGGTAAATATGAGATTGTAAGATCAAGTTAAGTTGTAATCGAACTTATTAAAATTAATTTTTTAATAATATTTTCGAATTGATACTCGTCAATAGGTATATCAAAATAGTTTTTTCATCTTTTAACAATATTTTCGAAATAATACTCGTCAAATGGTAAATCATGATAGTTCCTACATCTTCGATAAAGTCTTGAAATTAACTTTTAGATTGCTTCCTGTTTAGCTAAGCGATGGTTGTAATACAACATTCTAATTTTTTAGTTACGTACTCCTAATTATCTTTTGAAATGGTCTTAAGGAAAGTTTTTTTTTCTTTATTTATAATAAAACAGAACTTTGAATAAAATAGAATTTTTGCAAGATCCCCCCATCCAGCCATTAAAGCACACCATGAAAGGGTTTTTTGGCCCAACGCAGCATCTATGCGGCACTCCGCCCACGATCGTTAGCTGGCAATTTTGCAACTTGGCAGCGTTGCAGCAGCTTCATTTCCCCTTCGAAGGCAAGCCCAAAAAGTTCCCCTCGCGACTCGGGAACGTGAAAAAAAAAAAAAACATAAAATAAGCCCAACGGCGCATGCGCAGCTTGCAAACATCGAGGAAAAGGGGCGTCGGGTTGTATGTTGTCATCCCCCATTTTACCCATCGTTCGTCTCTCGCGTTTGTACCTACGATCGTTAACCAAAGAGAGACAGAGCAACGCACAAAGGGAAAGGCGTACCGCCGCCACCGCTCGACCGAGACCCGACGCGCTTGCATCATCTCGGCCATTTTGGAAGCTTCCGCGCCACGAACCGGAGCTTTCTTGCGTACGCTCTCCCCCTCGACTAAGTTCGCGCTTTCAACTAGTCGCAGTTAACTTGTACGGACCAAATCCGTTGACGCGTTCCGTTTGTTGTTGTCCAACGCGGTAACTGAATATTTAAATGTGTGCGACACGACTGAGTGAATCGGGAATAGCTAGGAGGTAGCGAGGACTTGTAATTGTCAAGAGTACGACTAAGGGCAAGTTTTGTTTTTTGGCTTGTACAGAAACGAGATGGAGGACGACCAACAGTTCTGTCTGAGGTGGAACAATCACCAGTCCACACTCATTCAGAATTTTGATACGCTGTTGGAGAGCGGGACTCTGGTTGACTGTACGTTGGCGGCGGAAGGGAAGTATCTAAAGGCCCACAAAGTAGTCCTTTCCGCCTGCAGCCCATACTTTGAGGTAAGTTTCTTTTTTAACATTTAAAAATATATGTCATCGTAACATTGTTATGTCAACTTCAAATATTTATTAGCACGTCCCAGTGTATAAGTTGACCAATGTTACATTATTCATTAGTATTTTGAATGTATGGTAATAAATCCTGAAATTGGTATTCCCTTTGCTTTCATATATCATTTGGCAGAGATCCAACATAGTTGGATCAATAATTTTGACCTAATTTGTGCAAATTTTATGAAACTATGTTTTTAATGGCTTGCAAACAGTTTCATTATATTCAATCAGAAAATTTGAATAACTCCAATTCTTTGCATTATTAAAAGTTATTTGTAACATAAATGTCCTAGATAAATTTGCAATTATACAAAAAAATTTGCCCATCAGTATTAATATTGTCTTGGAATTTACATTCATAATATCCCAGTCGATAGTTCTGCAAAGTAAATATTTATTAGTCAAACAAGGTAATAATTCTTGGTACGATATAGTAGCATCTCTGTATCGATCGTTGTGCAGTTTCCCTGCTCCTCGGTAAAATCAATACCAAATGAAAATATAGCTGGAGGAAAATGAGGCAGCAACCAGCAGTAGCTCTTTCGGAACAAAATGGCGCCCAGCGTTCGGAGTACAGCTATGTGTATTGCGCCTATCCGCCCAGTCAGAGCCATAGCTTGGTCCCTCTTCTCGCGGCGTGCCCCCTCCACCAGCGCAGATTCTCTAGTTTTCTGGCTTGGGCCACCGCCTGTGCTAGCTTACCTTCTCTCTCGCGCTGCTTCTCCTGATCAATACTTGTACCCAGGGAAAGCAAGATGGCCGCTTTCCAGAGCACTTGTGCCTGGGACATTACTGGACGCCCGGAGTGGGGGAGACTGACGCCGCAAACCTGTTCTCTCCCCCTTATCTACTTTTTCCAGCCAGCGTTGAACCTTTTGTAGGACGCGCTTCATACTCAACTATTGTTAACTCTTTTCGTTGTGTCTAAAACGATTATTTTGTGGAAAACGGCCTCGAATGACTTCTTCAATCTTGTTGATAGCTAAATTTTATTTGTTTCAAATCAAATTTAAATTCCATTATCAATATCGACTAAAAATTAACGATGCACTTGTGATGCAATTACTTTGAAATGCAGTGCATTAGACATGATGTCAAAAAACTGTTGAAATTATAGAACCATACATTCAAAACACTTGTGAAATTAAAAAAATTAAAAGGAAAATTTTTATTAAACCAACAATGATTGCAACGATTATTTTTTACTTTACAGGGTCTTCTGTCGGAACATTATGATAAGCACCCGGTCTTCATCCTTAAGGATGTCAAGTTCAAAGAGTTAAAAGCTATGATGGAGTACATGTACCGAGGCGAGGTGAACATTTCACAAGAGCAACTGACGGCACTGCTGAAAGCTGCTGAGTCACTACAGATTAAGGGGCTGTCGGACAACCGAACAGGTGGTGCCAGCAGCATGAGCAGCACAACGACAAGCAAAGCCGAGAACACCAGGTCCTCGAAACAAGCCGCCACTGCCACTGCATCGTCCGCAGTCGCAGCATCCGCCTCTACGGTAGCCGCCGACATTCCGCCGCACGCGTCTTCCGGTCTGACGATCGAAAAGAACAGCAAAGTTCCTAGGTCCAGTTTGTCGCAGGTCTCCGTTAGTGATCTGCCTGAAAGCTCGGCCAGTCCACAGCTCAGGGGTCTCTCCTCAAGGTACAGATGAGAACTTTCCACTCAAGTTTTTGTCACTCGTGGCTAATGACAAACTGTTGTAACTATAATTTTCTCTCTTGTACGTTACAGGGAAGGTTCTCAAAGTCCAACTAGGAGAAGAAAGCGAACGAGAAGGAGAAGCTTGGGCAACGAAGATACAACTGGCTCTATTGATAACAACCATGACGCCTCTAATTCATCTGACCTGACCGCACCAGCTCTTGTTGCACCGGTTGCCGAAGATAAGTCACACGCCGATCAAGCGGATCCGATCGGCAGGTCCGCGCTCATGCAACAGCTCACCAAGCCCCCTACGGAAGAAATGATGCAGGTAAAGAATAGTGCCCTAAAGCCTGTTACAATCGTAATTGCTTCAATAACATAACATTTGTTGCTTCGTTGTCTTGATTTAGATGTCGCACGAGAAGGCCGAGCCTACGGAGGAAATGATTCAACCAAAGTCTGAGTATATGGACGACCAAGAAAGCGTCGAGGATCTGACGAACCTCGACGATGACATGAATGATTTAAGAGAACTTGATGAACAGGAATCCACTAGGCCAGGCCCGAGTCATGATCCTTCTCAACACGGCGGTAAGCATCGTTTTGTTCTTAACCATTTAGGGTTACTTTTCTCGTTCGATTTTTTTTTTACCTTGTTTTTACTATGTCGAGACCAAGTACTGAAAAGACTTAAAACGCGTTGCTCACTTTGCATTGTGAAAGTAAATTATTATAACTTTCATAACCCTGTACTTTCAAAGAAAGCAGGTATTGTGTTCCCATGTAGTGTAGTTGAAATTTTGATTACTTTTTTACTATTAATGTGAGAGTAATGTTGAGTTCTTTCATAGATTACAACTACAAAATCGGTATACTTAAAAAAAATTCTGTTTCTTGTTAATTACAAAATAATGATCTCATAGCAATACTTATCAGTTTTATCTCCATTGTTCTTTTTACGTCTTGATAAATAAGGTGAATCAAAATTCAAGAAAAACCTTCGACTCATGTAACATATTGTATTTGATATTGTAATCTTGATAGCATTTACCTAATCGATCAAGTTGTAAATAACAATTCTGATAAAGCTAATTTTATTATAAACCATTTCATTGATGTATAAAATTTTTCATCGTAAACAGAATTTTCATTAGTATTAAAAGTCTTATCAAAATATAAATTTTAGATCTTCTTGAGTGCAATTATGGTAATCTGACCTTATGAAATTTTATATAATTGCAATGACGTAAATCACGACCTACTATGTATATCTTGATAAAATTTCTATGTCCTAAATATAAAACCATCCGGCAAAAGAGAGTAGAGCTTGGGCTTTCTCCTCTCGTTGCAGGTTGGTCGCGCGCGTTGGTACATCGTCATGATCACCAAGCTTCTCCCCAGCTCTTAGTTCCCACGCGCTCTCGTTGCACAGCAATAAATGCCAGCGTCGACGTCAGACAGCACTTCCTAGCGTTACCCAAGGGCAGCTTTGACGTCGACGTGGGCAAGTTGCTGAGCTCGCTCGCCACCAATCAGGCCCGGAAGGTTAGCTTAGACTCAATTAGACAATCCCTTGAAGCCATTCTACATCTGGGCATCAGTACGAGCCAGGCCTCCGAGATGTATGGAGTCAATCGTTCGACCTTACAGTTCTATTTGAAAAAGTTAAACATTGTTAGAAGAAACTTTACTAAGAAAAAAGTTTCATAGAGATTCTCAAATCAGTTTCGTCTGTGCCAATAGTGTTCGATTTTATTTGTAATACATTCCTCGAATGAATGAATTATTCCAACGTCTAATAGAGTTGGGCGACTTTAATTAGCTCTTCTTCTTCGCTTCGTTGGTAGATCAAATTCATACTTTATCCTTCTGCTTAAATATATTTAATCTGTTTATGCAGAGTGGAAACGGTATGAAACATGCTATATTCGAAATCTGTAACATTATAATGAATTATACATTATACAACTGTTAATTCACCTACTACATGTAATATGTGCGAAACTGCATTGGATACATATGATGGAAAATAAAATGTAGTCATCACAGTACTTGGAGGTTCTTGACTCGACATAGATTGCAACTAAATAGTTCTGTACTTGTATCACCTTAAAATATTTTCATGAGTAAAAAAATGACATGACACAATTTACACAATTGTACGCTAATTCATAAAATCGGGAAATTTTTTCGGATTGGTCAACTGGTACAGGTGTACAACCATGGCACATGGGCGGTGACAGGAGTAATCCAGGAGTCGGTGCTGCAGCCATACCACCAGGTCAGCAAGATGAAGTGTTCCTAGCAGCCCACGACGCCGCACAAGCTCAAAGGGACTCACAAGGTAGGCTCTCCATGCCAATTACCATTGAGCCGTCGTTGGCTACCTTGTTTCCAGTGGACGCGGTTTACTTAATTTTTTTAAATCAATTTTTTGATAAGTTAACCTCGTCAATCATAAAAGAAATTTTTATTTTTAGTTTATGAATATATTGAATCTTGTCGTTAAATCGTTCACTAGTTAAGTTAAATTAAACATTAAAAAAACAATTTAAAGTCACGAGTGTCCACTACTCGAGGAGCTGCGGCGACCAAAACTTATTCCATTGTTAGGCAGGTTGGTGCAACATTCAAACAACTATTGAGCAACACAATTCTTTCAAGCGTGGCATAGTCTCTGACTAAAATCTTTCTTTGATTTTTTTAATTGCGATTATTATTGACTATATAATATATATATACAACTTTATGTCTATGTCGAAATCAATAACTTTTGTTTTGTCTCATGTAAAAGACAAATAATGCATCTTACATATTTCTTTGCCGTTTTGTTTCTCTTCTGTTTCTTTTTCAGCATTTAGTCGCGTTTATTGAAAGGATTATATAAACACAGTACGTATGATACAATAATCATGTCAAGTAAATTTTTATTCCCAATAATATACATATAAACATTTTGTTTTTTTATTTGTTTATTTATTTTTTTTTTCTCACGAAAAAAAAGGGGTCTGCTTAGGACGACGACAAAAATTGCGACCGCGCATATATCTCCTCCGCCGGCTCGCATCGGCCTCCTTTGACGCCCCCCTTTTTTTCTATCGATTGTAATTCGATTTTGAAAAAGTTGTCAAGCTCGATTACAACGTCCTCTCTCTCATCGCACGAAATCAATGACTCACAAGACGCCATCGCTCAAAGCTCTAAAGCAGCTTTTAATCACCGGTACAGCCATCCCCTTTTTTTCCTCGTGATACCAAAAATTTTTTCGCTCTTCAATTTGAGATTTCGTCGAAGCCGCGGCAAACGAAGCGATTCCCAAAGCAATGTTTCTTTCACCCGTAGGTTGCCAAGGAATTTCGTAAGAAACACGCGCTGCCGGCAAAAGAAAGAAAAGCAAAGACGAACGAAACATTCGGCCGCGGTAGAGGAGCGTTCCCACGCAAACTCGTCGGCCTTCGGTGGCCCTTCCCCCGCGCTTAGGAAGGAGAGCTTTCTTATTTTCCAAGTTCAGCGTTCGCTCACAAAGAAATATGTACATCATCCGAGCAAAGTCGGAAAGATTCCTAGCACAAAAAAAAAGGTGGAGAGAGATACGGCGCGTGTAACGGTGCTCTTACGAAAGATAAGTGAACCCGCGACCCAAATAAAGTGGGATCAACGAACCGTACCAGTTGCGAAATCAATCCCCAGATCCGAGCTAAGTCACACGACAATCGCGAGAAAGACAACGTCGCGCCTGTTTTTTTTGTTACGTTCTCTCTTCCCCTTGGGCCTCGGTGTTCCCCTCATGGGTCGGACCGCATCTGCCGGTAGTGAACTCGCGCACACAGCTGCCAGCAAATGCGGAGGGAACTGAGCTGAATAAACCGCATAGAGAGTCCTTGGCTGGAGTTTTTTTCAACTCTGCCGAGGACTCGAGGTTTGCATTTAGAGGCCCCTAAATGATGATATACTCTGAATTGATCAAGTAGTGCGCACTCGCGGAGTAATGAATTCTTTTTTCTTTTTTACCGTTAGGTCCCATGCTAGGTGATCGCACAATCGGTGGCGGTCTCAACGTGAGAGATCCAAGGTAATAGCGAAGAGAGAGGAGCGAACTCTCTCATCAATGCCAGTGCGGTGTTTTTTTTTTTTTCTCTTTTGCATTATCATTTCTTTCCGTATTGCCGGTAAGAGGAGATTCGTCAATACCATGTTCTCGCTTGTAGATTTTCAAACGATTCATCACACCGCATCTATTCGTCCCTATTTTACAGTACAAAGGAATGATTGTATCGCTTGCTCGCATTGATGGCGGAGGTCGTTTTTTCCAACCCGCCAGAGACAATGTTACCTTGAACAGACTTTTTAAAACCAACATGTGAATGGCAAACTTAAGTATCTTTTAAATCGCGTCGCGTGTTCAATTGAAATGAACCATTGTTTTTCAAGTCTTTCCATTCGATTTCTTACCTTGTATTTTGAGTGAAATTTTACACGCGTAAAATAAATCCAAACATACACACACAAGAGTTGCACCACGTTGTCAGCAATGCCGTAGGATATAAATAAATTTCTTAACTAAATGTTGTGAGTAGCGGGAGATCCGACGAGGGAGGCGGCCCTCTCGTTCAAAATCCGACGATTGGTTTTAACGAGAGCAAACTTTGCTCGTCGAATCTACCGACATGAATAAACATCCCCCCAGATCCCACGAGTTTTTTTTCTCTCTGAATATATTTCAAAAAATTGCAAAAAAAAAAATGAAATAAATAAGCACCTCGTAGTTTTATACTTGGTCCAATTTTTTTCTTTTTTTTTTTTTTTCTTTCTGTAGTTTTCTTACTAAACACACGTAGTAGTTAATAAACGGAGGGATATGAAAGAAAGCTCTTACAGAGTATATAAAGAGAAAAAAGGAACAACCTTCAAACTAACATTCACACCGCGTCGAGACGCTAATACCTTTGTTCGAGTCGTTCGCGAATGTCTAAAAAAAAATTTTTTATTCCGGGTACTCAGTCGTTGTAGAAAAATACAACCGATGGAATTCTAAGAGTTCTAGCGAAGGCCTGAAAAAATTGGCGCGCCAAGGAGTTAGTTGGTGAAAGGGAAATAATTATGGACGATTGCGACGGGAGAGCGAGAGCAAACACTCGACTGGTCTTGCCAGCCTTCCTACTTTCCTTCATTGCACGCTCTGAATTTGTTCTCTCTCTTCTTTCTTAAGCACTCCTCTCCTCGTGTTTTTACTTTCCGTTCATTGTTCCTTCACCTTGGCTCTTTAGATTTTTTGGGCCGTAATTGTTTTCAGTCGCCTCATTCTAGAATTCCACTTTATTTTTTTTTCTCGCTTGACTGACGTATTTCTCCATCACGAGATTAAAATCAATCGAAACAATTGAAATTATTACGTCTCGACTCGATGTTGAATATTAAAAAGAAAAACATTAACCCATATTGACCGTTTTGCGTAATTCGTCTTGCATGCCACGCTTCCTACGGTAGTTTTTTTTTTTTTTCTCTCAATCTACACTCTCTAACTCACATCAATGAAGCATCTGCTTGCTATATGCATCCGCGTTATACGCTACATTGCCGGCGATTTCGAGCGGTTTGATCGGCTTTGTCAAGAAAAGTGGATCAAACCGTCTTTTCCGTCGTACACCAAATAAACAAGCAGGTGCCTCGCACTTGATTTTTTTTTATTTACTAACCACGTGTACATAATTCGCTTCTTTGTTCGTAACGCATACATATTTAATATAAATATCTATTATATAACTATGGTATGTGCGAGGTAACGGCGACATATTCATGCGTGTGCGACCGCACTCGTATGCATATTCTCGTATCTCGCGGTAAATATTATATAACACCCCCGTACATGTATACAAAAGAAATTATTTATTCTTTTTGACACTGTACAAGAACTTCATTTTATTTCCAAACGACATATGATATATAAATTACATGTTTATATAAATGTTACACATATATCTACGATTTGCACACAACATTGTGCAAGTAAAAGAAAAAATGAAGGGTATTGATTGTAAATGGTACTGTATTGATATATACATCTACGACGAAGATTGTAAAAAAAATTTCATCCTCACATTCATCATAACTCACTTGAATTGTCTGTGCACATCCTCATCCAGTTCATTTTCACCAATGGAAAACAGAATTTGTGCCTTTTTCTCCCAAGTGTTTAGCTTTTTAAACCAAGATGACATCCATCAAAGAGCCAAATGATGATTCGGTTATCAGGGATTCCGCTACGGTCGAGCTTTTCTCGATCGGAGTGAAGAGTCAAGCCTCAGCTCAACGAAACCGCGGTCCCCGAGTACGGTCGGACGAGGCTTGACTTCGTTTTTACTTTTTCATGTTATTATTTTTTGGCGAGGCTATGCCGTATTTTCGGTGTAAGCAGGCGCCCTTTTTACTCCGAAATTCCTCCCATCGGCTGCTGTGGCTCGCGGTTTTCAATTTCGTGCGCTTAGTTTTTTTTCCTTTTTTTTTTCCTTTTTTTTTTTCCTTAATTGTCAAGCGTCTCTGTAGACTCGCACGAATTCTTCGGCGAGGCTCAGATGTCTTGTTTTTTTCGGGTAAAAAGCCACATAAAGCGCCAATTCGTGTGCTTCAAGATCCAATTCCAGAGTCCAGAGGGTCCTTGATGACTGCCTGAGAGAAGCCCTGGTCAACAAAGGGAATGTGGTTCGCCAGCAATCTTCCAAGACGCGCCTTCTGCGGTTTTGGGATGATTGCACGAACGCCCCCTCATCCTCCAACCAACTTCAGAGGGTTTGTTATTTCAAGAAGCTGTAACTCGAGAGCCTCCTCTTCGGAGGTCTCTTCTTCGTTACGTAAAAGGTGAATATCGCCCTCTTTCCTTCAACTTTTTCTAGATTGTAAGATTGTTTTTTGATGTTTCAATATTTTATTGATAAGTTCATTGCTGCGACAGTTCCATTTGAAGGCAATTCGGTTCACATTGAATTGTTACGCGCGATGTACTTTTCATGTTGAGAATGAAGTGTGATGGATGAGTAAATCCGTGAGTGCCAGGTTGAGTGATTTTCATGCAATTGTCATAATAGGGCGTTGACTAGTACTTGTCAAGATCTTCTCTTTCTTAAGGTCTTTTCAAGTACGCAATCGACTCTAGTTTTTAATTCTACAAATAGAGGAGAGGCTTTTTCTCTTTTCTACGTTGTGGTTTAAAAAACTAGGTTTTCAGTACTTACATTTATTAATAAACTATATATAAAATAACAACAAAGATATTAAAGATCTCAATTTGTCTATCAGCTGTTTTTGAAAAAATGAACATTTTTTTCTTCTCAAACAGTAAGAATCAAGTTGTGCTCTTGCATAGATGCTCCATCAGTGTATAAAATTATGAAAATGTCTTTTGCTCAAGAGTAAAACTTCTGCTTGATCGAAAAACATTTTGTCGATTCATCCCAGTTGAGAATCACTTTTGGTTTAATTTTATAATATACAGTCTCTCACGAATTTAAAAAAAGTTGTGATTAACTGTTGTTGCAAAATTAAACAAATTAAGGTAATTTAAATTTATCGATTGTGAATTACGTAAGACACTCTGCTTTTTTACGTACATTTCCCGAAAGTGTAATATTCTGCCAAGTAGAAAATTTTAGAATCTGTAGAGAATTTAAAATTATAACATTTCCGTTGTTTACTTTTAAATTTAAATAGGATACGCTAATAATTTCTACAACAGAAAAAAATGTATTGATTTTATATAGTTTTAATTTCAAGAGTACGAAGCAGTTGCTGAAATAAGTAATATTTATGTAACTGTGTGATTCTTGACATTAATTCATTTCTAAGTCTTTCATTAATTGTGTTGACAAATAGTTATTCTCTAAAAAAGTTCGAAGCTTTTTTTTATGATAACGTAACTTTTAACATAATCTCACTTAATTAATCAAAATTGAAAATTTCAGCTGTCTCCGTTGGTTTTGATTTAGCGATTATTATTGCTAGATCATCAAACTCGTCAATAAACTGTTGGGTTTTTCTTTTAATTTTGTAAAATGTAAATTTACAAATTATTAATCCATTAGTAATATGTAAAACCAAAATTTTACAAAATTTTTAGAATCTATTAATACAAATTAATTTCACAGGTTTATGTCTTCGATGGTTCAAATTTTTCATTGTTGATCTTCATTCGAAAGATTAATATCGCAAAATTCTTGCATTTCTCTTGGATATTCATGTTTTTAATTAATCTAATACTTGACAATTCATTTCCATCGATGAATTTTTCAAGAATAGTGATTTGAAACATGTGTATCTTTAATAATTGTTATACTTTCACAGCTTTTATTTTTTTCAACTGTAATAAATTTGAGTTCGTTGTGGAACAAATTTTTTTTGTTCCTGCATGAACGTTGAAAATTTATTGTAGTTTAAGTGTGCAATCCGTTTAATCGAAGAAATCCAGCCTCGAAGACCACCATGCTGCACCAATGGTTTTGCTTACATTTTGAAGTTCTTCTTTTAAGGATTTCTCAATGACGAGCTTAACTTTCATCTCCGTTACCGAATTTGTTAAATAAAAATTTTATTTATTGATTTTTTTTATTAATGTCTCGCGCAAGCGACCGAAAGGAAGAGTTGCCTTTTGCGCTTTTCCGACTAAGAAGCAAAACGGGAGTGATTACTAAAACGAGATGACGGCATGCCCAGAGAACAAGTAGACGTGGCCCAATGAATGACTCATGGAATAGTGGTATTGTATTGATGGTAAAAATGGTAAAAAGTTAAATTCAATATCATCCAATTATTTTCATTCATACTAAGTTTTAAGTTAAACGCTTGTGAGAAAATTTCTTGGTCAAGAATTTAGTTATAAGATGTGTGCTTGTGAGAAACCCTTAGTACTAATCTTAATTATAAGATGTATGCTTATGAGAAATCTTTTATGTAAGTCATAATTTTAAGATGTATGCTTGTGAGAAATCTTATATGTAAGTCATAATTTTAAGATGTATGCTTGTGAGAAATCTTATATGTAAGTCATAATTTTAAGATGTATGCTTGTGAGAAATCTTATATGTAAGTCATAATTTTAAGATGTATGCTTGTGGAAACATAGTCTAAGTTTTAGATGTAAGCTGTGTGTTGTGGACAATTTATTTCTTAATTTTAGTTAATTATGCGAGTGTTAACGAGTAACAATGACTTGAGTATGTTGGTGTGACGCTAGTATGAATTTTAAACTTGTGATTGCTTGTGAATTGATTAAATTTTTAAATTTTTCTTTGCAGATCTCTCTGTACTTAAGTATACTTTTCGTGAAAAATTGTTGTTTTCACGTTTGATATACAATTATGTACTTTCCAATACCATATACATATTTTCGTCTCAATTTTTGTACATTACATTTGTGTCATAAGTAATAACAAATCTTGATAATGGAAGTATGTAACTACTAACGTACAAATTTTTTCAGCATATTTGTTTAAAAATTTTTTTAAATTTATTTAGCGAAGTCACTTGACAGCGCTGTTTTATAATATTTCCCGTCAAAGCTAAGGTAACCCCTTTTTGGTTTCTTAGCATCGCGTTAACCGTCTTTTCGCGCATCAAGAGAAAATCAAGATCCAAATGAAATTTCAATACACTTGGAAAAAATTAACTTGGCCAAAAATAAAAGAATCATATAACTCAAGAAGCTAATAATTGAAACAAAGCCAAAACAATTTTATTATGGGTAAACCATAGTATGATAAATACAATGAAACTATTTGTAAGTATTAAAGTTCAGTGTGTTTGTATCGGCACATTGAACGCCTCTTTATATATATTTATACATGTTATTATCGTTGTGAGAATTTGAAGTCATGATCTTGTAATCTTCTGTTATCAACAACAATGTTTTTTATAACCGAAAAGCTTACTAAGTTTTTCGGTTTATTAAGTGATAGTTCGTTAATTCATAAAAAATTCTCACTTCGATCTAGTTTTATAAGCACACAATTTAAATATCCATTTCCACATATATAAAATTTATATATACATATATCACACTTCTCATGTTATCACATTAAAACCAAAACAATTACTTAACTTTGAAATCACAGCAGTTAGTAAATTATTAAAATAGTCATTTCATACGTAAAAATTTTTTTTTTCGTTTTTAAAACTTTTTAATTCAATTATTACAAACAAAAAATTTTTATTTGTTACTTGAAAAAAAATATTTGCACTGGTCTCGAATTCATAGTCGTTGCGTGAATGTAAGCGAGCAGCTGGTTCATCTCTTAAACTCCTTACCATAAATGAATTTTGCTAATTCGACGAGATTACTCACGTTAGTGATTTATCGTGTCATCTTCAGGCGCCAGAAGCTGTTGCGATTTTTGCTAATGCTGAGCTGATCTTGTAATTTGCAAATTCAATAGACTTGATTTTATCTGGATAAAGGCATTTTCATTAACTGTAAAAGTGTAAGATCGTTGACCAACGAATTTTCCAAAAAAAATTTGGATTCTACGTTGGTTTTGTAATCATGGACGAACTAGTCCCGATTATGTTATGCCAATGCATTTCGTTGCGATTTCGCAGATATGCATTAGCAAATCATACGCGTAATTCAGTTGACTATAACATTTTTTCCCCAAAAGAATGTCTTTCTCTAGATAAACACGTCTCTCAACATGATTCCTATTGTTTTATTATTTGTTGATTCCGTGCACTGTTATGATTGATTCGTTGTGTATGAATGTGATCGATGTCCAAGTCCATTGGTTTATGTTGTCACTGTCCGACGTATCAAATCCGCAACATCAACACCGAGGAGAGGCCACCGCCAGTAACAAGAAAAAATACAACGAATAAAAAAATTACCTCTTAAATAATTACGACAAAAATTTATTTGCTTTCGCTCTAAACATCAATTTTATCAGTCATTTAGTCTAATTTTTTTTTTTTTTGATTCATAGAAGTTTATTTTAAAATAACGTACAATATTAAATCATGCTTTAGATAATTTTTCATTTGAATTTGTAATTGCAATTCTTTCTTTTTATTTTTCAATTTGATAAAATTTTTAAAGATTATTTCACTTAATCGCGTTTGTTGTAACAATTGTATCAAATCATCGTTAATCATTCAAATCAACCACACTGCACTAACTTCGCTTTGGATGGAACCATTTATAACAAAACTGGATATTCTTCGTTGAATCTGATTTAATAAACGAAAAAAAAGTACTAGAAAAATTTATCATCTTGTTATTTGCAAGACCTTAGCCTTTTCCTAATCCTTAAGCAAACCTCTAGCTTCAATTAAAAACTTTTTTTCATTTAAAATTACAATTTATTACAAGAAAAATTTGTCCATATTAAATTACTAACTTTTAATTGTTCTGGCTATTGATCAGTTTTAACTCGTCTCATTTTTATTAACAAAAGTATTACACCAATTAAGAAATGAAAAAAAAGGTATTTATGAAATGAGAAAAAAATGATCTGGGGGAGGGGGAGGAAGTAAGAGAAATTAACTTAGTTATTAATTCTACATACGAATAAATTGAATTTTCTGATTTTGCATACCAAAATAAATACTTGTAAAGTTTTATTCCTGCATGAACTTGGTAATGTAACAAAGACAGTTAATGCATGATACTTGATTGTAAAAACATAAAAGAAAACAAAAATACAATGTGGGCTGTTCAAGAGAAAACATAAAAAGAACCACAACTCCATGAAATCACTTGCAGCTGGACACAATGAGAACAGCAGAAGTAGCAGTTCTTCATTCAATAATCCGATGGCCGATTATCGGCGTCTGAGCTGCCTCAGCTGCGGACGCAGCTACAAGTACAGAGGTGCTTTGCTCAAGCACGTGGCAGAGTGCTTGTCTGATGCTGAAAAGTTAGAAGCTGCTCAGGCCCTGCATCAGCAACACTTGCCCCATCAGCTGACAGCGAAGGATGTTCGACTTCTCTATAAATTCTGGAAGTCATAAAACTGCTGCTCTCTTTCTGTGCTGCTTTCCACTCATGTTCCAATGCTGTTTTTTTTTCTTTTTGTCGTTCTGGACGTTTTTCGTTAATAATCATGGGCGCTTTTTTTTCGTCTGACCGATACAATTGCACAGCCAGAAAATGGAGGTGAAGGTAATATATATTGTTGATTTTGGACTGCAGACCACTGGCGAATGTTTCCATGGCCAAACAATATCTGATACCTGTTAACGTAAAATTTGTAGCTTATTCCTCCTGCAATTATAAATAGCAATTATAAATTAAAATACTGTACCGAATGTGATTATTACAAGCTATTGCTTTCAATTACTTCGAGGATACATTTGGAAAATAGGTGATACTTATACTGTCCATAATTAGCTAAGTGAATAGGTAACTACATTCGTGTAAATTGATTTTGTGATTTTAATATATATATAATAGCATACCATTTTTAATTTATCGACAATATTTTAGCGACACTTGTAATTCAGAAAAAATGAATAAAAAATAACACAAATCGATTACTCATTTTATACCGGTTACTCTTACCACAATGGATTAATATGAATGATGAATAAATATTTAGTTTGCAGATTCTTATTGGAAAATTGACATTGAGTTTAAGTACTGCAGTACATATGTTAACAATATTTTTTTTTTAATTAGTGTGAAAAGTAAAGATATTTCAGCCCTTTGCATCGTACAAACTCATTAAACTCAATTGCAATTTTAAATTGGACCATTATTGTGAATCTGAGTGGATTAACAAAAATTTGTAAGAATGGTATGGAAAAAAATCTCTGGGTGTCCATCATCGTGCTACTTGTTAACTATTGCATTAGAAACTTGTCGTTTTGGAAACATCAATGGGGCATTAAAATCAAAGAATCATTAGGCTTTTTTTAGTTGTGGTTTCACATAAAGTTAACAACGAGAATGTAAAAATCAACTAATCATTTGAGTTCATTGAATTTATTTTGGGGCAGCATGTAATTAACAAAGGCCTAACATTCAAAGATTTTGCATACGTATTGATCTCGTTTTTATGTTACTGTTCTCGAAATGGAATGAAATCCTAGACACGCAGTTATCTTGTAAAGAGCACTAATGCAAAATGTTTGAATTGAAAAAAAATTTCTTAAAAAGCCATGATCTGTTCCAACGTGCGCTGATAGACGTTGGTACGCTTACATCGCACTTTTTGCTGATTTAATTGACACCTATTCGTTACGGCGTAACTTTTCGATCGATTAATTAATACGTGTGTTTTTCCAGTTATTCAACTATTCAGATTTGAAAAGAAAGAAAAACGCGGGTTCAATCGTAAACTTTTACTCTAAAAATCCGTTGAAATTTTTGTCAACTATAAAAATCGTTATCCAAGTAACTTTCGCGTAACGAAGTTTTTCGGCTAAACCAGAGATACGAGCACGTAGCTATACGGTATACCTACATATAATACAACAATTACAGAAAAGCGGCAACGCCGCGTTAGCCATGCACTGCCCCAGTCACAGCATGCGACGTTGCCTTTCCTCTACCTCGCCCGTGATGCTCGCAAAGCTCCGCGAGTCAGAATGTATTCCGTACAGAGCAAAACATGGTCGAGAGTCCAGCAACGCCGGCAGATGGCGCGCTGATGTTGAAAACTACGCTTCCGCGTCGCAAACTGACCCATCGCGAGCTCTTGAGCTTGTGCTTCGTGCAAATCGCGGTGTAAGAAACGATCGATCGAACTTTTTAATATCATCGCGGTGATTGATCGACCAATAAAATGAATACCGACTCGCCGTGACAGTGATGAATTTAGTAAGGCAGGATTATCCCGAGGGATGCGTGAGAAAAGAGGGAAATTGTTGAAAGTCTGCAGAGATGCGTGCATGTTTACATATAGGACGATCTTCGTTCTCGTATTGTGTTCGCAGCCCCGAGTCCAGAGGCGGCATTACGAGGAAGCGCCGGAGATTCGTTGTTGAACAACATCAGCAGCCCCGGCGGTGGTCAGCTGCGCTATCGTTGCATTATGTGCGGCAAGGGTTACCGGTCAAGGTCGTCGCTGACTAGGCACTCGCGGTACGAGTGCTTGGGCCTTGGCTCACGCTACACCTTTACTTGCACATTGTGCGGAAAATATTTTTGCCGGCCGGATCATCTTAAGCAGCACATCCTCAACATTCACGGCAGCTTGGCCTTTAGCAATAAATAATATTCAGCCGAAATAGGGATTTTTTTTTTTTCCTTTTCTCTATTGGGAAAGGATTTGCCGTGATAATTAATTATTATTTATCAGGGGAAAGTATTTATAATTTACGGCAAACTCGAGTAATACAGTTTCATTATTCAATTTTAAGAAGGTTTTTTTATTTTTTATTTGGGATTTTTCGTTTTTATTTTCGTACGATTGTTGTGCCTCAAACTCAAAACTTGGACCAAAAAATTATACTAAAGATTTTTCTCTCAATAGTCTTAATCATTAAAGTGCCAAATTGATTCTATAGTCGAATAAATTATTGTTACTTTGTTAACTGAATTTAGTTAAAGATTATCAGCTTTTACGTAGTAGAGTTCAGTTTTGTCAAAATTTTTATTTTTATTTTTCGATTGTAAACTATATATATGTGTATTATTGATTTTATCGGATGATATTGCGATGAAATTTTAAAAAAAAGTTGTTTATATTTAACAATAATGTCGGGTTTTTAAAAAACTGAACAAGTTTAAATGGGATTCGTTCATAGTAACGGTGCCATGCTGAATGTTGACAGTTATTATTTTTATTATTATGAATTGTTTAATAAATACACCAAAAAAAATTAAAGTCTTTATTAATTATGACCTTTTATTTGCTAAGTATTTTTCTTATTCGATACTATTTGTATTAAATTTAGGTGTTAGTTAATTTCAGAGTAATGAAAATTTGATTTATTTTATTTTTCTCAGTTCTTGTACAATATAGTTTTCCCATTTTTAGTTTGTACTGTATTAAAATTAATTAATTTTAATTATATTTACTTCAGGATATCCAGCTATAAACGAAGATCCCTTTTATATGACGAGTAAGTATGAAAAAGGCTACGAAGAACAACTTAAATGAAATAATCAGACAAATATGATAAATTTTAATGGTAAGAACACGAATCCTAAACAAACTTTCTTTATTTGAGGAATTTTTTGAAATGGAAGTAGCAATATTGTTCGCGTATGGTAATATTTGTGAAATTTATTACAATACAATTTACTTCGTTTCTTTTTATCTAATTGTTTAAATGATATTCATATAACTTTATCGATTCAAATTAAACTTTTCAGAGGAAACTAATACTAATAATAAATCATTTTAAATGGTTGATTAGTTTTTTCACGTGTATTTTCTTGACTATTGAAATTTACATGTACAAAACAAAGAAAAATTTTTGTCGAACTCTGCAAGTTGAACTTACTTTAAAAAATTGTAACCGAATAAAAGCAACGAAGTAAGTGATTTGACACACTAAAAAAATATTCCCTTTATTCACAAAAGTATACAATATGAATAATGTTTTCAACAAGAAACACGTGTTTGTTTTACCGAGTATTCTTATTAGTATTAGGTTTTACACATTTTTTTTATTTTTTAATCATGGATATTCTGTTGAAACACCATATTTTAAAATTAACTGTTTGAAAACGATGGCCGAGATACAATTTAGAAGATAGATTTTCCACAGAATAAAAAACAGCAGGACATACTTATAAACACCACATCCCATGGACATTGATCTCGAGTTAGATTAATTTACGCCCTAAACTCTGCTTCTGTAACAAATGGTACTTGATACTTTTGCAAAAGATTAAAGTAAACTTAAACTTGAGCTGGTGAAAAAACATTAATTTCTTTTTTTTTTTTTTCCTCTTTTCAGTCGCATCGGTATAGCGGAATTCCTAAAAAATCGATCCAAAGCTTAATCTTCTACTAACGTGTAAACACACAACACCACGGAAGCTTCTCATCGTGTATTTCCACCCTCTGCATGTTGTACTTGAGATGAGTAACAATGATAATAATTAACTATAATAATAATAATACAAAATGGCTTTCTCGCAACATCCGCGCTTCGACTCTCTGCACCTCGCCCTAAACTAACGTAACTGTTCTTTCTCTGTCTGCCTGTGCTTGCAGTCGTCCGGAGGACCAAACGGCATCTCCAACAGCTTCAGCGCCTTCCAGTAACACCATCCGCGCAAAGACCACCACTTCCAGGTCCTCCGTCTTTGGCCGAAGCCGGCCACGTCTGCGAAAGTTGTGGCAAAGTTTACAAGCAGAGGAACGCCCTGTGGCGACATTTTAAGTACGGCTCGTAGGGTACACGCCACAGCTCATCGTCTTCTGCGTGTGTTAATACATGTATATACATATGTGTATTATTTTTTTTTTTTAGATACGAATGTGGTAAAGCACCTCGTTTTCAGTGCCCCTACTGCCGCTACCGTACTAAGCAGCGCTCCAATATGTATACGCATATTAAACACAGACACCACGGCTTGAAGATTTATGTCGTCGATTTAGGGCCCGACAGTACAGCGCTTATCAATCAGATACATTGAATCTGAACAATTTTTTATTTATTTAAAAAAAATTTTTTTTTTAAATCACGCATTTGTAATTTTACTCCTTTTTTATTATTGTGGGGAGCATTATTTTGTGCTCGGGATTTTGTTTACATTGTAAGTAAACACCTTGTTTTTTAATTTTAATTGTGGGAAGCTTTTACGGTGGGGACATGGGTTTTTTACCTTAGCTTATCGATCACGTTAATCTTTTAAAAAGTATTGATTTATAGATTTTTTCAATACATTTGTTATTTTTGAAAATAATCCTTGTTATATAATGATTTCGGAAATGAAGGATGAAACGTGCATTTAATGAAAATATTGATTGTTTAGCGTTAGCTTTTATACCCTAGATGTGTTCATGCAACTATAGTTGATTTACTCAGTACCGATATTCAGGGTCTCAACAGTCTCAAAGACTTCATTTTATAGTATTTAACATTATATGTGCAGTTTTAGGGTACGGAATGTATAACAGAGAAAATGTTAATAAAATAAATTTCACATTTTAAAACTCTGTTAATTATTTGAGAACAATGTCTATTTTATTATTATTATTATTATGTTATTAAATTTAATTTAATTACGACTTTTTTATGGAAACAGACCGACTAACTTTGCATGCTTTTTTCTTTCATACTTTCATTTTCATTACCGAGGAATACCAGCCGGTGGATACCAACTTCCTCCAGTGAATTATTTGGTCAATCAAAGTATATTTATTTTAAATCCTACTTCACGTATAATGAGAAATGATTTTTTTTCTACCAAAAAAAAAAAAAAAAACACCCTCATTTGAACGTAAATTGTTATATTTTTAGCCAAACAAAATACAAACTTTTAATTTATTTTAAAAAATTATGCAAGACGAATTACACGTAGTCTACTAGAAACAAATCCCCTCTACACATCCCCCAATTTTTTTGCAGCCAAATTGGTACATAACGGATCATTAACATTGGGCAACGATCTACGCTGTAACTACTGCAACTACGAATTCTCCAACTTTGGCTTTCTTCGTCGCCACTGCAGCAAAAAGTTAGCAGTTAAAAGAAGTGTCCGTTCAAGGATGACACGATAAATAATTTGTCTTAAAAGTGAAATTTTTTTATCGACTTCTTCCACATTCACTTATTTTTCAACATTTGTAAAATATTCGATTGTCATAGAAAAACATAAAATCACCGTTTTAAATAAATAACTATAACTGGCAATAAAGGTGTGAAGGTAACTTATTCTTGTTTGCAAAGCAGATTAACACAAATAATTTAATTTTATTAATTTTTGAGTAAACAGCTATTTTTCTATGCATGTTTTAACCATCAAACATACAAAATTGTTCTCATCCACTGGAACATGATAGCAGGGTTGCAAACATTACGTCTGCGACTAAAATTTGTTTCGCGTTGTTTTCCTATTAAATTTATTATTTGTGATTAAAAAAAAAGTCCATTAGAAATGGAGTAAAAAAAAAAATTCCTTCATCCATTAATTTTACAATTTGTAAAACAAATTTTGCTTTACAATTTACAAATACAACAGCTATCGTAGTTTTACATCGTACATTGAGTTTTTTTCGTTTCACGTACCATATGTAGAAACTCATGCTCCGCACTCAATCCCAAAATCTAGTTATTCATAGCTTTTGTAATTAAAAATTGATAATGTTTATTTCTTTTTTTTCTTTTTTTTTTACGGAAAATTCCAAAACTGAAGGGCAACATGCTAAAATTTTTGCGACCCTGCTTGACGCTGGAACCCAGCGAAAATTCTTAGACACTCCCAATTTAAACCCTATCCATAGGTTTGTACAAAAAATTTACCATATCTCTTCCGACCGATCGGCAATATCGTTCGATCGAGTTTCTTAGGAGAGATCTTCACACTCGCAACACTCGTCTATCCAACACAATATCCGAGCGCACAAAACCGAAAAGCAAAAAACGAATGAGCCAACGAGCGCACGATTAACACGCCACCCCCGTTTTGCTTTGTTTTTCCAGACGAGCGTAAAGTCCCCCCGATAAATTTCAAACTGATGGCCCACAACTATCGCCGATTTTTGCGCCCCAATTGGAGCATCGGTAACAATAATCCCGAGCAGGAGCAACTGATCGGCCACTACCAGCACCAGCGGCGTCAGTACAGCCAGCAAAAATCGTACCGCAGTCGCAACTTGTGCTGCGCAAAGTGCGACTCTGTCTTCAGCATCCAAAAAGAGCTCAATTATCACGTGCGCCACAATTGCGGCCGAGTGCACAGGTGCGGCGTGTGCCAGGCTGTCTACAAGTCCCTGCAAACTGCTAAAATACACTTCAAGCGACTCCACAAGGAGTTGGAGGAGATTATCATAAGCGAGCCGGCGAACAGCCACAACGAAACACTGTAACCGTAGAGGACATTTTTTTTGTTTCGGGGGAGGGTGCTCCTTGTGTTTTTCAATGGTCACAGACGCAGCTTTGAGGTGGATAGTTTTTTTTTTTTTTTTTTTTTTTTTTTTTTTTTTTTTTTTTTTTTTTTTTTTTTTTTNTGCGTAATTTGGTACATAGGTTACCTTTTATGCGTATAAAAAATTAATTTATCATTTTGTGGATTGAATAACAATAATAAGCACTACTATCTACATATTTATTTACAAAATCAAGGATATTATACGTGTATCTCATGTCGCATTGTAACTTGTGTGTTCCTAGGTATAATGACATTAAAATTGGAGCCACTTGATGTACCAGAAATAATTATAATAAAGGATTCAATTAACGATTACCAGCAAAAAAGTAAACCATCAAGTTTTAAAGACAAGCCAAGTTGTACTGGTAATGTATCGGGAGAACCGAAAAAGATATTTGCCTGTGAGACATGTGGTAAATCATACGAATTGAAAAGAGACTTGTGGACCCACACATACTACGAGTGCAGCAGACTACAATCAACAGTGTTGAAAAAAGGTAAGCTAAAATTCAGACAACAAAAGATTTGAAAAAACTTTAAAAAGTTTTTAATATCACAAAAATTAATCAAAATATTTAAATGGAATGCTTTTTCATCTATAGATAAACAAAATAATACGATGACTCCCGAGTCTCGGCCACAGCAGGTTTTGAAGGAAAAATGTAAGGACATCCCAGAAAAAATGGTCCCTAAAGTGATGACTAGTGCACTGGTTCAAGCTTCAGTAGATCAGAGAAATCCTCCACAGACCACAACTTCTCAATCGTCGTCCCAAACAACCACTTCAGCCACTAAAATTACGTGTGAAAAACAAAGTGGCACTTCGTCTGCACTTGCACCGCAACCTGCAATGCCAATGGTACATTCCACTTTAATCTGGAATGGTACGCTCGAGTGGGTAAATTATAAAGATCTGGTTAGTGATACCCAAAATCCAGTTTGGCGAGCAGCTTGCAAAATATTTGCGTATTTCACAGGTGGCCAACTGGGGGTGTAAGTTCATTTTTTTGGGTATAGATTGAAAAAATCCTGAATATTTTAAAATAAAAAGTAACAAATAATTAATTCAACAGGAAAGCAGAATCTTGGCCGGAGATATATATATATATGTTTTATCTACTACATTTTTCATACACACTCAAATGGGGGCTTCTATCCTTTGTAATATTTTTTTATTGAATCGTTTTATGATACCTAAATCACGTATACTTCTACGAGGCCGTATTCCTCCCTCCTGAGAGCTGGAGTAAAATTACACAACAACTATTTATCATCCTTTTGCATTTCGAAGATTATTTGGACAAGATGTAAAATAATAAGAAGCAATAACAAAAAATGTCATTTTGTTTGAAGAAATGGAAAAGAATGTGCTGAAAATCCTTGGTTTTGTTTGTGTTACAATGAAGCTTATTGTTCTGTTGAAAAAGGTAGTGATAATATATTTAATTCTGCATATTATATTTTACATACGATTTTAAGCCAACAAAGTTTGTATTTTTTAATACCAATAAATGTGTCAAACAAGCTTAGCCTTTTTTTTCATCTTCTAACAATCAATTTCGGAGCATTGTGAATGATTGAAAATAAATTAATTTTATTTAAGTGCACAAGAAGAAAGATTTGGAGAAAATTTATTAAGCCGTGAAAATTCATGCAATAATTATTCAGTACAATTAGTTTTGCGAATAACCGAAAAATGCGCTGACATATATTATATATTTCATTGTTTTCAGAATACAATTAAATGTAAGCACTATTATGATTAGTGTTGTGATTGCATTGTAAATCATGAAATGTTAATAATAATAATAATAAAAATGGCATCATCGTTAATTTGAGGGAACTCGAGGTATGAGTAGTAGTACCTCACCGGACTCATAAGGGTTGTAAGAGTGAATGTCTAAGTGATTACGATGTGATTAGATTACTCTTTCCTCTAAAAAAATGAATTATATAATTTCGTGCATTATCATAGATTTCCATTCATTTTGATCCCACAATACCTTCAATTCAAGGGTATGACAACAGTAAGGTAAAGCTCGCTGGTTGTGCCCTTGTAATAGTAATACTGATAGAGATTGTTGTTAATCTTTGTTGTGTTTTTGACGTTTTTTTGATTTATTAACCCAGACTGTTGTGTTTAAAATGTACTGTTACATGGATAACAAAACTCACGTATACCTGTACTGTTGTCCGTAATGTTTAGATGGTCTCCTTATTAGAAATTCATCGTGGCTGCCAGAAAGGAGAGTCAACTATGATATGTATGGGGAATCGTGCCGCGGTCCTCAAGTAGAAAGCCATGCAATGCACTTGTACAACAAAGAAACTCAATTCGCCTGCAGACACTGCGAGTACAAAAGCAACCGTAGATCAAATTTTTCAAGACATTTGTGCATAGTTCACAAAAAAGGTGAGATTAAATTTTTTTTTTTTTTTTCAATTTTGTCTACCAATAAACTAATAGGGGTTATTGTTTTGCCATTACTCTTAATGTAAAATTTCATAATGTACCAGATAAGAAACAAAAATTAAGATTCTCAACATAAATAGGCAAAAATAATTTATCATCATAAACTTTGTGTTCTTGTCCTTATCGCTGTAAAGTAACATTTTTCTTATTTTAAAGTTAAACTTGTAATAATCTTTTTATCAATATTACCTCATACATTTTTATCTTGTTTAAGCTGTCTGATATTTAATTATGATGTTTTGTGGACAAATCCTTTTAATATTTTTTTTTATACTAGTTTCGCAAAATAATAGAACAAAAAATATCTGACAAAGATAAAGCGCATAAAAACTTGGAAGGGGGGACTTGTGATGTCACCACCTTCCTCTTAATTCTTAAATTTTGATACGCTTTATCTTCGTTGGTTTCGATTTGTACGAATCAAGTTCCTGTCTTGTGTTACATATTCTTGCGTTATGCATGTTGCTTTTGTTTATTTTATGTTGCAGGATATGCAAAAACTTACAAATGTAGCAATTGTAACTACGAAAGCAAGTACAAAGCAAATGTCAAGACGCACTCGGCTGCGAAACATGATAAAAGGACGATAAGAGTTTCGAAATTTTGATCGACATACATGGCAATATTTCCTAAAATCAAGTCCAAATCAAGAATGCTGGGAAAACAATTACGATGATAAAGTTTTATGATTTAAAAAAATGATCTCTTATGTTGTCAACGATGTATTAGCTTATAACATAATAAATATTTATTGTATGTGTGTACTTATACATGATATTAATTAAATGGTAAATATGTAATGGATGAGTGATGTACGTGTTTCAAACATTTTCTTCATCCCAATAATTTTTCGAGGGCAACACAAACAAAAATCGTTTGTGAGTTTCTAGTACAACTGTTATTCAAACTTTTTATAAAATCTGATTTAACTAAATGATGAAAATACTGATCCGATTGTATATTGGTCCAAATAAAAAACCTGACATGATGTAACTGACATTAATAAAGGCTTATAATGAGTTGTTTGAAATTATACGTACATTTTGCCAAATCAAAAGTAACTTGATATTTGATTTGAATAGCATTTCTACTAAAGTTTCGATTTAAGTACACTACCTAATAGTATATAGTAGTATTGGCTACGAAATAGTAGTTTTCGTCACATGAGATTACATCTGTATACTTAAAAATTAAGTGTGCCTACGCAAACGTGCGTAATTTGGTACATAGGTTACCTTTTATGCGTATAAAAAATTAATTTATCATTTTGTGGATTGAATAACAATAATAAGCACTACTATCTACATATTTATTTACAAAATCAAGGATATTATACGTGTATCTCATGTCGCATTGTAACTTGTGTGTTCCTAGGTATAATGACATTAAAATTGGAGCCACTTGATGTACCAGAAATAATTATAATAAAGGATTCAATTAACGATTACCAGCAAAAAAGTAAACCATCAAGTTTTAAAGACAAGCCAAGTTGTACTGGTAATGTATCGGGAGAACCGAAAAAGATATTTGCCTGTGAGACATGTGGTAAATCATACGAATTGAAAAGAGACTTGTGGACCCACACATACTACGAGTGCAGCAGACTACAATCAACAGTGTTGAAAAAAGGTAAGCTAAAATTCAGACAACAAAAGATTTGAAAAAACTTTAAAAAGTTTTTAATATCACAAAAATTAATCAAAATATTTAAATGGAATGCTTTTTCATCTATAGATAAACAAAATAATACGATGACTCCCGAGTCTCGGCCACAGCAGGTTTTGAAGGAAAAATGTAAGGACATCCCAGAAAAAATGGTCCCTAAAGTGATGACTAGTGCACTGGTTCAAGCTTCAGTAGATCAGAGAAATCCTCCACAGACCACAACTTCTCAATCGTCGTCCCAAACAACCACTTCAGCCACTAAAATTACGTGTGAAAAACAAAGTGGCACTTCGTCTGCACTTGCACCGCAACCTGCAATGCCAATGGTACATTCCACTTTAATCTGGAATGGTACGCTCGAGTGGGTAAATTATAAAGATCTGGTTAGTGATACCCAAAATCCAGTTTGGCGAGCAGCTTGCAAAATATTTGCGTATTTCACAGGTGGCCAACTGGGGGTGTAAGTTCATTTTTTTGGGTATAGATTGAAAAAATCCTGAATATTTTAAAATAAAAAGTAACAAATAATTAATTCAACAGGAAAGCAGAATCTTGGCCGGAGAAGCTTAGTATGATTGTAAAACCAAAACTATTTTTGAAAAATCTAAAATTGGTACCACAGCACGTTTTAAAAGATCAGGCGAAAAATCTCATGAGTAAAACATTCGAGATTGTTATATTACATCTGAAGTCACATGGTGGTCTCGGATCATTGAAAAGTTTAATGACAAACAATCATATTGGCCTTGTTTCCGCAACAAGTAATGTTAATTTTCTTTTACTTTTATCTGGTGAGGAAAGAAAAATGTTTTATGGTTTGATTCCAAAAGATTCACGCAAAGCCAACATAATTTTTGAAACTGTTAAGACTGAAATCTCAGACAAATAATCTTATGAGTGAAACATTCAAGCCTGTTTTATTTCACGTGCAGGCACGCGATGATCTCAGATAACTGAAAAATTTAATGACAAACGGTTATTTTGGCGTTGTTTTAGTGAATAGTTCCACTAGTTTTGTTAAAGTTTTTTTTGTATTTTATAAACACAAACGTTACATTGATTGATTCCAAAAGATAAAATTGCGATCGTTGATCGATTTCGAGAAATCATTGAGGATAAAAAAAAAGATTAGCAAATAAGTTGCATCAAGAACCTCTGGTAGTATGCAGTAGCCAAGAATAAAAATTTGCGGTTTAAACATAAATATATTCCATACATTGCTTATTACACGCCGCCTACAATTTCGAAATATTATTGTTTATTAAGAGTACATTTTTCGATTCATTGCTGTAAAATTTTGGATTTTATTTACAATACAACATTAACGTTAGTTTGTGCTTCGAATATAAAACTATGTAGTATTTTCCAAGGAGGTAAAAAAAAAAAACTTACACTTGACCCAGACTAAAAGTCCAACTTCACTTTAACAATTAATTTAGATCAGGTGCCGGATTATATCCAGTACAGAGGAGTTGCTTATTCCTCCCAGTAACGTACTATACTTTTCTAATGAGGTCAGCTAAGTACGATGAAACGTCAAAAGTGTAAACATGATGAATGTCATATTTACGTTTACAGTTGAAATATTATTTTTAGTATAAGATAAATAATATTAGTATTAATTACATAAATAACGCCCGATCGATGTAACTTTTAACAATTGCATTTTTTCTTATCCAAAAGTAAAGGTGTATGTTTAATTGTGCGAATGAAAAATATTAATCTTGGATACTCAATAATGATTATTGCAAAAATATTACATTCCTACTGTACGTACTTTTTTCTGATAATAAATTTTTCTTCAAATAAATGATTAAAACATAATGGAAAACTATTTACATGTTTTTCTTACTTTTTTTCATCCTGAAAAGCCTTTTTATTACTCGTAAAAAAAAAGCTTTGTAACCGTAAAAAATTAAGTTTTTTTTACCAATTTCGTTGAAAGTTTGGTGTAATAAATGGTTGATGCATTTAGTTCTGTCAACTACGATTATTTATTTAATAAAGTGCTTTAAACAATCACGTCGTTTATTCTGTTTTTCCTATCCGATGATGCATTTCATTTTTTCTCAAAGCCTTCACTACCATCCAGTTTTTTTTTTTTTTAATTCAATGTACGTTTTTGTTCCTAATCCAAAGTCTCATGAAACTCCTGGTTGGATGAGATGCTTTATTTCTCGTTAATATAAAAATTCACGGGGCTATGCATATTCATACTTCATATCGTCGCTTGAATGGAAGATCGTGCAACAACTCGATCAAGCACTGTAAGTA
Organism: Copidosoma floridanum; assembly: GCF_000648655.2. Next base: position 171,653 of record NW_019379463.1, on the reverse strand, counting down.
GACATAGTTTGGCATAAATCTTTTACATCGAATTGGTAAAATTTACTCTGTTTTAAACATATATATATATATTTAATGTTTATGTGGTATTGTTTTGAATGTCCCTTGTATGAAAAAATAATGTATTTGAAATTTATAAAAAAAAAAAAAAAAAAATTACAGGTGTGATATCATGTATTTCGTTTACCTTTTACAAAATCATCAAAATTATGTTGACATGTAACGACGAATACCATCGTTTTGTCGTATTGATTGAGATTTTAACTGATTCGAAAGCAAATCTTGCGCCCAATTTGAAGAGGAACTTGTCACCGAATGAATGTATTCTACAGCGCTTGATCGAGTTACTATATGTTCTCCGTCCCAAGTAATGTTGTGCTAAGTCTCTCCAGCTTAAAAAAAAAAACAATATAATTAACAAAACGTGAGCAACTCGACTGCACCCCTAAGCTTTCGCATACACGCCAGTGAGTACTTTGACGACTATTTGTTCGCAGATGTGATGATCAACCCGTACCTGTTCGAGCTCCAACTGCTGGAAAACGAGCATCCCTACCCACAGCGCGAGTACCAGCAGCTCCAGCATCACAGACAGGACGAGACCTTCAACCCGAGCAACACCCCGTCCAAGCCATTCGTCTGCCCGAGGTGCAACAACGTCTTCACCCGGAAAAACAACCTTTACAACCACCTGAAATTCCAATGCGGCCAGAATCCCAGGTTCTCGTGCCCGTACTGCCCGTATCGCACGAAACACGCGTCCAACGTTCGCACCCACGTCAAGAGGTTGCATCCCGACCACGTGGTCCAGGTTGTCGATCTCATGCAACTGCAGACCTTCAAGTCGGAGCTCCCCGATCCGCAACCGGACCAGTCCATGTACCAACCCGAGGAGCAGAATCCATTCGACGGGAGCACCAGCGCTTACTTCTAAGCCCCGATTTTTTGCTACATTTGTCTGATACATAACGTTGTTTTGTCCTTTTTCTTGTTTTTCCTCTTCTCATAAACCTTTGTATTACGAATCACGTGGTAAGATTATTGTTTCGGCATTCAGCCGTGTTAAAAAAAAAAAATGGGTTATCGGTACGGTGGGAAGCAGTATTTTTTTTTATCCTAATCTATTTTATTTTTTTGTTTCTGCCTTAGTTACATCGAAACACAGTATTTTATTTCACGTTATATATTACACGCACGAATGAAAGAAGATTATTTTTCATGAAATCACAGAAAATGTAGAATCATCGAAGTTGCATTTGTAAGTAATGATGAATAAAGGCTTCAATTTCACCCGAGACTAAATAAATTTCAAATTTTCTTTTCCAACAGTATGGATGCACCCACCTTACAATAAATGACGTAGCAGTCGTAAGTATATATATATATATATATATATACCCCTTCGCACGTGTACCTACTTATTGTTCACGGCAAGGTGTAGACGCGTCATTAAACGTATTTAAAATGCTTCCATCATTGTTGCCCCGTCGGCTTTTCATTCGCCTGTATCGTGATAAGCACGCGCTCTCGCTTACACATGTAAATTACAGCCCATGTATTTTTCCCTTGCAGATACGGTCAAAGCGGAGACACGAGATGAGCAACTGCTGCTACGGCAAGAGCTGCCGCGCAAGAAGCGCTCGCGGAATATATATCGGCGCTACGCCTGTCCGAACTGTCCTAGCTTTTTTGCCTGGGATTACACGCTTAGGCGCCACCTGCGAAACGAGTGCCAGCTCGCGCCTCGGTTCCACTGCCCTTATTGCTCGTACAAGGGAAAGTGGAAGGCCAATGTTTTCAGGCACATTGGCCGCGTCCACAAAAATGAGGACATCTACGTTGTTTGCAATACTTAATTTTTTTTTCTTCAATTATATATATATATATATATAGTACGTACTC
>NW_019379463.1:141004-163503 GCF_000648655.2 Copidosoma floridanum | reverse complement strand
AACATTTTTTTTTTTTTTTTTACTTGTTCTTAAACAGAGAATTAAATTAAATCATTATTAACGGTATGTGAACACTGTCATATATTTATCACATTTTGTAAGTACTGTAGGTATACGCCTTATTTGCGTAAACTTTTTTTCTGGCCTCTTGTAACGCACTTTTCTTCCAATAAAGGTATGTATGATGTTATTATTAAGCTTGAATTGAAGCTTACTTTTTTAACTTTTAATAGAATTATTAGTAAATATTTTTTTTTTTAATCTCATGAAGTTTTATACGTTGACAAGTTAGCGTTCAAATTGTTAATTGTACTTTTGTGACGCTGTTTCCTTTTTAAGAACATTTTTAAATCATTATATCAATATAACGATGTACTTTAAGGATTTCATATAAAATTCTTACCTACATTTGTAATACGTAAGTACAACTGTATTGCAGTCGACTGACTGCTGAAAACTTTTTACTTTTTACAATTTTTTTTTGTTATACTTTACTCTGTTAAAATTTTTATGAAGGTCGAAAATATTGCAGAGTTTTTGTATAATTATTTCCAACTATTATGGTAGTAACATTTTTTGCCAAAACAAAATTTGAATGTATGTGATGTTGAATGAAGACAATGCTAATATGTTACAAGAAAATTATTTTAAGTGATTTTTTTATCATGTTGCTAGTCAATGTAATCATGTAATAAATATGGTTATGCAATCTATACATTAAAGACATTGTTTTGTACTTCTGCGAATTATGTGCACACAACACCTAACCTTTGTGTTATTTAATATCTCTTATTATTACTTGTTTTCGATTTAGCATTTTCATAAAACAAATTTTTAGAAATTCATAGAAAGCAGATTTTTTAAACTACCGTAGAAAGAAAAACAAAGCGATGTATGATAAAAATTTTAATTCTAATTTTTATTTTTTTTGGGTTACTAATTTTCCCTTTATTTCTCTACTGAGACGAAAATACAAGAATGCGCTAAACGAAGTTCAACTTCACATTTTTGGCTCTCGAAAATCTCAGATAAAGATAAAGTTGAAAAGGATATGTCATTAAATTCGACCTGCAATTCGTTTGATAGCCGCATATATTTGATCACTCGTTTTTTGAAGTGTAACTTCCGTATAGTCACTCATCCAAAATTTTCCATGGCATTATTTATATCTATAACACCTCACTCTACAAAATTTCGCATGTCATTTTTAACGAAGACAACTTTATTTAATATAAAGTATCGACATAAAAACAAATAAAAAAAGTTTTTTTATTTATTTTTTTTTAATATCCACAGATGATATGGAAGTCGTGTTGATTTACGAACCTCAGGAACAGGCTACGAAAGAGCGAAATAAAAAAATCGATGCATGCTCTCAGGTCTCTGCGTCACAAAAAAATATTCAACAGCCCTATGTATTCGACATCAATCAATCAGCGGCGTCTCAAGTTTTCCAAACTGCCATTGCCTCTCAAGTGTCATCCGTAGAAGAGACTTCGGCTGAGATGGCACGTGACCAACAGCCAAACAGTTTTAATGTTATTTGGAACGGTAAGCTCGAGTGGGAAGATGTAGCAAAAGCTACCGATGTCCAGAAACAAATCTGGCAAGTGTCCTGTCAGATATCAGCTGCACGCAAAGATAGTGCACTAAGAATGTAAGTTTCTCGTTTTTATGGTGCTTTGAAATGAAGAAGGTTTTATGCTAAGGTGGCATGGAAAATAAAACTGATGATTGTTCATTCGATAGGAAAGCAAAAATGTGGCCCTCAAAGCTCTCAATGCGCTTAGAGCTCAAAGATTCTATCGGTATCATGGGAACGGATGTTTTTAAAAGTTCCAAGGTCGTCGTCTTCCATCCGATCGCATGCGATGCTCAGGCCTCACTGATAAGAGAAATGTCCAAAAATTACGCGGGCGTCATTCGCTTTGCTCCCACCGCATTTCACAACATCAAGGCTTTGTTGCTCTTGTACAGCGCCAGAATTAACAAGTTCCTCGGTGTCATTCCCCTCGACCAGCAAGCTTTTGTCGATCGACTTGTACGAGTATTGGATAAGAAAAAAACGCCAGTGACGTTGAAAACCCTCGCCAAACCAGAAACCTCTTCCCTCACGTTGCAGAACGCAATGACCGAGCTAAATAATGCCTGTTTTGACCAGCCTACGGAGTTGGTCAGAGTACCAGATGATAGAGAAGCGAAGATAACGAAGCGACAAAATCTAATGGACATAGGCAAGCTGAACCTGGCACTGAGAATTTCACACACGCAAGAGAAGCAGCTTGGATCTCTAAAGGCGCAGTGCGAGCCGCCATCGAAATCACAACATAGCAACGTGAGCGGTTTAATCATTTTTTGTAATGTCACTTGCGTGAAAATTTTCCAAGTTGGGACTATTTTTTTTTTCTTTTTTTTTTTTTTTTTTTGCAAACGATTAATCAATTGAGATCCACAAATTTTATTCTGTTTCTTAAATTCAGGTTTGAAATATAATCTCAAACTTTGGATTAAAACTCTTGAATTTATGCTTAAAACTACGGTTGCTTCTGCTTCAAGTATCATACTTTGCCACTGATACCATGCTAAGTTTAATTAAAAATGTTTAGGTAGTGTGTCTTTAAAAAAATCTCGATTTGAAAGACAATAATTAAGACATTTTACGAATGAAATTCAGTTGTCTAAAAAGTAATTGTCACTTCATACAATCAAATTTCAAGTTAAAAAGTCTAATAAATACACACAAAGATACAATAAACAAAACCGATGAATACCTAAATTTTAGTATTCACGTAATGTAATTTACTTGCATACTTTATTTAGACAATAGTAACCTTAATTAAAATTGTCCCAGTTTAGACTATTTATACGCAGGTATTAAATTTGATTTAACGGGTATGTTATAAAAAAAAAAATTATATTCCAGAAGCATCAAAAGCTTGATTACGCTGAAATCCCAGAATCACAGGATAAGAAACTAGATGTGAGTAAATGTTCTGTAATGGTTTTTAGTAAATTATGTCAAAACAATTATTTTTTATTTCTCTCTGATGCATGTCAAGTATATATTAACTCATGGAGTTAGAATTTTTAATAATGTATTTGTGTTATTATTAAAATTTATTTGTAAATAAATTTTTAACAACGTTGATGGGTAAAAAAAATTGTGATTTAATTTTTTTTTAAGGCTAAGAAAACGCAGAAAAGAAAAACTTTGGAGCCAGTGCATGGTGCAGTGCGAAGGCGCAGATCATGATTTGGGCGTTTATTGCAACACAGACAACATTGATATTATTTTATAATGTTTTACAAAATATAAATATTCATGCTAAAGTCTAATACTTTTAATCAACCTCAAATGGTGGACCTCAATGCCATATTGTGAAAAAAAAGAACCAGAGCATGAAATTCTTTGATTATTCCAATAACTGTAATAAATTCATGCAAACTAGATTCTCACAATTCCATGTTTCTTACATTTAGATATTTGTTATGTTAAAATGAATCAGTACTCGTCGAAATAAACAAACTGTAAGTTTAGAATAATTAAACTCGTTTCAGAAACTTAATCATTGTTGATGTTAATTTTTCATAAAATTATTTTATATGTACTTTATTAATAAAAAATACTCAAAATAAATTAACGAAATTCACTAATTTCAATACTATTTTTACATTTTTTTGATAAGTATCAAAGACCTCGATTTTTACATACTATATATTTTCAACAGCTCGTAAAAAACCAGGTAATTGGTAGTGCATTTAAAATATTGCTGTAAAATAAAATGATTTTTTATTTATACTCTAAAAACCAGATTTTGTAGAATTAATTGAAAATCACTCTTTTCATTTAAATTAATACTCTTAATCACTTGATTTTGTTGTTATAATTATTAAAATATGAGTTGTAGTTAAATAATACAACATAAATAAAATAAAACATCGTATGATTTATCAATTTCACATAAAAATCTGGGCGAAATAATGACGTAACAGTTGTGGAATTTTCAGGAATTTACGAGTGTGGGTTAAAATGCATAAAAAATCAAATTTTTCAGCTTAAAACTATAAAAATCAGTTGGATTTTAAGATATGATTTGTCTCAACTATACGCTAACATACGTGCCTACCGACCTTTTTTTAAGAATGTATTTTTATTTCTTACTCCGTGTAATATTTTCCAATATAGATCAAAAACACTTAATTTTTTTAGAGCGATGCGAAGCTTTCGCTACACAGAAGTTGATATGTTTTTAGTTGAGAAAAAAATTAAGTTTTTAATTATAAAAAATGAATATCAATTTTTAGAAGTAGGATACTATCAATTTTTTTATTATAAATACATTACGTATATCATATATACTTACGATGAACATAAAACACAGACAACACAATTTATACAACATAGTCGCTTACCCAACACATAAAAAAAGTAGAATATATTGTTACACTCTGTGCTGTGCTTTTCAAATTTGTTTTTAGCATGTAATGTAATCGGCTTATTTACTTTACCGAATTTGACCGCTACGTGCTTACCTCATTCAAGTTGTCTTCATCTCATGTCATTAAGTTGGTTCTACAGTTACTTTAGCACCAAAATTAAATCATTTTAAAAATATTTTAAAAACTAATATAGCTATTCAAAACATCTTGTTAAGTGCTGTAAATAAAGAATAATAATCATGTACGTAATTTAATTTTTTTAATGTTTTTTTTTAAGAATGCCACCACTTGAATGCTGATGTTGGTTTAAAACATCAATATTGAAAAATTGTATAAGGTTGTCAATATTTTTCCAATGTATTGAAAATTCGGGAGCGATCGAAGAAATTTCTATTTTCTGTAGAATCACCTTAAATCGTATCTTATTAGTTTAGCAAATATAAAAGTAATTTGCGATCTTTCTTCCACAGCACCATAGCTGGCGTCCCTTCAAAGACGAGATCCTCATTGATCTCTCGATTATCACTAGAACACGCACACACGCGCGCGCGCACACACACAAACGTATATGCAAGTACAAAGTATGTACAAGAAAAACTCGTTTCTTTGTCTCTCCTTAGCAGTAATATGGGAACCGCACGTCTTCAACCCAACGAAGCGGCGAAGCGGCCCGAGCGAGGAGCGCCTCACCGCCGAAATAATCGAGGTGAAGCCCGGCCTTTTTCAATGCCCCCAGTGCCCGAAAAGCTTCTCGACTCGCGGCAGCGTCGTCCAGCACATTAAATACGATTGCAACCAGCCGCCTCGTTTCGCGTGCCCGTACTGTAATCTGCCGAGCAAGTATCCCTTCAGTCTCTACAAGCACATAAGAAAAATGCACCCTTGCTGCAAGGTTTACTGTAATCTCAACAAACAAGTGGACGGTCGCCGCTAGAGGAATCCTTTTTTTTTTTTTTTTTCTTTTTTTTTTTACTACTCAAGAGTTGAATACAACTAGAATAATGTATTTTATTTCAAACGAAAAAAAAAAATATATATATACATGCATAGATACATTATGCGCATACTCAACAGAGTGCAAAGTTTCTAGTTTATTAAGATCGTAAAGGTTCATAAAAGAAAATGATATTTTGTATTTTTATGTGCTTATTATTTATTTAATGTTTACGGAGTCATTACTACGTAGGATTTTTCATGTATGGGTAAAAAAAAATTTAGATCTTAGCAGTATGAGCTCAAATTATCTCAAGTTGTGCCATAATATAATAACTTTAATTCTCTTATCCTAGGGAAAAACCTACAACTGTTATATGGTTCGAAAGCTGATGCTATGTTAGTTGTAAGGTTGGAATGATTTTCAGTAGTAGAGTAAAATATTGTAAAAGCAAATAGTATATGTATATATCATAACTTTGAGAGTTAATATTGACTGTTTCTAGACCATACAGAGACATTTTTGCCATTTTTTGGTTATCGTGCTCAAAAAGACTGATTTTTGCAATGTAATTTAATTTTTGAAAACAAATACACCAGTGTTTGATCAACTGCACTTATCAATTGATCAAGCACTTTGATTCTTTCCAAGATTTTTATAACAATATTTTATTTGATGTAAATTTCCAAACAAACAATGACCAAATTATCGTTATTAAATTTTTTTTTTGTTTAATTTATTTTAGTTAAAACCATGTTTAAGAATTTCCACGGAATGTTTCCATGACAAGTAACAAAAAGTTCGTCGTACACCTTAAAGGTGTATCAAAAAATGTATGTTGAACCATAAGTAGTAGAGGTACGAGGGTCAGAAAAATGCATGAACTCATCACTCATTATATTTATGTAAAAATGTACTCTGTTTTTGATTACAATTTTTCCGCATCCGTTTCAATAACCCTGCCCATCAGTCAATAAAAAAACAAAAAAAATAAACCTTGAACAACCTCACATCTCATCATTCTCGGATCACCCATCAAATTCTCAGTTCTAACCACTCGTTTCTCCATACACTGCCCAACTAACATGACAAACGAATTCGATTGTCCTCGCGTTTGAACGCAAACCCCCTTCTTCTTTTCACCCATAAAAACACCGCTCGTCTTCTTTATGTTCCAGACTCTCGCATGACCTTGAGAAGTCGTCGGATGAAGAGCGAAGCACTAAAGGACGCAGAGATCGACAGGGACTTGGCTAACCGGCTGCGCAAGTCACTCGGCCCTTGGCGTCGCGGCAAAAGCGGGATAAAAATCAGCCAAGTTCGCACGTACGGAGTCATCGAGGAATTCGAAAGGGATCCCTTGAGCCTCGACGACGTGGTCGACATGAAGTGCATCAACCCGCTCGCCTACCCCTTGAAGCAATGCGGCGTCGTGCTGGAGCGGGACAACAGTTTGCTGCTCAACTGGTTAAGCAAGAAAAAACCCATGCCGAGCAAACCCGTCAAGACCGAGCCCAATGTCCGCAAAAACATCTTCAGCAGCGCCGACAAGTCCACAGTGAAGTTCAAGGTCGAGAAGAAAAACATTGTGAGGAGCCAGATCGAGGGGTGCATCTGCGACCAGCTACTCGGGAAATCGATTCTGGACAAGAGCGCGAAGAAGTGCTTCAAGATGTACCACTTTGCCTGCCCGCACTGCAGTTACGTGGCGCTGAGGCAGACGGACGGCGATTTGTTGGCTCACATAAGCGAGGAGCACCCGAGCTCGGTCGTGTTTGGCAAGGCGAGGGTCAAGTACTGCCCGAGGTTTCTGGACAGGCTGAGAAAGTGCCGGAGCCGCTTGAGAGAGCAGACCGGCAGAGAGGAGGCGTACTACTGTTGCAGGTGTCCGAGTTTCTTTTCCTCGGACGCTGGACGAAGGACCCATGAGCGCACGTGCGGCCAAAGACTCGCGTGCGTCTGGTGCGAGTACAGCACGACCAAAAACTCGGACATGTACAAGCACAGCTTGAAGCACGCGGCTCTCAGCGATTTTTAAGATTTTTCTTTTATTTATTTATTATTTCTTTTTTTTCTTTCCTCTTTTTTCCTTTACTTATACGTTTGATGGTTGAGTCACGCCGTTCCTTGAAGCGATCGTTGAAAAATTATATTTTTTGTATTTCATTTACAAAGGCAGGGTAGTACATTTCAATATCGAATAAGCGAGATTAGTTTTTTTTTTTTCTTTTTTTTTCTCCCCTGTCCAGATGTGTACGTTTAACGTTCCTAGTCATTTGGAACACTACTCGATAATACTTGGTCTGTTATGCTTCCGAAACTAGTTTTCACTGAAGGATCTATTTCTTTATCGTGTTTAATTTGTATGGAAAAATGCGCTGCCGTAATACATATTTTTTTTTTTTTTTTTACTTTGTTTTTTGTTGGATTGAATTTAATATTGCTTGAAAAATTATTTGATTTGCAGCGAGGAGATACATAAAAAACGTTGTATTTTCTACGTATATTTTTCCTAATTACGAAAGTATTTATGGTACGCAGTTTTCGAGTTATGCTTATAATCAAGATGATTAAAATTCCGGTTTCAAAAATATAATTCAACTGATGACATGTACATGAGAAATGAAGATGACTTTTCTTCCAGGATTGTAAAATACTTTAATAAACAAGTTAATGAAACGATTTCAGTGTTGATTTTGATGAATTTGCTACAATGTATTAACAATCTAAACTTTATTATTATTTGAAACGACCAACTTCCTTTGCTCCTCTATTTTCAGGGTTAAACAAGAATCACAGTTTCCTGACAATGTATGTCCTCAGTTTTCCACAAAATGTACTTAAGCCCGTGATTTTCAGGACTGCAGTGAATCTCAACTTACTGAAAAAAAAAAAAAAAAAAAAAAATGTTCGTTCAATGATGATTGGCTTGACCATCCAACCAACCGAAAAAAATGCACATTTGCACGATTGTCTCGAAGAGAATTTAAAAATAAAAAAAAAAAAACCCTTACTTCTCCAACTAACCACACCACTCGTTGACTTATGTTGTCAAACTGGTAAAACTGATTGAAATACGTAAACGGCCGGGACCACATGGAAGAGATATCGAGGACGTCATCATAATAGTGACGAAAACTACGAGCCGGCCTGTTCCTCTTCGTGAGTTTCGACTTCCAAATGGAGAACCAAAGCCGGAAGCTCAAGAAAAACGCCCAAGCCAGTCACAATTGCCGGCATCCCCCGACCGTGATTGTCCACACACTGTGCTATTTTTATATTACCTTTGCACACGGACTCTAAGCAACCAGCAACTTCACCGGTTACACTCTGTCAAGGTTATGGTGGAAGAAAAATATGGTGTTTGCAAACACGCAAACGTTAACGGCCCATTACGTCACCAGCCCGGACAATCACTAGTTAACATTGCTAACTATTTTTTATCACTTGTGTCGAATGTTCCCTTCGACTCGTCCATGTAATCTCAGATTGTCATCAAATTATCCATCATAAGTAAACCACACTTGTCCTCCATACGAGTGGACCACGCATCAGTCGACTCCATTAAAAAATAACCGCTCGAACCCTTGTATCTAGTATACCAAAACCTCATCAACTTTCACATGTATTCTCTCTCTCTCTCTCTCTCTCTCTCTCTCTCTCTCTCTCTCTCTCTTTCGTCTCATCGCGCCGAAACATATAGATCGTCGGAAGCTAAAGATCGACCACGAGAGAACAACAACGCTGACTCGCATCCTTGTCTGTTGCAGAATCGCTGGCGACCTTCACCATAAAGGAGGAGCCAAACTACCCGAGCGACACGGAGCCCCACCGCCCCACCAACCCTTTTATCCGGGTGTTCGACGTCAAGAGCATATCCCTCCGCGAAATGGAGCAGCTGAACCACGCCCAGGGCGCAGTCCTGGAAAACCCCTTGGCCATAGCGAAGAAAATGAGGAGGAGCTTTGGAGAGGTGGCTTTGGACTTAAAGACCGAGGAGCCCCCGGTCAGACCGACCAACGCGGTGGCCACGATATTGTCGAAACAGGAGGCCGGCGAAAACCAAAACGACCCCGTAATGTTCCCGGGGCCGTGCAACGGCACGATGGACTATCACTTCCTGAAGCCACGTAAGTTCGAGGAGTTCGAGGTTTATGTCAAGAGGAAGCCCGGCAGGCCGCGCAAGCCACGCGACTTGACCCTTCCGACGATTGTTCCGGTCAACGGTATGGTCCACAGGAAACGCGGCAGGCCACGCAAGGGCGTCGCCAGCAGGCCGAGAGAGCCGGTCTCCCCGAGCGTCCAGTTGAACAAGAAGCCGGATGCTCAGTACTTCAAGGAAGTGATTTTCGTACAGAAGTTGAGGAGTAAGAGATTGTAAAAATACTTGGTGATGCTGTTACTATTTTTTATCATTGTTGGCGTGATAAATTACTTGGCTGGCGATGATGAAGGTGCTAGAGGTTTTAGATAAACATTGTTGGGCACAATCAGCTTTGATGGTTGTGTTGAGGAATTGTAGGCAGATGGGAGCTTTTTAATTCGATTCCTTCGTATTGTTCGTGCTGATGTTGCATAATCTCTTGGGGCATTTTGTTCTAGTTCACTTAGCAGGCATCAATACCCTTATCGAAAGCATGATCATGTGATGGTCTAAACCAAGATTAGTTGGGAGACCCATGCTCAACTGACTGAGATAATATAGCTAGTAACTGGAATTATTTATGATTATTTATTTGCAATTTTATTTTTCATCAGCTTGGAAATCCAAAATATTGATTTAGCTTTAATGAGTATTTGCAAAATGGAGGTCAGATATGTATATAAATATTTTATACAAAAAAAGATCGTTAACAATTACTATTGGACTTTGATACGTTGTCATGCTTTAAGTCAATTTGAACAAAAAAAATTATAACAATAATTACATGTAATTCCTTGTTGATGTATTTAATAATTTATGTTTGTAACGTGTAACGGTGACAAAAAAAAATAAATAAGTAAAATAAATTATTTATAGTTTTGTACTGTAGCAATATAACTGTAACTTATTAATTTATTTGGATTGATATAATAAATCATATATAGCCCTGTGTCAACAAATTATTTGATTATTTTGTGTTAACTCTATACTAACCAAATTATGAATTTAATCTACCTACAAAAATGTTTGATATTTCCGTCGTGTAATAAGAGATTTAATTATTTACTAAAAGTCAAATGCATGAAGTTGTTTCTACGATAATGTAATAAAGATCTGATCGTTTATCTAACAAAAAGTGTTGTATAATTTATTATTCTATTCTGTAAAGACCCTAAACGTGTTACATTTTCGTATTCCAGTTTTTTTTTTTTTTTTTTTTTTTTTTTTTTTTTTTTTTTTTTTTTTTTTTTTTTTTTTTTCCAAACAAGTCCACGTTTCGATCATCCATTAATTTCTTTTATTCTCACTTTTTCGAAATGTTGAATCTCCCATATTCATACAGTTTTCGTTCGTTGCAGTGATTGTAAAAATAAACCCTTACCTTAATAATCAATAGAAAAAGTTAGAAACTCACGTAAGACATCTGTTTTGCATTGAATTTTTCCAGTTTCCTTGTCGAACGGCAGCATCAAAAGTGGTTTCCGCGGCTTCGAGAACAGCGAGCTGCAAACGTCCCTCACCTACCTTCAAAAGTGGGACCTACTGATGGCTTACGTAATCGCTCCGCGTAAGGTCGAAGGGTCCGAAAAAATGGAAGTTTACCTGAAGAAGAGCCACCAGCGCTTCCTCTGCACAATGTGCTCGAAAGAGTTCGTCAACAAGCGCGACCTTTGGAAGCACACGAAATACGCCTGCGGCTGGGGAAAGCGTTTTGTGTGCCCGTACTGCAAATACAAGAGCATCTGGACTTCGAGCGTTTACAGGCACATCAGAGGAAGGCATCAATCCTGTCGTATCTTTTGCATAGACGCGGTTACCAACAAACCCTTCCAGAGCCCCCTTCCCGAGCAACAACCCCACCAACCACACCTATTGCCAATACAGGGTCAGGAGCAGCTGCTGCCACCCCCATCACCAGCACCACTCGTGTAGTCAATGCGGCCTTTGGTCGATGCTTCAATTTAATTTTCGATGCTGTTTACCTGTTTTTCATATTTTTTGTACCAACTGACGCGTCATGTTTCGTCATTTTGTTTCATCTTTTCGTATTTTTTTATGATTATTGCGCCCAAGACCATCGAAAAATGTTGGATGATTATCTTTTATTTTGTCACGTAAAAATTCTGTCAGACCTTATATTGTATTTTGTTTTATTTTTTTGTTTACGTGGTTAAGCTAAACATTACGCGTTCATTATTTTTGACTTGATGGATCAAATAAAATTAAATTTTTTTATTAATATAACTTGTGAATCTCATGGGAGTTACAACTATTTTGTAGAATCGATTTTATTTCATTTGACAACTATTTTGAGAGTAATTAAACAAACACTCTCATATTTTTTTTTTGGATACGATTGATAAATTTTTTCTGCATATTTGCATATTTTATGCAAATTTTGATTATTAGAATTTTTTTTTTATTTTTTAGAAAAAATTACGACAAATATAAGTTTGCGTGGATTATTTCTACCAATAAAAATTATTGTAATCAAGGTAATATGTTGTTGTTCATTCTAAGAAGACTTGGAGATAAAATCACAACTGTAGATGCCCATGCAATTAATTTCGCTGTATTTAATAAATTGTAAAAAAAAAAGAAAAATGTATTAACGTGTTTTTTTTTTTTTTTTCTTTTTTTTCAAACAAGTTGTAACAACACATGACAACTTTTTCATAAACAAAGCTCTTTGCCTGGACTACGGGTGCAGTGTCAAGAGGTGACTGAATCAGCTGTTTGTCTGAGCCAAACGATGCAAGCCAATTTTATCCCGCTAGTAATCGCTCAAATATCGAAAAAACGAAAAAAACCCAAAACACGTTTCAATAAAATGTGTTTTTAACAAAACGAAATGAAAATTTTCCCGAAAAAGTAATTAAAACGAAAAATTCGTCTCATAAACGTACAAAATAAAACAGCCTGCCACGCATCTACCATAGCTTTTTTTGTCACGACATTATCTCGTTCCGTTACGTNGCTTCCGTGGGCCCCGAGCAAGTACTTGGATTTCAAGATGTCAAGTGAAGGGGCCCTTGAAGTGTAATGTATACTGAAAGAAAATTTCCAATTTAATAATCCCTTCAAACAAGATTTTATATTTTTATACTTACAAAAAAAAAAAAAAAAAAAAAAAAAATGATACAATTGACAGTTTTTCATTGACATGACGATATAAAATTTCTAGAAACGCACTTCATCGACGTCAGGAGCATCAAGGAAGAAGCGATCGACGCCAGCGAGGAGTTTGTCAGCGAGGGGCCGAAAAAGGTTGCGGAAAAGACGGAAGACCCGACGCCGAGGATGACCAGAAGCAGCACGTTGCTTCGCCGAGCCCCCGCGCCAACTCCCAATTCGAACGTGGCAAAGCCCGCCGAGCATCCCGATATTGTTTACGTGGACGGGACGGGCTACTACAGACAATGGAAGATCAGATGCTTGCGCGGAAGAATATACGGCTGCCCGTACTGCGAAAACTGCAGCAAATACGACTACGTGATTTACGATCACATAAGGAAGAAGCACGGCAGCAGAGTTAGGCGAAACATTGAGTTCAGAATTTAACATGTATCCGTCAATAAAACGTATAAATGTCGTAAAAACACGTGATTGAGTGAGCGCTTGTTTTGGCTCGTGATTTTCACTCCCCCCCCCTGTGAACTCTCCGACTGCACATTTTCGCGAATACCTGTCCTTCTTCCGGTAAAACCTTTTCTTTCCTTTTTTTTTATTTTAACTCTCAGTACAATTGTCCCTAACACCTACACACCCCAAGATTCAGCTCGTCAAGAAAAACCAAAATTTGCGGCAAAAAATAAAAAAAAAAAAGTGTCGACCAGTGCGCATTGAACGTCAATGTCTTTTTTCCACCACAGATCACGATAAAAGAGTTTTCCAGGTTATTGCATTGATTTTAAATCGACAATAGCTGGGAAAGTGTCGACTGGGCGATAATTTGTTTCATGCATTCACCAAATGGATATCGAATCACGACTCCACCGCTAGGATACGTTGATGCGTCGTACATTGGGTTTTGGCAACTCAACTAGCACGGTCGTCGTGATTCGACCTCCAATAAGTGTACTTAGTACCGGAGCACCCTCATTGTCCTTCCCTGTTGTGGAAACAAAAAAAAAAAAAAAATAAATAAATAATAAATAAAGATTCCACCAAACTGATCATCCTGCATTTGATCTTTGTTTTTCAGGCCTTAACTTTCAATACGTCGATGTTGGCAGCGTCTACTCGTATCCGAATGACAATGCTTCCAACGTCGTCGTCATAAACAACGCCATTGGCTACAGATGCTGGAAGTGTCCGCGCGTTTACAAGCGCGAGTACGACATGAGGAGACACGCCAATTATGAGTAATCGATACTTTTTTTTTTCACAAGCATCGTATGAAACGTCCTCGTGATTGTTGGATTGATTTTTCTTTACGGTTTAACTTTCAGATGCGGGGTGCAAGGCCGACACCGTTGTCCCTATTGCAACTATTGCAACCATCGCTATACCAATTTGAAATGTCACATAATGGCCAAGCACAAGAATGCACAGATGCCCGAAAAAACCAAGAAGAGAAAGATCCATTCGCGATGAATAACTAAATGATTATAACTCTTTTTGGAATTCAATCGGTAGACATCATTATTTTGGTAGACGCTTCCAGCGTTTCAACAATTCCAAAATCTTGTTAACTTTTTTTTTGTCTCTTTTTTTTCTTACTCGATTTCACGTATGTTCCATCGTAATGACCATGTAATGTTTTAACCACGAGCATAAACTGTTGATGTATACAATTACTGACATATCTCGCCTACGACTACTTTCGACACCTCCCCAATAACCCAAAATCGTCCCAATAAATGTCTCACCTCGACGTATGATTTATCTGGCTACTAATGCACAATAATAATCCGGAATGCGTTACCGCTGTTGGACTTTGTTTTGTCAAAAGCTCTGGTTGTCGCTTGACGTTGTTTTTTTTGTTTTTTTTTTTTTTTTTTTTTTTTTTTGTTTATTCTCTCCTTCCCCTCGAGTCCCGCCTCATTAACCCCGAAACTCGTGTTTTCTCGTGTTCCAGCGATGTACGCCGAGGAGATCTTGGTCGACGTCAACGAGCCCTCGGACCCGCTTTACCAGCCATACGGCCACAAACCGGTCCACCACCCGAGCGAGGCTCCCCGAGCGCAGCACCCCTCGCCGAGCAGCCCGAGCAAGAAGTACCTCTGCTCCAAGTGCAAGCGCTCGTTCAAGGTGCAAACGAGCCTTTATCGTCACACCCGCTACGAGTGCAACCAGTCCCCCCGTTTCGCGTGCGTTTACTGCAATTATCGGACCAAGCAGACAACGAGTGTTTACCAGCACGTCAAGCGCCTGCATTCCGGCCAGGAGGAGCACTGCCTCGACATAGTCCGCGGAGTCCTCGTCAAGAGACGGCCCTTCAACGAGAGCCAGAAAAGTCTTTCCAACGGGGACTCCAATTGAACGCAATAACATACGTAGACTGAACCCTTAGGCTAGGAAATATTATCATTGGTATCATTACGATGGATTTTTCGCGCGTTAAAGAGTTTGCTTTGTTGGAGCATGTTTTCATCAAATGTTTATGGATGAGACCACAAGCACTGGTTGCGATCCATGAGGTGTGCGGCTGGGGGTTTCGTCGGGTGGGGTCATGCGATAAAAAAAAAAAAAATAAATAAATAAAACAACCCAAATGCCATTCGATGTATCGCAAAATTTTGACGACAACTGTATCGTGTACGCGAGAGTGGTGCCAAGGTATGTCGCGGTACAAGTGGCCCTCAATCTCGAATCCTGATTTAGGTCAATTTGGAATTTTTCCTTCTGGAATTTAGCTGGTCTTGGTGATTTTTTTTTTTTTTCCATAGAAAGAGGTTTTCGTTGTATAAGCTGATGATACCCCGTTGAGTAATTCAATCTCTGGGTCTCATTGGGTTACAAAGACGTGGAGCTCAAGAACAATATGTGCACGTTTAAGGCTCGACACACAAGCACATGTATCATATGTAGTTCACTTACTTAACGAATAAGTATAAAACACGTGTAGAAAATTCATATTGTTGTGGCAGCTCTAAACGACTACACTCGGTCGGTACCATCCCACTTAACTGCACATCAAAGTGTTCATCAAATCAACCCTTTTTGAGTGTGTAAATTATAAATCAACACTGGAAAAGTATAAAATTACCCACCCAGCAGCGAGTAAAAAGTATTACAGAAAATTACACACTTATAATTGGGTTGAAGTTACACACTTTTAAATTTCGCTAGTTAAGCTAATTTTTAAGTTTGTTGATACGAAATGGATGAATATGCATATTTATATGATATATTTATAATGACTGACTGCGTCGGTATTAATTAGTTTGTTGATTTTACTAAAAACTACTAATTTTATTAATGAAAAAAGTTACTTATATACATATATATAATTTTATTTTTAAATATTACCAGATGACAGTGATTGTTAACAATNATGTTGATAATAATGTATAAATCATTATTTATTATAATAATTATGATATTGAAAATTATAATAATAATAATAATAATAAAAATAATAACAATAAATGTGTCTCACAATAGTTGTTGTTGTTTTATTGTATCCATAAAAACACCGAATAACCAAGATTACCGAAGAAATATGTTGCATCGAAATAGTAAGTAGTATTGAAACTTGAAATTATCGAATCTTTCAGCTGTCCTAGTCGAATCAAAATCTTTTGAGTGCAAGCATGCGCCACGTCCTTAATCAGAAAATATTTCGTTACCCATTACGGCATTCGTGTGTCAAATTTTCGTTACTGGAAAAAAAAAAAATAATAATAATAATAATCATAAAAAATTGACAATAAGCCACAATCAGAAACACCAGACCGACCGAACGTACGTTTCTTTTGTCTGTTTCAGCCAAGTTATTGCGCTCCATGTGGCAGAAATCGAAAAAATCATCGAGACGCGACCGGTACAACTTCAACAGCGCGACCGGCAAATACCACTGCCCCAAGTGCAATAACGCCTACGGCAGGCACGACACGATGATGAGCCATCTACGCCACGAGTGTGAAAAACTCCCGAGATTCAAATGCCCCTATTGCCCCCAGGTCAGCAAAAAGACGTCCAACATCTACCAGCACATCAGGTCCGTCCACCAGAACTGCCCGGTCACCGTCGTCAAACTCTACTAAAGTTCGGTCTTTTCCTCGAATTTCAGATGCTAGTCTCGACTTGTGGTGCGGCAAAATTAATGTTTATATTCATTTGACGATCAATTTGTTCGTATGATGTTTGTGGCGTTGATTGAAAAATTGTCACTTTTATGATTACTTCTTTTACATCAATCAGTTGTATGATTATCTCCTGAAGGGCGTTCAGGATAATGTAAAATTAATGTAAACGAAGATTTTTTTTTTTTCATTTCATGTCCAAATAAAATTGTAATTAAAAAGTAATTGTGCACACGAAATATCCGAATGATTATAATCAATGTGTTTTTTGTTTTTTAGTCACCTTTCTTAACCCATTCATTCAAATCACTATTTCTCCATCATTTCTCGTCCGACTCTTTACCGTATGATCACAACGTACGAGAAACTCAATTAGCAACCTGCGTTTTGTAAAAACAAAAAAAAAAACAAACAAAAAAAAAAAATCTGTCTGCATCCAAACAGTTTGCCATGCGCATCATCGACATCATAATATTACATATCCGCAACTCGTCTACTAACAATCCGCTTGTCTATATAGTCTAAGTTTCCAGCCAAAGAGCCTCGAGCACCACGAATCACGTGTACTGACATCCGAACCATCTCTGCTTTTGTTGACAGGTGACGGGCCATCCCCGACCTTTAGCCACCCGCGGAGGGCCGACACCCACGAGAAGGTGCAACAGCGCGACTTTCGAAGTTTCCACCTCGCGGAGGCCGAGGAAGCCCAAGCGTGTCTCGACGAGGCCGAGAGAAACGCCATCGAGGCCGCCAACGAGTACAGCGAGCAGCAGGAGGTGGTACAGCGCAAGGGCAAGAAGCGCGGCCGCAAGGCGCAGATGAAGAACGTCATGTGCATCATCCACGGCGTGAACAAGATCGAGGGCAAGCGCAGGCGGGGCCGACCCAAAAAGGGCACCATCAAGAAGCAGAAGAAGTACAAGAGCAACAGAAAAGGCTGTCCGTACTCGTTGCGGGAACTCGTCGCGTGATTGAGTTCGATCACATCACTCATTTATTTATTATTAACATTTTTTCTTTTTATTCTCATGTATGTATACGTCGCGGACGCAAGGCCAATTCCGTTCCATTGATTTAACCAAGTGGCCCAAAAATGTCACCTTTCTTATTTCTTACCTTTTTTTTCGTACAGTATTTTTTCATTTTTTGTTAATAGTAATTTTTTTTTTTCATGCTCGTTTTTGTAATGGTAATTTAAGGTTAGCCATGATGTGTAAGATTAAGAAATAAATAAAAAATGAAAAAAAAACGTACATTTTGGACCATGGGCACAAAGTACGGTTTCAGCGTCCGAAGGGCAAGGTTGTTGTACTTAAGTGCCCGGAGTCGATGACGACGTTTTTCTTGCCGAGGGCGTAAAGCAATGAAATGGTGCAAATGCTTTGCGGCCACAGTGAGAAAAGATTATGTTTCAAACAAGTTGATAACGTTACGAGCCTGTAATCATCGAAAGCGCCAAGTTTTACACCAACGCGTGGGAAAAAATTTTTATTTTTCTAACCACACCTTGTGTCATTGTTTAGAAATATTTATACGTTTATTTAAGTGTCGCGTCGCGACTATCAACATAAATTTTTTAATTTACTTACTACACGATCGGTAGATCAGTTAGCTATTTTTGTATCACTATATTGGACGATAAGTGATCACGATGATGGTTTTTTCTTTTATTTTCACATCATCGTTGAGTACTTTGTTCATGTAAGATTGATGATTCTAATAAATGCCACTTACTCTCAGCTTTTTTTTTATGACTAAAACTATTACAAACCAACCAAAAAGAGATCCCCTCCGTCACCGTAGGTAAGAACAAATTTTTGTACTAGCCTTCACCAACCGATTCAATACTCATTAAAACAGAAAAAAAAAAAAAAAATTGTTTAAAAGCCCACCAGCTCCGCTTGAATTTGGTTTTTTTCTGCTTTAGGCACCGTGTCTTCATCATCGACACCCTCACCTTCATCATCGCCATCAATACCTTCATCGTCGACATTACCATCATCATCACCATCATCAACTTGGCGCATCCACCAGGAGCGTTTAGCCGCTCGGAAGCTCATGGACTCGTGCTTCAATCCGCAAACGGGAAAATTTCATTGTCCCAAGTGCAAAACCCACATGTTCTCGCAGAGTTACTCGATGTACCGGCACTACAAGTACGAGTGTAATGACGCATTGCCGCGCTACCAGTGTCCATTTTGCGGGTACTTGAGCAAGTGGACCCACGCGGTTTACAATCACGTGAGGAAATTGCATCCTGGACAAGCTGTACGGCTTAACAAGCTCTACTGAGATTTTTCTAACAATTAAGTTTTTTTTTTTTTTTTTTCTCTACTCGATTTTCAGCTATTTCATTCATGTTCACTAGGACGACATTTTTTAGTTTTAGACAAAAGTTTTCTTAAAGAAAATTTTCGAGGCCTTGTAATAATTTTTTCCTTACAGGCATTATAATCACTGAGCTAATATTATTCCGTGATGAACTGTTTCAATGAAACAATGCGTTTTTTTATTTTTCACACATATTAACTAAATTTTTTTTTTGTGTTAGTTGTAGTAAGCGCATCGTATGTAGATGAATATTATTGTACATCGATAAAATTACAATAAAAATGTATATTAAAGGAGAAAAAATATATACATATTATCAAAGTTATAAAAAAAAGAAAAACATACTGAATCCCACAATTTTCTGTAGACCAATAATTATAGTGTTAAGTTGCCTCATGAGACAATTATTGTCACAAAGTTGAACACAATGTATTTTTTTAACAATATTAAAATATATTTTACATTAAAAGAAAAATAAAAAAAAAAAAATGTAAACCTAATATTTGTTGCAGCCTGCACGACAGTCATTTCTCACAACCAAAAAAATCCTCACTGTAGCTTATCGCTTTCACAAAAAACAATTCGAACCCCCGTAACAGGATAATTAGCTCCTCGAGCTCCAGGAGCATAACACGCACAGAACGAAAACAACAAAAGCAGCACCAATCCATCTAACCACATATAAAACATTAGCTTTGAGCTTTTAGAATAATGCAACATTCAATGCTTTCATTTTTCAGCCTTTTACACTCCTCACACGGAACTCAACACTAACTGCGAGTGTACCAACTGCGAGACAGTCTTCAGCGATAGCTACGGGTATACCTGGCGCCAGCCTTGCATTCCCAAGTTCAAACAGCCGATCAACGATCACTCGCCTGGCCAAGTGAAGGCCAAGTACAGATGCAACTATTGCGTTTACCCGAGCAATTACTCGTCCAACATGTACACCCACATACGGAAACATCATCCCGGACAGCCTGTCAAGTTTTTCAAGCTCTACTGAGACGACTGTGCTTCCGAGATAATCACTTTTCGTTTTATTTTTTATTTTATCTTGGGCAGTATTTTTTTTTTTTTTTTTTTTTTATTTGTTTTTTTTTTTTTTTTTTTTTAATGTTTTAAGTTTACTTTGAAAAAAAAAAAATTTTCAAAAAAATTTTTTTTGCTTCTCGAACTTAATTTAAACAAAAAAATTTGTACAATGTATATCTGTTAACCCCATATTCTTTCCGCGAAAAAATCGTGAATCTTAAAAAATGCACTTTCTCCGTTTCTCACGCAGCTGCAACGTAAGGCTATTATTATGATTTCTTACAAAAAAAATTTGTATTCTTCAACTCATGGTGGTATATCTATAACTGAGTAATTGGTTTAATTTGGTTGGAATAAAAACAGTAAACGAATTTAATAAGTAAACGATATGATCTTTATCCCCAGCGTAAAAGAAAAAATTAAAAAAAGGAGCAAAAAAATTTTTTTTGAAAAACTCCCCATTTTTGCAATTTGTTTATAAAATTTGTTAATTACAAAACATTTATCACCTTCGGTATCACGACCCACAATCTATAATAGTATTTAGCAGGTAAAACATAAAAAAGTAATCTGTATAGAGCTGTCCAGATAGAAAACATTTAATGACAGCATAATATGTATAGCGCCTAGGCCGTACGGTTACATTAAAAAGGCACGGACCGTTGACCTCGCTGGATAAAACCAACAAAATAAAATCAATTGATCTTTTAATATTAATTTAATACTATGTTGGGCACANGCGTATGACGTCAAATCGAAAATATCACGTAAGTACACTCGCCGACAGTTGGTGCACCACGCGCGTAATTTAGTATATCATCTTGTCAATGAAACTGTTTTGCCCGCGTCACCCGTACCACGTGCGTTTAATTCAACTCGATCGTGATGATGCGAATGGAGGAGGACTATAACAAAAACGAGCCTGCAAAATATGTTGGATGTTGGAAAAAAAAAAAAAATTTATTTTTTTTTACTACCTTTAAAGATGTATTACTATTTAAATAATTTTATGAAAGCACAACAATTATCGAGAATAAACCTATTTATTGCAGCCCGAACCATAGTTATTATTTCTCCAACTGACTAAAAAAAAAACCCTCATGCATTCACATAAACCCGAAAAGCACCACACTCACACACTTAACTATACCTCGAAAATTTTCTCAAGTAAAAAGGAAAATAATGAAAAAGGTTTCGCTTTTATTTTCTTTATTTTCCAGTCGTCGCCAAGTACGAGTGCACCGAGTGCCAGGTGGTCACCAGTGATGTTCAGACGTACTGCCGCCACATGAGCGCGCACAAGTACGGGCTCGCGGCCAACGACCACTTGGAGAGCATCAAGCCAACGTACAGCTGCAACTATTGCGATTACAGGAGCAATTACTCTTCCAACATGTACAAGCACGTGCGCCGAATGCACGGCAAGGAGGGCACTCGCATAGACAAGAAGTTTTTCTAGCTTCGAATGTTTGTGGGCTGGAAAAGTCAATGTGCCAACCTACATTGCGCAGCTCAGTTGTTTCGTTGGGCTGCAATAATTTTAAATCACATTTTACAAAGTTCCCAAAACGACATTTTTTTTCACGCATTTTTTATCTTACAATTACATTACAATTTTTGAACTCGTTCATTCGTATCGATTAAAGATCAAACAGTTTTTCAAAACAGTGATTGGTTCAATTGGTCGTGAAAAATAGCCAGCATATACGAATTTCCACATGTACATAAACTATAGACTCAAAATAATAACCGGGGAGTAGCAAAAAAAAAAAAAAAAAAAAAAAAAAAAAAAACCACCAAAGCACCGTTGTTTCGTAAAAAAATAACCCAATAACCCGACTCCCTTAACTCGCTTGCACTACTGCTAAGAAAACGTAATTGAAATTAAAAAAAAACCCTCCAAACTAACCCCACCGTTGATTTGATTGTTCGCAGGGCACTTTTTAGCGCAAAGCCGGGGCTTCGCGAGCATCACACGCTCCGAGGAGGCGCAAGATAAAAGCCCGGTGTGGCCCAGGGGTAGGTCCGCCCCTTACACGTGCCCGAATTGCAACGCCGGCTACACGTACAAGAAGACACTGATGACACACCTGACCCACGACTGCGGTAGGGAGCCCAGATTCAGATGCCCGTACTGTGGCAAACGTGACAAGTGCTCGTCCAACATTTACAAACACGTGAGGATCAAACACGGAGGCTTACCGGTCAAGGTCCACAGAAATTGACCTCTGCTGCGCCTGCATGCGCCTCGCGATTTCTTGCAAATCGAATGAATTGAGGATTATCATACGTGTACACTCGGTCTTCGTTTGCGTTATCACTATTAATTATTTATCATTACGTTGTTCTCGAGACATATATATAT
>NW_019379463.1:116547-132836 GCF_000648655.2 Copidosoma floridanum | reverse complement strand
AAAAAAAAAAAAACCAATTTCAATGTTTTTATTCTACTAGAAGAGTTATTTATTTAAAGACAATATCATTTCATAAATTTTGTTTTTTTCATTACTTTTAATGAAACATTTGTTGAAGCTTTT
This sequence comes from Copidosoma floridanum, assembly GCF_000648655.2. The sequence goes on along the minus strand of NW_019379463.1, from coordinate 132,713 downwards.
TTTTTTAATTATTATTTTAAATGCAATGAAGAACACAGTATTTCATTTATATGTTTCATGTATTATAACACTGTCAAATTCTGCCTTATCTCCAAAAACATTCGCAATTTCATTTATTTTTATATGTTTGTAATAAAAAAATGTGTACATGATACCATACGAAATAAAAACAAAAAGCATCAAATCGTCTTTACAACCAACCAAAATCACTTGACAAAATACCACAGCGAAGCATTTGTTAACTTCATTTTTTTTCGCACCTCGCTCCGATTTCCTCGGCCAATTAGATATGTAAATACAATTACACACTATACAAAAAAATTTCTCGAAAAAAAAAAAAAACAAACACAACGAAAAAAATCACAAAAACAGCTTAATAATTGGGGAAAAAAAAAAAAAAAAAACATAGAATCTATTATTTTTAATGTGTTGTTTTCAGATAAACATTACGAGCTGGATCGGCCGGGATCGATATACCGCCAGCGTGGAAAGTTTAGCTGTGGCATCTGCGGAAAAACGTACAAGTGGTACAGCGGATTGCACCGCCATCGAGCTTACGAATGCAGCGGAAAACTCCCCCGATTCCGATGCCCGCACTGCATTTACACGGCTAAGCAGCGTCCTCACGTTTACGCTCATATCAAGCGACAGCACAAGCACGCAGATGTTTACGTCATCGACAGCGACCCATCCTCTCATCAGAGCAAGGACGATGACGACGACAGCAACGTTGTACTCTTGTGATGAAAAAAAAAAAAAAAATATCCCGCATCTTCGGTCCGAGTGGATCGCTTTTTACCAACGTACCTGAACCATATATTTTTCAACTATATCGTATGCAATGAATTTTTATAAAACAAGTTTGACCATTAAAAAACTTTATGCGTTTCGCTGCTTTCTAAATTTATTTCTCCACCCATTACGCAGTACTCGTTGATTGAAAATCTGTTTCCCAACTAGCTCCTGCATATGTATTTTTTTTTCACGCAACATTCAACTCACCTAAAAGTAAAAAAAAATCATCAAAGATCAGCTAACCACAGCTATGAAAAAATTTTATTTTCAGGCCGACGCCCTCCAGTAAAGTCAACCTCGATTCATCGAAACCGTGGTACGTTCTGCTGTCTAAACTGCGGTAGGACTTACAAGTGGTACCGGGGCCTACTCCGCCACTTGAATTACGAGTGCAATAAATCACCAAAGTTTGGCTGTCCGCATTGCAGTTACAAGTCAAAGCATCGCTCGCACATCTATTCGCACATCAAAGGCTCGCACCAGTACGGCTCCATTTACGCCATTGATCTCGAGCAACAGATCCCTACCAATAACGATTGAATGGGGATGAAAAATACCGTGGAACATTATGTGTGGGTTCAGCGTTCGAGTTGTCACAAAAATCGATTGTGTGAAAACAGCAATCTACAAAAATATTGATAATTTTTGTGTGTAAAATAATAATAATATTAATAATAATTTTTTTTTTCCTTTTATTTGCACATGGCATTGTCTAGTCTGAATAAATGGATGGAAAACAAGAGATTATACGATGAAAAAGTACTCGGTCTGTTTCTTTCCAACCACGTGTCTTTACCACCTCGTACGTCGCTCTCGTCGTTTCTCTCTCTCTGCTCGTATTCGAACCAACAAATCGCCACACTGCTAAAAGTCTCTTCACTCTCCTCTCAATCTCTCACCTTAAATTCATATCTGCGATGCCGCGAGTCCGAAACACGTTTTTGCTGACCCGAGCGATTTTTCTTTTTTCGCAGGCTGGAGCGTTTTGAACACCTTTTTGGCAGCCACCAAGTACGGCAACAGCAACGTCATTGCCAATGACAACATCGGGCTGATCAAGAAATTCGCTTGTCCGTACTGTGAGTTTTAATGCCCTTAGAATAAAAAAAAAAAAAAAAATTATTCACATAAACATTTTGTAACCGTCAATTTTTAAGGTGACTTCAGGAACAAGCGCAAGGACCACATCTACCGGCACATACGTGGCAGGCACGTCGGCCAGACCGTCGGTTACATCGATCTGTCGCTCTAGAAGACTAGTCGTCGTTGTTCTTTATTTCATCATATTGTATTCATTGATTTTTTTTCTTTTTTTTGTTAAACTTATACATTTAAAAAATGTAACGATGAAATTATCGTGTGATTTTTTCTTTTGGTTCCCCAAAAATCAACACTATTTTGGTAACCATGTCTTTAATTTACTCATTAAAATTATGATTTTTTTTTGCATAAGCTACCATTATTTTTGCATGTCATCGAATAAAAAAGAAATTTATTGTATTTAAGAGCCTTAATGAATAAAATCATGTAATTTTGCAGAAAAAAAGAACCTTTTTTTTTTTAAATTATTTAAAAAAAAAAAAAAAATTTCAAAAGTAATCCTACCACTTTATCGTACACATTACCACATTATGAGGCAGGCCACATGACCATCAAACAAACGAACAATATAATTACTTGCTCTTACAACAGTTTAAAATAAAAATATGGTAAAATTTTTCTCTGCTTCGTTCGTGTTGGGAGGATATTTTTTTTTTTCAGCACATCTTTGGGAGTTGAGTACAGATTAACTCAGGAATAATTCGAATTTCTCATCAGGCATCGGTGTAGTTTTTACTATTATTGAGTTAGTTTTCTTACAATTTACTTGACAATGTAAGCAGAGAGTGTGTGTAGAAGTTCAATCTTGTCATTTAAGCTTACGAAATGTGACTTGGATTTCGAAGAAAAACCCAGACAGTAAATTGGAATATTCTGGAGCCGATTTATCTAGAATTTCTCGTATGAAATTCTCTGGGTTCTTATTTGATTGATCTATTTTAGCGTCACGCACCATACACATAATACTTACAAAAAAAAAAAAAAAAAAAAAAAAAAAAAAAAAAAAAAAAAAAAAAAAAAAAAAAAAAAAAAAAAATTAAATGGAAAAGGACAAATACGACTGTGGTCTCATCTCACTTGTTACTAATCGAGAATTGGAAAGATAAAGGAATTGATAAATTTGGTAAACCGGTTAATCCATTTGTAGCAGAGAATACGATTAAGAAATAATCAACTCAAACGGTAATCGTACGAATGAATAACTAAGACTAATGATTAATTATTACGGAACATTTTTGATTACAGGAGCTGTTATTAACCCATTCAGTGCGCAACAGCTCATAATTTGGATTAAAAAAATGTTAATGTAGAAATCATGAATTATTATTATAATGGAGAGGTTGCCATTTCTACAGAGTTAATTTTAAATCTGTCATTGGCAGCTAAATATCCACACATTACTGATCTAGTGTAAAGTATATAAATTGACTTATATGTAAGGTAGACCCTCGTTTCGCCAAGGTGATTCATTATTTTAATAGTGGATAGTTGGTGAACGGTGGCGAAATAGTCTTGAGTTATTATCAGTTTTGATCATTGTTGATCATCTTAATGATTAAGAAGCCAAAGCTATTAATTAAAGAAATCCAGTAAAATACTGCGACTACTGATGAATCCAATACAATTTTTTGTGTTTGATTTGGCAAAATGTAACGACGAGATGACCAAGTTTTTTTTTTTTTTTTCCAAAAAAAACAACACTCGTTTGATAACCCTATTTTTAATTTCCTCACTAAAATTATGATTTTTTTTTTTTTTTTTTTTTTTTTTTTTCCAAAAAAAACAACACTCGTTTGATAACCCTATTTTTAATTTCCTCACTAAAATTATGATTTTTTTTTTCTCCTAAGCTACCATGATTTGTGCATGTCATCGAACGAAGATTTAATCAATTGTACGATGGTAATGACAGCTTTGATCAATAAAAAATCATCAATTGTGTTATGTTACAGAAAAAACAATACAAAACCAGAATTTTTTTTTTTTTTCTTCTATGAACTAATCCAAATTGTCTTTCCCATTTAACATAAACATTATGAAAACGTAACCTTGTCAAACTAAAAAAAAAAAAAACAATATTTTTTGTGCTTACTACGATCATACAAAAAGACGAGAGATCAGTCTGAAACTCCAATTTCCATCGCTAACGAATCTATTAATTTTTCTCTTTCAGATTTCGCTTATAAAAACTGGTCAATGGAGAATGACCTTAGAGCTAATGCCCGACACCCGTGTCCTCGCTGTTACCGCACCTACAAGCATCGCAGTCACATGATACGGCACTACAGGTACGACTACGAAGGGTATTTATCATGTACCGCATAGCCCACAATTTACTACTTATTTTTAGCTAAAGAAGCGAAGAGAAATCAAAGATCTTACGTTGGTAGTGTTAACAGCCTAGATCTGCTAGTTTGCGTATATAGATACTCGAATGATTTTTTCTTATTTCGTGGAAAGTGTATTTTGTACGGTATGAAATAATCTCATGAAATTTCACATCGGTTTAATTTTTTTTTTTTTTTTTTTTTTTTTTTTTTAGAAAAACTGTGCTTTGAAAAAAAAATTGAACAACGTATTTCTCATTGTTGAGCATACAATGTTTATTCTTACACGGTAAACATTTGTTCCATGAATGCATATGTTACCGGTTCAAGTAATACTATCCAGACTTAGCTAGTCAAAGTATATATTTACACCCAAATAATATATATTTTGTATCAAGAGTTGAAATTTTATTAATAAAAAAAAATTGTGGCTAAAAATTTTTTTTTTAATTCACACAGTATTCTCATACTCTGAATAGTTATTGTTAAAAGTGTCACTATTTTTATTGCATTTTGAAAAAATAATTTAACCTCCAAAAAATTGTATAAAATTATCATCCGTGTGATTTACGCTTAATGCGTCATTCCAATCAAAATTCAATACTTGCTAATAAATTGGAATATGGTTGATAATAAATAATATTGAATCTGGTTTTTTTTTTCTTTTTTTTTTTTTCTTTTTTTTTTAGATACGAATGTGGCACACCACAGCGTTTCGAATGCCCATATTGTAAAATACATCTGCGCCAACGTACCCATGCCTGGACTCATATTCGCGCCTTCCACCCCGACCTTGAGATGTACTGCATCGATATAGTTACAAACATGAAACTGACCAAGGCAAGATTGTAAGATGGGATGAGTATTGTGGTTTGATCAGACTGGTTTCAGAAAGAGTCATATTTTGTTCGTTGTTTGAGTGATTGATATTTTTTCAGTTTTTTTTTTCTACCCAAGCCTTAAAACAATTAAGTCGAGGGACAATGTTACCAGATCACAGTAGATAGTATTAGATTAAAGAAAAATTTTTCTTTGATACGAGTATTTTTAATGGTGTGTAAATTTTGAAACCCATCCAAGTGCATTCAAAAGAGTCGACATAAGTTAATTACAAAGGTGCAAACTCAGTGTGGCAGTTTGTTGTATTTAAGTGTTTCGAGTATCATTTGATGCATACATGTTGGTTGCGTGGTTTGTAATCTTTGATGTGGTTTTTTCATTGTTCTGCACAAATTTATTGTATTTTTTATTATGATTCTTATTTTTATTGTAAGTAATAATTTATTTCTAGTCCAAAACCATAATATTTCTGAATAAATAAAGATCGAGATTGACTGTACAAAGAATTTGTAATTCAATTGTATTTGTGAAATAAAACAATTTAATAAAAAAATAATTAGTTTTATTTTCCTCCCTTTAAAAAAACATACGATAAAATTTCATGTTGGTGTAAGCGGGTATTCATGACTGTTTTCGTGAAACTTTTTGTCTTTGTTCTGTTAAAGGTGGAGGGATGAGCACTATTTCAGTAAAGAAAATAAATTTTGTACATCCCTAGGACACTAACAAAGATTCTTCGAGATTGTCAACGTATTATTCCTAATAATAATTATTAGACATCAAGATGTATTCGTTTTTCAAAATGACTTTATTTTACTCTCCTACAAAATCAATATGAATAATGTTAACATCCCTTTGTCAAATACATACATATATTTTTTCTCTACACAATTTTTTTTTTTTTTTCATACATAAAACTTAGATGTTTGCTTTGCAATGAAAAAAAATGGAAAACCAAGGGTCACATGCAAACTCATGTTATATTTTAAAACGTCATCAGTAACACAAAACCATGAACAACAACCATAACAACATCAAAATTCGTAGGTACATCACCGGACCGAAAAATTCAATGCATTCACTAACCATCCAAACTATTTTTCTTTTTTCAGGTTACTTTGTCCCAGCTCAACTTGACCTAAACTTTATGTTAACACCAGTCACATCAACCAGCACAAGTGCAATGTCAACGATAGACGCACAGGCACTAATAAATCATCCTGCACCTCCTAATCAATTGACCAGTGCTTCTCAGCCAATCAAAGCTGACGAATTTTTCAGTCATTTGTTGCCAAAAAATCTTCTACCACCTGTACAGCAGCAGCAGCAGCAGCAGCAGCAGCAGGTCAAACCTTTCGCTTGTCCGAAGTGCATGCGCTGTTTCAGCGTCAAAGGAAACATGACTCGTCACTACAAGTATGAACAGAGTTTACACTCATGAATTTATTCAGTTTTTATTTCCTTTATACATAACTTGTTATTAATGCTGTTGACTTATTATGCAAGTTACATCATATGTTTTGTCTTGTAAATCATGTTTTTCCTTGCTGTTTTAATTTTATGACCGATAATAATGTACCAACATTAATTTGCATGTGTTACAGATACGAATGTGGAGTGGATCCCAAGTTTGGGTGTCCATATTGCGATTTTCGCAGTAAACAGACGTCCAACGTCATGTCACATATAAGAACGCGTCACTCAAATGATCGCGTTTACGTCGTTTATCTCGATTAAGATAAAAAGGTGTTTTGTTTTGGAACATTCAAGACTTCTTGAACTTTTGTTGAAAAGTGATGTGTCAATGTTATTGTATTGGTACTATACGATGGTAGGGATCATGAGAACATTAATATGATTACATTATAAATAAAAATTTAGGTGTATTTCTAGTGTTTCACCAGAAGAACTTTTTTTAATTGCCGATCGTGACTGAACCATACTTTGGAAGTGTAGTGTAGACAAATTGTTTTGTATTTTGATCAAAAAATTTTTTTTACTTGTTGCATCATGAATTTTCAAATATCTTTTTGATTTGTACAGATAAATATTTATTCTTTTGTTGAAAAATGTTGTTCATGTCAATATGTTATGCTTATTGAAATCCACGTGAAATACAAATATCATGTTTTTAATGAAATTAACTTTACAAGTGTAAATACGTAAGACTTAATGATATATATGTATATGATTATTTAGTTCGAATTTTAATATGTGATGTACATAAAACAGGAAGACTTGAATTTTGTGTCTTTCGTAAATTAAACAGGGAATAAAATGTGTTTGATTACATTACATTAAACGTTGATTTATTCACTTGAAAAAAAAAAAAAAATTATTTTACCGATACAACAAACTTCTCCATTATGTAACAGATACGTATTGCAAAACAGCTGTTATTTTGCTACTCGCAGGTAACGTGCAAAGAAAAAGAAAGATTTGTCAACTCTTCCCACTTATTTTTGAGTTATCACTAATAAATACAATTATTTTCACTAATATCCAAAAAGAAGGAAACCAACAACGGCATCTCGTAGGTTAAATATTTCAAAAAACCACTCTCTGACTATTTAATGCTCCGAAAAAAAAAAAAAAAAAATTCTTCACATGAACCCTTTACTAATCAAATAAAACAACCGATTATTTCTGTTCGCAGTGATCCTAGATCCCATCGAACTCCATACCTTGCCGCACGCCAAGCCAAGTCCCAAACCCTTGGTGACGACAAGGCGTTCAAGACGAGTGACAGTGCGCGGTCCCCAATGGCGCGAGAAGAGCTACTACTGTCCAAAGTGCAGTCGTGGCTTCACGTTGAAGAGTAACTGCAATCGGCATTTCCGGTAAGATTTTAATTTTACAATTGATCATCACAGTGTAGCAGGGTTAACTTGCATATGTTGCAGGTATGAGTGCGGAGTCAAGCCACGTTACAAATGCCCGTATTGTTTGCTGAGGAGTAAGCAAACCTCCCAGGTTTACTCGCACATAAGGAAAAAACACCCCTCCGAAAGAGTCTGCGTTATTAATCTCGACGACGTGGAGAACGACCAGTGATGAGGGAAATGATTTTTCGTTTCGCAACGAGAGATTAGTACGGATTGGGCGGGAATCCATTTTTTGTGGTCCTAAGTGTTTTGTTTGAGGGTGTGTTTTTTTTATTTTTTTTTTTATTTTGTCTCACTCATTGTTTTAAAGTGTTTCGATTTTTTCCTTTTTTTGCTTATTTGTTAGAAAATATAGAGTAAGTGTCGAGTCTTAATTAATACGGACGTATAAGGTAATGCCAAAAAGGTATCTCTGAATAATTGTGAGATAAAGAAAACGAAAAAAAAAATTTTGTTTAATGGCACCCTGGGATATACCTCGTTTTCAGTTCAGTCTATCTAACTTATCTGGCCCAGTGTCGGACCTTTATATTTCTCATGAAGAAATGTGCTGAGAAGAGTAACAGCACAAAAAAAATTAAAGATTCCGTTGTAATTTGTCTTGGAAAAAAAATAACATCAAAATACAAATTGTGTTGAAACTTTTCATTTATTAATTTTATCAAAGCTTGCTTTGTAGAGCTTTCGAGTGCTATTTGAACAAATATCTGACTTGATCCCAAGTGGAGTAGCGACGAAAAAAGAACCGTCATTTTTACAGAGTACAGTATTTTTTTGCCACCATTATTTTCAGCAAATCTTTATCACGGGTAAATATAATGGATATGATGTAGGACACACTAGATCGGTCGTACTAAACTGATGACAATGTCCACTCAAGTACATATCGTGTACTTTTAAATAATTCTGGAAGGTGTTATGCAAAATTTGTAATTCTCTTTATCTCATGATTCACCGGGACTTTCGATGGTACGATATCGTTTTGCAACTAAATTTACCAATAAATCCAAGCTTACCTTACAATGTTTTGCAGTATGTTTTGATGATTTGTGCATATTGATTTATTTTGAGATTTCACACAAAATAATGACTATTAGCAGAATAGGTCCGATATAATTTTATCAAACTGTTACGTTGAATTTAAAATATCAACTTTTTTTTGTTTATTTTTTTTTTTATAAACAACTTTTGAGTTACTGAGCTTGTGATTAACCTAGTTACTCGTTCTTTTAATATCTAGTAACCAGAATTATACCAGAACAAAGAAAGTATACATGAAATATGCGATAAATTTTACTTGTACAAGATTACGTGTGATCATTATAGTATAGGAACAGTGCCATTGTGATTAATTTTTTTTTCTTCGCTCAATATTACATGTGCATTTTGAAAGGTTTTAAAAACTACATAATTACGATGTTGATTTTTATCTTAAAAATAGGTACTTAAAATTAGTAGCTTCTAGTACAATCAGCGCTATGAAGATCAAGTAGTATGACAGCTAAAAAACGTATACAATCAATTTCATTACATAAATCAATGAAAATGAGTTCAATTACTACTTAATTAATTAAGATTAAGCCGGTAAACTTAATTACTTATACATTAACAACAAAGCTAACAAAGTCAGTTAGTCAAATGATGCTCTAATTGTAGAACTACTTGTATATGTATTGTGTGTACAATTTGTGTGTTTACGCTATTGATTGTAATATTTGTGACAATAAAAATACATACCAAAAAAAAATTGAGTATCATGTTTATAGTCAGATTTTTCTTAGTAATTTTACTGAAAACAGGTTTGTCAAATCGACTCTATATTGTTTTTAAAAACTTTTAACCTACAATAGTTTATCTGTACAGAGTAACAATTTTTTTATCTTTTGTTTCAGCTTTTCAGAAATTGAAAATTACAACCTGTAAGTATCAACATATGAAATAGTTAAGCAGAGTCTCTGTTTCGAAGAAATACATAAACGCCATTGGCAAGAGAATCAAAATTCAGTTTCAATAGTCATGGATTTTTTTTCTGCATATCGTAAGACAAGATTTAAAAAAAAATTTAGCTTTGATCTGGAGAAAGGCTTACTTACGTTTGTTAAAGGTATGACTAAATTCTGACCTGTGAAAAAGCTACCTTCGATGTAGACTTGAGGAATTCGTTGATTTCTCACTTTTTCCGCAAAAAAGATGATGCGATTTAACGATGCATACATCGGTCTGTAATCAACTGTTTTTTGGTCTATCAGTGAGCACGTTGAATAATAATTTAATGTTGCTAAAAACGATTGGCAATTGATTTCTGTATGTATAAATTTTGCATTATGGTATTTGTAACCATACATCTTCTAATTTATATATAAAAAAAAAAAAAAAACCAAATATTTCTTATTAATTTCGAGAGACCTAACAAGTTTAAACTTATGCTGATGAAGTGAAAATTTTTTTATGTTGCAGTCTTGTCGCCAAAACTGAAAAGAAAAAAACATGTTCAATTACATTGAGGTGGATTTAGTAACCGAAAATTGAACTGAGAAAGAAGATTTCTTTGACTCTTGAAAAGAAGTATTTGTCTGCTACAAGTGTCAAGTGGAAAGACAGCTTACGTCATCATGAAGTTTACAAGTGCAACGAAACAATCCTTTTTCGTTGTCTTTGTTGTGCTTTTGTATTAAAATTGTTATGTAATGTAAGGGTTCGACATCTTGTAAAGAAAATTTTTTTATATTTGTTTGAAATAAAAATTGAATATTTTTGTTTCTTTCAAGTTAAATAGATTATGTACGAACTGTAAATACATTCAATAATAAATTTTACCGAATCACCATCATTTACAGTTTTAAATAAGAGATTAAGTAAAAAAAGTGCTGAGATTCTAAAATAACTGTTACCTTACTTTTAACCTTAATTTTAAATTCTTTTTGTAAACTTGTTTACTTAGACATGAAAAAAGTATGCTTACCATATTTCAGTTTGGCGAAAAAACCAAAGTATCTACAAGGTCTTGGTCAAAATTCACTGTTGAGAAGTGATGAAACGCTTTGCAAGATGCACTAATATCATTATCACCATCACCTTTTTTCATCTTGTAGTTATTAACATGAAATTTGGCACTAGATATGGTTGTATTTTTATAGGAATAGATTTGTTTATTTATGAGCTCGTAAAGTAGGGTTGGGTAAACTCTTTCGTTTTTGTATTTTTGGAGGGTACAGAAAGACATTTTGTCAAAAACGGATAAGCACTAAAGTCAAGTATGAAATCGCTTCCTTTCATGCGATCATAGGACATTGATAGGATCAACAATTCGAGAAAATTCAACTCCACATACTGCGCTAACCCCCTGGAATTGGCGTACATTGTATTCGTTTTAAAAATATGCGTGTGTACACATTATTTCTAAATCATGTATTCATCACAAATAAATTGTACAACAGTAACATAAAATTGTCATAAAATCAGCTTCGATAAATCCAACGAGATCCACCCCTAAACTATTTTCCTTCAAGCATTCAAGTTGTATAGTAATTATTTGTTGATGTAAATAACCCATTAAATGCTGATTGCCTGCTTTAATAAGTTTTCGATGCAAAATAAAATTACTTCGCTTTATCGATTAAAAATAAAAATAAAAATAAGGCTCAATAAAATTTCCACGAGCGTAACTAGAAGTATTTTTTGCTTTTTATTTTTCAGCTCCAACAAAACTGAGGATAAACGATGTGCGTAGTTTAGTAGTTAAGTATCTTCAAACTAAACGCAAATGTGGAGCCAGCGAACAAAGGAAAATTCCAAAGGGTGAAAGTGGTAGCCAAACCCAAGAGGGAGGCTCGGAAAGATTTAAATGCAGCGATTGCAACAGGAGCTACAAGCAGTTCGGAAGCTTAAGTCGCCACAGGCGTTTCGAGTGCAATCTGGATCCGAGATATGCTTGTATTTACTGCACTTTCCGCGTAAAGCATCTGTGGCTCATCAAAAACCATGTTGCATCGAAGCATCCTGGAAAAGATGGATGGCGTGATTTATTCAAATGATTTCATCTATTTTTTTTTTTTTTTTTTCTTTTTTGTTTGTTCTATAGGTACTTTTTACTGTTATATCACTCATTACTACTATCCAGAATAGTAATTTTCACTGAGAAATAATCACCTTACTAGCTGTAACATCTACTGTCCCTGACAGTAAAAAGTCCCTCGAGGACGAAATGCCATCAGCTGATAGTTACAGAGTAGAAGTTTTTTATGATTAATTTTTTTAGCGTCTTGTTTTTATCAAGTTAAGCGATTTGCCAATAATGAACGATCCATTTAGATTTACTTGAACTCATGATAAACTTATGAGAGATCAGTGATGGGAAACTTGGCTTTTCACACAATTATCTAATTGGGAAAGGCAGTTGTTCAATGACTAATGTATTTGTAAGTTAATTTTAAATTTCGATAAGAAACTTTAGGGTCTTATATACTTTGTAATAAAAGTGAAGGTGAAGGTAACAAAAATAGAAAGTAGATCGGGAATGTATACGATAAATGTAAAATTACAAGTATGAAAGCCTTTTTTTTATGATAAACGAAAATATTGGACAGGTTTTATCAATGATCAATGACACATTTTTAACAATACTTTAGTTGATTATAAATCTTTCTTATCAATTATATGCAGTTATTTTTACCTAATCGTTCATTTTTTAGTTTACTTTATAAGTACATTTAATCAAATTTCATCGATACTTTTATGATTTGTTATTTATAATTGGTTTATAATACAAACCAAAATGTAATACACTGAATGGTACATGAATCCACGTGATTAAATAATTTAATCATGGACAGCCATTGCTCGTATTTGAATAGTATTGAATATCATACACTGGTTCGATTCAGACAAAAAGCAGACTATTTATTTTTAAGACTTAAAACTACAATATTCATGACAATGAATCCCTTGTATGAACTTATGAAAGAAATTATTTTACAATTAATGTACAGATTCAGTGGATTATTACACCGTAGTAAAGTATTGTTTAAATCTCGAGACTGGTGCAAACGAACGAACAAATTTTGATGCTGACATAATTCTATAGGTTTAATTAAAGCAAGTCGTTGGGTTGTATAAATTTATTGTCAGTCATTTCAATGAAGTTTGTAATGTACAACATTATTTTTCAATAAATGCAATCAACTTCGAATTGAACACGTTTTTTTTTTTTTTTTTAATATTTTCTTCCTCCAATGCCGATCTAGCTAGTTGAAACAAATATTTAATTCTCCATCAGTACACGTAACAATTGGGTGGCCAAGGTACTACTTATACTTTAGATCTAATAGAGCATGTCAGCTTGATTGATTGCATTATTCGCATTTGAGATTATCCAAGGTAGAAATGAAAAACTTACGCCCATGAAATTACAACAGCTACTCACTGAGAATATTTTTTTTCCCCCCAACTATTACACCAATTTCCTTTTACACCTCACCATCGCTTAAAGCACCCCCTAACAATAAAAACTGTCGTGATTCCATGTTTTAGTTGCCTCGCTGCGGAACTTCAATATCCAACAGCTTCCTCTAATTAAGAATTTTGCAATGTGGATAAACAAGCATCAGGAGAGCCAACGACAGCAGCAACAGCAACACCAGCAGCAACAAAACAACGCCTGTGCCTATCGCTGCGACATCTGCGGCAAAGGTTACCAGCACCGGGCAACCCTACTTCGGCATACTCGGCACGAGTGCAACAAACCGCCGAAATTTCGTTGCCCGTACTGCGCCCATCGTACAAAACAGAAGGGCAATTTGTACCAACACGTTCGCACGAATCATCCATCAAAAATGGTCTACTCCATTTCGGACTAGAGATACAAAGATTTGCCGTGACGAGATTTTTTTTATCCTTATTTACATGCGTATTTTAGTTAGGTGTACCCTTTTTTTTTTTTTTTTTTTTTTTTTTTTTTTTTTTTTTTTTNCTGTTTTATTGTAAATATAGGTATTTCTTTGTCGAACGAAGATATATGCATACAAGTGGGACAAGATATACGTTTACATCGATAATTTTGTATTTGGAATTATTTAAAACTTTAAGTATATTAGTTATAAGTCCAACATACTATCTGTTAATTTATTCTAATTAAACATTTTTAGACCCCGGTGTGTGAATCAAAATAACAAAAAAAATATATACATATATAAATAGTGTAGAAATTTGCAGTTAACTCGAAACTAAAGTATTAATCCTTTGGAATACTATTTAGTTAACGCACAACTATTTTATAAAGCCTAATGAACATATATAAAAAACAAAATTTGTGACTGTAAAAAGTATTAATTAAAATATAGTGTATAGTTTAGATACACAAGTTGACACGAAATAGGCTAAGAGTTACATAAGTTAGGAGCGTTATACAATTATACCACATAATTCTCATAGGTTACATCATATTTTACATATGAAACCATCTTAAGTATGTATTAGGAGAAAAGCAAGGTTTTAATTTTACATGATTTTTTTTGTACTTATATATATAGTTTCGTATGAAATCATTATTTTATAGGAACAATTTTATAGTATTTATGATAATTGATTCGATGTTGCGAATGCAACGCACGAAATAAGTATAGAAAATTTTGTATTCAATTTTATTTTATACAAGACGCCCTGTATAATTTTTTTGTAGATGTTATTAATGAAATACGAATATTAATACTCAAGTTACCAATACAAGAGAGTGTCGATCGCTCTTCAGCCAAAATAACAAACCTGCCTATGCAGTACTTATGAATTAGTGTACAGTAGTATTATTATACCGTTGTATGGTACCTTTTTTAAAATAAATACTTAAAAATAGAAAATCAAAAGATTTTTTTTTTTAATTCCTCCTAATAAAAACCTTGGATAGTTTTTTTTTTTTTTTTTCAATTTGATGTTAACTCGCTCATTGTTTTATGCCTCTTAAGTTTATTTAAATCTTTTCAATTTTGGAATCCAATTTTTTTTTTTATGCCTAGATGTGCAAAGGATCACCACAGCCATATCTCGCTAACAGAAAGTCCTTTTATTTTTCAGAATTTCAAAGGATTTATGTACCAAGTTATCAGCTTTTCAACCACACCAGCTCGACAATCGCCCAACAACAAGAACAGCAATTTGCGCCTCAAAAATATCTCAATGGGCCCGGGCGTTTTACTTGCTTTAAATGTGGTAACGTTTACCGCTGGTACCGCAACTTGACGACGCACTTGAGGTTGGTATCAATACATAAATAATAAATACTAAATTAACGTTGATGATTAATACATTGTTAATAAATTAATAACAAGGTTGGAGTGTGGCAAGGATCCCAACGTCGTCTGTCCTTATTGTCCTCTGCGTACGAAACACAAAACCAGCATGCGGACGCACGTGCGACGCATACACAATTTGAGCTACGATAATTAGTTAATTTTTTTAATGTAGAAAATTTGTAAAATATCACATCTCTCGCTCGATTTATGAACTTGTTTTCAAAAATATTGAAAATTGTAAATCATGGTATCGAACACCAGGATATTAATATTACGTTGTTGAAGAAGTAGTTTTAAATTTAGCGATGAATTATTCCAGCCACCAATGAACTAGTATGATTCGTATATTTATAAATCAAAATGTAACAATAAATTGTAGATACATGTATTCTGATTTAAGATTTGTTTTTCATTTAAAGTTTCCTTTTATCCACTTACGTTTACACGGTTAGTATTACTAATAATTTTTCTGTGATTTTTATTAGTGTCAATTTCACTAACTAGTATATTTTATTTTTCAGGTTGACGTTCAATGTAGACAGCGCCTTTTTTGGGCATAATTTTGTTTCGTTTCTTCATTGGAAGATTCTTATAACATCGTGGATATGAAAGAAGACGACTGCATTTATAAACAGTTCATGTACCACATGGATTATTAAAATAAATTTTATAAAAACTGCCACTCAAAGTTAACTATTAACAATGTAAGAACAAATCTACAGCCGGATCGCCAGTTTATTGTACCACCAACATCAACATTCAAAGATGACATTGACACATTACTATTATGAGCATGAAAGAACTGCATGCGCAAATGAGTGTTTGTTTTTAAATTTCTTTCCTTTTATTTACAATCAGTATTGTATTAATGTTACTTTATTATTTTTTGCTGCATTCCATTTTCAAAAAATACCAGCATTTCCCCCCCCCCCCCC
>NW_019379463.1:91771-109225 GCF_000648655.2 Copidosoma floridanum | reverse complement strand
AAAAATAATAAATAATTAAATAAATATTATTCGTAAATGTTTTTATACCTAAAAAAGGTTTTATATACATGAAAAATCAAAGCTTCTTTTATTATTCCTGAATTATCTTTATTTATAGTTTGTTATTACTTAACTTGGATACTAATTATTATGAAAATTTTTAATTTAACTATCAAAATCACATCAAAATTTTTTTTTTACCGTCAAACCTTGCGTTGTAGCCGACACCACGTATTATATGTGATATTAACATAAAAATCCATTGTATCAATGACATGGCTTTTAAATGGAGCATAAAATCACAATATGATAAACTTTACAAAATATTTTAATTGAGATATAACAGAAGTAAAAGCAACCACAGAATTTCAACAACTTGTAATTCAATAAAAACATACATGGATATAACTCATTATACTTTTACTTTTTTTTTCTCGAAAATTGTATTCATATTTCTAATTTATCTTTCATGTGTAAATAAACTCATTTCATGGATCATTAACAATTCATTGCAAGTGTCATCAGAAAACTGTGCTCGTATGGAAGCAATAACCTTGTGATGTCTCGTCAAAACTCTTTGTCAAAGTAAATGTCGTGTTGGAAAAAAAAAAAAAAATCGTTTCCCTCTATTTTTTTGCTTGCAGATTCCAAACTATTACTACAATCTTTGCGCGATTACTATCGTATCAGAAAGCACTGGACGTTTCAGATAAATAACACAAGGCAGAAAAAAAAAGTCGAGGTTAAACGCAGATCGGAACCAATCATTAATGCCGTGGTAACGAAGAAGATTACTGAACAGCACAAGTGCCACAACTGTGGACGAATATTTCCGAGCAAGTACTGCTTGGTCCGACACCTAAAGTTCGACTGTGTATCTCAGAAACGCTTTGCGTGCACACACTGTCCAGCCAGATATTCCATGATCATAGGACTTAGACGACATCTGGTTCATCAGCATCATTTTTATGAGCCGCCCAAATACATGAAGCCTAGAAGAATTTTTGCCTGATGTGCATTATTGATAAAAAAAAAAAAAATCTTGTTGCTAATCGAAAATGTGACGTTCTCATAATGGAGACTCAATTATAAGATCACACGTGACCATTAGTTTTACAGAAACTGCAAAAAAAACAGACTAAATTAACTTTCAGTTACATACTATGACTTTAATAAAATAATCCTTAGAGTAAATTATTATTATTATTGTGATCTCAGAGAGATAGTTCATGACAATCGTTTCTAAAGAAGCGGAAAAAAGGCTGAATAGATTAATAATCATGTTATGATTAAAAAAAAAATGATATTAAAAATAAGCTTTGGAAAAAATAAATTTCTGTCATGCTCAAAATATATTGATGGAACATTTATTTATTTTCCTAAATGTTGTTATTAATTACCAACCCTGTAGGAACTATAATTTTTAATAAATTTTGTAACTGTTTTTGTTTAAATACAAACACTAAAGAAGTTACAGCTTAGTAATTATAAAAGAGCAGTATTTCTAACATAAGGACCATTATCTTTTTATTTACAGAATTCAACAGCCATGATACGTTAGCTGATCAACATTTGAGTTTTAATATCACCGACGACGGATACTTTGCTTGTCAGAAGTGCAACAAAAAATACGGGCTCAAACAAAATCTACGAAGGCACGTTAGATTCGAATGCGGAGGTCAAAGACAGTTCTATTGTCATCTATGTCCTAATAAGTATACGCAAAATTCCAGTCTTCATAGACATCTTTTCCACTGTCACAATATTGACTTCCGGAAATCCAAGATGAAACGTACCGAATGGTTATATGATGAAGTTGATATTTAATTATTCAATGCAACTATTAGTTGATGCATAATTTTTTTATAGACAACGATATGCCGAATTTTTCAAAGTCTTACATATAATTACTGAATTAATTTAATCAAATAAGTTGTTGATTTTGATTCGATCTCATTTATTTAAGAATTCCAAAAAATGCAGAAATTTAGAAAAAGAATTTATTATATCGTTATGCAGTGTATTTGTTATCAATATCAAAGAAAAATTAAAAATAAAATGTTAATAGGTTTAACAATTTTTTTTTTTTAATGCAACTACCTTTCGTCTAACAATATTAGATATTAATCGAAGCTGTAGATACTAACCTGTTATTTTATAATATTCCCAAAATTGAAAAAATAACTACGATTTTACTACTTTTCCTATTTATATTTTGTTTAAAAAGCATCAATAATTAAAAAAAACAATCTCAGTCAAGTATTGTGAATAAATTGAATAAATTTTTTTATTTTACAGCAAGCATCGAATTAAATGTATGTCCACAATGTGGTCGCAAATATCAATCGGCGCACAGTCTAAAAAAACATCTCAAGTTCGAATGTGGAGGCCGGAAAAATTTTGCCTGTGATTTGTGTCATAGAAGTTTTACTCAAAATGTCAGTCTTCGTCGGCATTTGCTTCAGTTTCATAACGTCTACAGACCACCACTCAAGATTTGCAGAAGATATAAATAATACCTTCCGTCAGATTGTTTTCAATTAAATCTACGTATCTTTTTTTTAACTATAATTAAGTTTTAATTACATTTTTAATGAAATATTCAATTAAAAAATAATTGAATCAAAGATTGCGTTAAAGTATGCTTGACAATATACCCTTGATAAAAAAAATCATGCATTAATAAATATTTATGATGGCTACTGAATTTGGTTTTTAAGTTACAAACAGTTTTGCATGTTACTTTGGCATAAGGTATACGGAAAACCGCGTAATAGATATTTTATAATTTTTAAAATCAAGTTTTTTCAAGTAAAAAAAGTTTCGCTAAGCTTGAGTAAATCACGGAATTTCAGAATCTACAACAAAATTTGTAAAAAAAAAAAAATCATTCATCATCTCGTTGTAAAATCATAATAAATCACTTTATTTTTTAAAATGCATACAGCATTACATTATTTTTAATGCCCTTATGTACAGCTTGACTTTTTAAATATTAACTGTTACATTATTTTTATCTAAGTGGTAAGTTAATGCGCTGATTTCATGACTAATATTATTTTAATCACAAAATGTATGCTAGTGATAACTGATTGTTTTCTTAATGTTTTTGTATCATTAAGTCACATTAATATTGCATTCCCAATGAAAAATATTAGGTTTTTAGTTAAAACTAATAAATACTTTTTTTACGACTTGCGTTATATCCTACAGCACCAATATTCAGTTTTTAAAAACAAAATCCTTATGATTTACGTGTTTCAGTGCTGCTGTTCTGCAATACATTACCCCCACAGGCTATAAGACAGTGTAAAACTCAACTGCGTTGTTTGAAGTGCGGCAAGCAATTTAGCAATTGGATGAACCTCAAAAAACACATGAACTTTTTTTGTCAAATGGAGCCCATTTACCCGTGTCCGTTTTGCGATTACCGTGGCCGAATAAAAACTTTTCTCAAATATCACATCGAGCGCGAACACCACAGAAAGTATGTAGATCCAGATCGTTTGTAGATAAAAAACGAATAATGACATATGTAACTTACTACTCGCAGGTTATAATTATTCCATTAGTTCATACGACACTTATCCTTAGACTAAAAAATGTATTGTAAAATATCTATTTATGTGCACACATTTATTTAATTGTAATTTTTTTTTTTTTTTCGGTAGTCTGAACAAAAACGTATTAATGTGCTGAATACTGCTTTTGACTACACCTTCAATACTCATTTGTACTCGACATTGTTGGAGGAGGAAAAATTAAAATGTATTGTATCTCTGAATGGGCGGATTGTACATCAGTCATTGACATGCGGAATGCGAAAATCTTGCATTGCAAGGTTGACAAGTAATACCAAAAAAAAAAAAAAAAATACTTATCCAGCTATATCTGCAAACTCTCCCATATCACATGCAATAGGCACTTGCACCGGAAGATAATGATGCTCAATACTAACGCTTCTCAAAAAATCAAAGACACCTAGAGATCAGTTGAATGTAGTGAACAAACCAGTAGATCTATTGACGCCTCGATGTCGCTCCCCCATTAACCCACTGAAAATTTCTGTTGCAGATTACTCGCATATTCTAGGCATCCTAAATAGCCTTGAATCCGAACGGAAGAATCTTCTGCCAGTGAAAACGCAACCCTATGCGTGTCCTCGTTGTCACGACACTTTTCCACAAAAACCTCTTCTTAAGAGTCACATGGAGTTCACATGCAAAATGAATCCTCGCACAGCAGTCTTTCAGTGTAATCTCTGCAATTACAAATCAATGTACAAAGCGAATGTGGAACGCCACGTCAGGAACGTCCATGACCGCGGAAGTATTAAATTTCGATGTAATTTGTGCAACTTTCGGAGCAAATACACTTCGTGTGTTCGTAGACACGTGAAAACTTTTCACGAGCGGCAGAACTGCACCAGTGCTTCGTCGACGCACGATAAATAAATTGTATAGCTCAAAACTGTTGCAAGGTTGCTGCTAAATTTAGCTTTTCCTATTGAAACTTTGGCAAGTAATTATAGAATAAGTATGCAGCAATTAGAAATAAAGAAACAGTAAGATTTACGATTAGGTTGAAAAAAAAAAAATGAAATACGTATGATGGTTCTTGTGCGATCTTGTACGATGCATTTGCAACTATAAATTCGACGATATAGTATTCACATGAGCGTTTATTCAA
This sequence comes from Copidosoma floridanum, assembly GCF_000648655.2. The sequence goes on along the minus strand of NW_019379463.1, from coordinate 104,536 downwards.
GAGATTTTGCATCGCTTATTTAATGATACTTTGCAAGCATTGTACATCAATTGATGCTTTAACTTTGACATTTATTATTTAATTTAATGTATGTAAATAAAACTGATGAAACGATTTTCGACAATAAACTATCAGCTACTATGTTCATTCTACATCTTATCTGTTTCCCTAAATTTTAATTTCTGAGATGTATTTGTTTTTGCCTTTTACTAGTACGAGCATACTTTCTGTTTTCGTGAATGTATATTTTTGAAAGATTAACATTAAGTTACAGTATAATTGCTCATAATAAGAATAACAACGTGAGTATATTATAATTGACCATGATATTAAGTTATGCATTGTTATTTACAAAATTAGTTGAATCGTGTAGTTAACAATAGTTAACAGTCCTATTGAATATTTTTAAAATTAAGATTTATNCTCAACTCCATTAGTTGTTACACATTAACATTGGAATATTTAAATATTTAGAATATAGTAAAGAGTTTTTGATTATTTTGCTTGCCATTCATTTGTTTTCTGTAAAAAAATTGTTTCCACCCAACTACGAGTTTAATACAACTTTGATTAAATTTTTGGAATAAATGATACAGTGTTTATCAAAGTCAAAGTGTTTTGTTTCATGCTCGTCAGAGTAGTATTGTTACTTGGTTAATTTCTTTTTTTTTTTTTTTTCTTTAACACTAGTTTTCAAAAAACCATTAAAAGCATTACTTTGACTATTTACTTGTGCTGGTAAAAACTTTGCCTCACATTAACCAAAAACTTGTATTTCGTTTTAGTTACGATTTGGCTACCACAAGCTTCAGAGCAAGTCTTCCCGGCGGCTTTGCAACAAAATATTCGTATGCACGTCTGTGTAGACTGTGGAAAATCGTATTCAGTTCGCAGGTCGCTATGGAGGCATCGCAAATTCGAATGCATCAATTCGAAGCCACGATTTTGCTGCGATTTCTGCTCTTATCAGAGTCCGCACAAGTGGTGCATGAATCATCACATGAAGAAACATCATCAAGTATCTTAATTCACAATAAATGGCAATGTATTTGGATACATTATTATCATTATTATTATTATTTTTTTTTTATTTTTTTTTTTCAAAATTACTCCATACTTGTGCGTCGATTAAATATACGTTTAAAACGCTATATTTTTATTTGATTTTTATGTTTTCATAATTTTCTGTGATAATAAGAATTGTAATGAATTCGCGTGGTTTAGAAAGATTAAAAATCTGTTCCTGAAATAATTAGAGACACATTAATAAAATAACCCTTGTTCATTTGTATGGTAAAAATTGTAGTACTTGTAAATAATCCTTTGTAAACATCGTCGATCTCAATAATTACTGACAAACAACGATTCGTATCATTATAATTAATTTTTTTATTCCAGTACATCGCTTAAATTCGTATGTATAACTACAATTTTTCATTAAATTAACGATATTTTTATTATTTTATATGAAATAACATATAATTGATAACAGCTAAAAATTTATATCTTTTTTTTTATAAGAATGACTTTAAACAGTTAGTAAACACTGAAAAAGAGGTAAATAATTACGGAGCCTTGTTTGTTTACACCGTATCTGCTGAGTTATTTATGGACTTCCCAAAGGGAAGTGTAATACATACATGACGAGTTAATTTATTATGACAAAAAACGAGTGTACGAATGAAGTAGTTGTTACATTAAATATTATCATGACAAAAATGAAAACAAATATTTTTAAACATGCCAGTTTCTGTATGAGACTGACAGTTGAAGCTTAGGTAAAGTATAACGAAAAACAAATAAAGTATAAAAATAACTGCTCAGTCCAAATTCGACATTGATTACAGAAGAAAATAATCGCTCAGCCCTAGTTCAACACTAATTAAACGGTTACATTTAAATTAGCCCCAATTCGACAGTGGCCTTTTCAAAGATTCAATCTTATACCCGTCAATAACTATACTTTTTCCATCTTTCTTTCAAATTTTTACTCCAAGAAATCTAGTTTTTGACATCCATAAAATAGTAAATAATTATTTGAGGATTTACGAATTTAAGTTAATTATTTTTTATCACTTTTACCTGTGTTTTCAGCTGTTCGCAAGACTTGCTACAGTAAGCACATGTTTCGTTACACGTGCGCCAAGTGCAACAAATTAAAAAAAATGTGGCGTTACCATTTAAACCATAAATACGAACCACCACTGTTTACGTATTCACTCTGCCCTCTAGCTGAATTTGACGACTTTATTCTTGCTTATCATCAGGCTAAGCAAAATTTTAAATCCACTTCGTTTAAACCCCGTGCAAAAACGAATTTTCCTAAATATAGTGCTAGAAAAAATAAAAGATTCATTTATAAAAATGTGTCATTTTTTAATTTTATTTAAGTAGGTATACTTTTAAAAGTAACATAATTCATAACCTCTGACTGTTGTTTAATTTTCTTTTGATTAGGTATTAGTTACTTTACATTTTAAACTTAAAAATTATAAATAATTTATTTGGTAAAAATATAAAAAAAAAGGAAGCTTCCTTTAATGTGTAATACATGTACATAAAGTACACGTACAGTTTTCCGTAGCACATAAATTTAGGAGATAATAATTTGCCAAATCGTCAGTTGTAATTTAATTTGTATAAATTTTTCAAACGATATTTGAAAAAATATATTTGAAAAAAAAAACCCTTTTGTAAATATCGTTTTAGTTTCTAATTAATATATATTGTGATCATTGTAATGACTGAACTATCTGTATGCTTCTTAATATTTATTTCTAGCTTTTGTGATATGATCAATATTAAAACAAAGATTTTTGCACATATTTTGTTTTAAAACAATGTCATATCAACGTATCATCTTTATTTATAATATTCGTACAATAATGTATTTTGAAATATCGTAATAAAGATTGTAAATTTACAGCAACAATACCCAATATCCTGTAGTGTTAATTTTTTTCTAGCATCTTATAATTACATAGTTTGTTTGTACAGAAAATTGTCTCAATCAGTCTCTAACCAAATATTTTTCACACTATGTGATTCTTGTTTCTTATTATTAACGAGAACAACGTATATAGTTACTTTTATTGTTGTCAAAGCACATGAATTATTCTATTTATTTCCTGTGCTTGGCAGTGTTTTCTATACATACAATTAAATAAGTCTTTGAAACTTTTTTATCTTACAATTTGATGTTTTTTTTTTTTTTTTTTTACAGAGTCCTTCAAAACAACTTACATTTGTCACAAGTGTGGGAAAGCGTATGCTCATCAGAGTTCTCTTTATAGGCACACTAATAAAGAGTGTGGAAAACTTCCATCGTTAGCATGCCCTTATTGCCCCATAAAAATGAAATTACAATGCAATTTAACGCAGCACATTAAATCGAGACATTTAGGGCAGCCAAGAACGAAAAAAAAAAATGAATAATCATTTTATACTTTTTCAAACGTTCCAGTTATTCCTTGAGTTTATGGTATAACTGGAGAAAAACGTACATTTTCGCTGTCATTGTACGTATGCCATAATTATGTAATAAAATCTACTATTTTATACAAAACTATAACCATACGATATAACATTTGTTATTGAGCACTAAAAAAATTATTCGTACACTAATTTATTACTACTAATTACTCTTTCCACTCTGTTGAACCCATTTTTAATAATTTTACTCATCACAAAAGCAATCAAATGAAGTTACACCCGTTAATTTTTTTTTCAGAGAGAAGCATCTGCCTGGGTTGCTCGAAGTCATACAAATGGAGAAAGTCGTTAATCAGGCACATCAAAGATTCACCGGAATGTTGGCCAGTCCTACTTAATTCCGATGACATAGAAATCGCCTTGAAGATTAGACACAAAATGTTATTTGGCTTGTAAAATATCTATATGTCCAAGATTTTTAATGTCGTTGTACAAATTTTATTAAAGTAATTCGAGAAAAAAATATAATAGAATAAATGTAAGATACTCAATACCTTAAAGTTATGAGTTGTTCTAGTTTTGTATTAATTTTTTTTACCTACTAATCATATAATTTATAGTAAGGTAATGTAAACCCATCTGTGCCCCACATTCATCTTTTTAATGATGTACTTTTATCTATCTTTCTAAAAACATGTATTAAAATTCATATTTTGCATTGTCTACATCATTTAATAATCCAATATCAAACAAATTTAATATGCATGCAGTTACATTCAAAAAAGTTGTTAATAAAAAAAAGTAAAACGCCATACCTGATGATTCAATACATTTAGATTTCATCATACTTAAATCATTTAGAACAATAATTTTTTTGTTTAATATCACAATAAATAATTTCTAGTGCATATTTTTATTAACAGAATTCTGATACTGGCATCTCTTTTAACATTTTAGGTTACTATTCTTCCACGATTGGAGCTTTTGTATGTAAAATGTGTTATAAAACATACAACATCAGATCTTCGTTACTACGTCATTTACGCCAGTGCGGGAAAATTCCAAAATTTGGTTGCCCTTACTGCACTTATAAGTCCCAGAGAAAAGACAATCTGAAGACGCATGTTCTCAGCAAACATAAGGTTATCTGTTATTAATCTTCATTTGGGCTATATAAATTAAGAGAAAAGAATATTGTAAAAACCAATAAGCAAAAAAAAATACTTTATTTAAATAATGTTGCAATATTATGAAATTGATAATTATTTTTAGAACAATTTATAGCTATTGAATTTTTCACCGAACTTTGTTAACTTGTGTATTTTATTTTCCGGCTTTCGGTTGAAAATGTGATTAAAATTATATTTAAATGTGAATTATTTGAAAATTTTCATGGAATTCTTACAACTATTACAATAGTATTTTCTTGTACACTATTGACTTTTGAAAACACGATTTTCATGATATCATAGGTATTCTGTACGAAATAAAGTGTTCATTTCCCATAAAATTGATACTTGTCGATTACGTTGAAATACCAAATGTCTCATTGTACGATACCTTCTTATGCAGCACTTTCCTCTAGACCAGAATTCACTATCACTTCAACAGCTGAAGAACTTGTGGTGTAGTGGCAAAAAAAAAAAAAAAAAAAAAAAAAACAAGAAGAGATCACTGGAAATCATTTTAATTTCGAAGAGTTATGATTTCTTCTTGTTTCCCATGGTTTTGTTACTATCTTTCTAAAAACTCTTCGGTCCTGGGTGCTCTGTCTTCAAAAGCTGTTGGCTGAGACACGCGTGTTGACTTGGTTGTGGGTACGCTATAACATACAATAATAATGGGCAACTGGTACCTACACCTCCTGAAAACCTCGTGACGGTTCATCCCAGAACAGTCCAAAATTCACTCGTACTAAAAACCTAAAAAAAAAAAAAAAAAAAAAAAGTAAAAAAAAACGAAACAAAGACGGACAAAGAGCCAGGTCTCAGATCTCCGGGCGAGGAAGCTTATTCACATGGCCCCTCACGGGGTGCGCGGTTGTTGCAGGCATGGGAACTCTGTTGTCTCTGCTTCGCTCGGACTACAAGCGAACCATGGACGCCAAGCAGGCGCGCGGCCGTTCGACCGCTCGCAGCAGTGAGCACCGCTCGGCTTACAATTCGCCCCGTGGCCACAGCCTCGACAATGCCAGCAACAGTAGCGGCAACAACAACAACGAAAATGAGAGGTCGTCCCGGGAGGTCGTTTTTCCGGACTCGTTCGAGGTACTTCCGCGACCCCGTGCCGACCTCAGTGTCGTTTACATGGGTGTGTCGCACGAGCAGCAGCGCAAGTTTAGGTGCAGGTTTTGCGGAAAGGGCTACAGGTGGAAGAGCACCATGAGGAGGCACGAGAAGGTCGAGTGCGGGAAACAACCCTCGTTTCAGTGCCCCCAGTGCCCCTACAAGGCCAGACAGAGGGGTAATCTCACGGTGCACTTCAAGCGACACCATCAGAAGATGGGCATCGGCATATTTGACGACAGTGCTTGAGCATTTTTTTTTTTTTTTTTTTTTTTTTTTGTCAACTCCCTTTCTTCGGATGTACTTATTTGAAGGCTCTGGCACAAAGTGCGGCTTTAGCTTAGTGGCTAGGTACTTGATAATTATTTCTGGTTCTGGTAAACAAGAAATAAAAGTTTATTTGGGTATTGTTGCTTCGAGGAAGAAAATATTTTTGGCGTTTCTTTGAATTATACACATCGAGATTCTAGATTTTCCTTGTAGCGATACTTATTAAAATGAAAATAAAAACTATTTTTTTCTACTACCATCACTTTTCGAGGAGTACTGGATCTGCTATGATTAATACAGTTATTTTTTATACAATGGAAATATACGTGTGTATTTTTTATAATAGAGCAATATTTTTTTAATTAATCAATCATATCATATGATATCAATCATAACGTAGGGTTTATTTCTTATAAACTTGTATTTACGAAGACACGGCTTGGGTCAAGATATTTTTGTNTCTTTGAAATTGCAAAGCTTTTGTGAGAAGCAAATGTTTTCTAACAAACAGCACTTTTATATTGAAAAAGCCAATTGCAATTATCGAGTAAAAAAGTATGTTCACAGGATTGAAAATGTAAGCCATTGATTAATATATTAATATAAAAATTCAATTAACGATAACTTTTTTCTTAGGTCTACTGTGATGAAAGGCAAAAGAAGATGATAAAATTACAAAATTACTCTAAAACGACTAACGCCAATATAAAATTGAAGACTTTTCTAAAATAAAATTTGAATAAATTCTAGTTAGAATTGACAAATTTGCTTATACTTTAAGCTTGTGGTGATAATTTTTAATTGTGTTTTAAATCTCGAAAATAATTGTGACAAGCGTATAAAAAATGTATGATGTTTAATATCCTTGGAATTGATTTATTAAAATATAAATGTAAAATGTAACTTTTAAGTAAATTATAAATTATGTATTTGTTTGCTCTATATATGTACATAATCAGGCAAGTGATCAAGACTTAAATCTAAGTAATATAATGCTACAGCTATAAATTTATTTTTGAAGAGTTTGAACAATTAATACTAATACCTATTCAACATTATATGAACAGTTTATTGCAACATGAAATAAAAAAATTCATTTTGTTTTTTACTCATAACTTGTATGATTATATTAATTACATTTAAACCCTGACAGCACTTTCAAATGTCATTATTATTACATAAGATCAAAGACGAATAAAATAATTGTGATGGACACCTCCTGACGAAGAAGAAACGTGAAAAGTAAGTGTAATCTACAAGTCAAAGCCTGATCAGTATCAAATAATAAGACAATCGAAAGTACACCAAAACAATCGCACAATAGTATTAATAGCGTACAAGGCAATGAAAGTATACTCATAGCAAAGAAACGTTGCCTCAGTATTTTTAATATCAGTATTCAAACCTAAGGATACTCTATATTGACTTGACTTTTTACCAAACGATCTGAATTCAGCCTCGTTTGTTTGGTTTAGCTTTACTTGTTACCTTTAATCAACACTACCGTATTAACGACGACTCTCTACAATTTTTTTTTTTTTTAAATATCTGATGGGTAAAAAAAATATTTAATTAGGTATTTAACTGTACAATCCTTAGGTTGCGCAATTCTTGAAAATTGGTCAGATTCACTTCTGACAGTAACTGTGAGAAACATTCGCACATTGGAAGAAACGCGATGTATGATTGTACCAAGAGATCTTTTTTATATCCAAGATCCTTGACAGTTATTAGAATAGTTTTACAACGTATTGTTTTTGTAATCATTTTTTTCACCAATTTTTGGATAAATAAAATGTTGCGGGTTTTTAATTTAATTTTTTTATTTATTTTCATCCACTACCTATTTTATTTCCACCAGAACTTTTATAACTGATATAATTATCGATGAGTGTGATTATTTTTTCAGATACTTCATATAAATCAAGGAGGTAAGATGTCATTGTGAAATTCGCCAAAGTTTATGTTCCATTACATACGTAAACTAAAATTACTAATTTCGTTTTATTCAACGTTTTCTCGATGCGCTAACTTTCTTTTTTCAAACAACAAATTAAAGTCCAACCCATAAAAATTGTAACAAAGGATCATAAGACTAACACACTTGTTGCTTAAATTTTATTTGACACGTAAATACAAAGACACAAAATTAAAGGAAAACTAGGGGACGAAATGTCCATGCCGATCGAAATTCGCCCACTGACAAATGTACCTTCTCTTTGTTTCCAGATAAATTGTACCCCGGCTCCGCGGACGATTCTCAGCGTTACTACCCGTGCGACACGTGCCACCGGATCTATCGCCGGTTGATAACCCTCCAGCGGCATAAAAAGCTAGAATGCGGGAAAGAAGCGACCTTTGTTTGCGTGATGTGCAACTCGCGCTTCAAGCACAAGCACAGCCTCCAGAGGCACCTCAAGGTCCATCTGGTCGGTCAGCAGACGTCGGACCAGCATAATTTCGAGGATATGTGGCCGATGCACCACCTCATGTGACAAAAGCAAGATAGGGGGTTGGATTCCGACGCGCCATCCGAAAGTTTGTCGAGTGAATGAATTAAAACTTTCGTGTGATCATGAAAAAAAAAAAAAATAAATAAATAAATAAAAAAAAATAAAATGTTGATTCAATGAGTTGACAAGTGAGATAATTGCTGTGAAGTAGATGATAGTTCGTTTATATTTCACGTTACGTAGTATGGAAGTTCAAATAATATTCTGTTGTTATGGAAGAAAAGTTTAGTTTATTCAAGCGTTTCAAAATTTTTTTACGTTGCAGCGAGTCAATAATGCCAAATAGTGATAGATTTGTCACACATTCATATTTTTATTGTTAACACCATAACGTTTTTTTGTACATAATTTTGATTATTTTTCAGTTACCAAACCGACGCAATTTATTTTTATTCAACTGTTTCATACATCATTGTATCTTTACAATTTTTGAAACATAAGCGCGAAAGAGTAGCAAAGTTGACTTTTTTTTGTAAAGAGATTCTAATGTATCGAATAAATGTTATATTATGATTAAATAAACATCAAGTTACAAGTGTTAGAAACACAAAAAAAATACCTACATAATTGCAATTCCACCTTTTATTTCTAATCCAAAACAAAATATTCGACTAAATATCAGTTTGTTGTTAAACGATTATTATTATCAGAAAAAAAAAAAAAAAAACGTACTGTCCAAAGGTAATAATTGATAAAAAAGACTTTCACAGTAGCAAGTGTCGTTTACATGGGTGTGTCGCACGAGCAGCAGCGCAAGTTTAGGTGCAGGTTTTGCGGAAAGGGCTACAGGTGGAAGAGCACCATGAGGANATACGATTTTTTTTTTTACCAAACACATGGTCTGAGGAACCAAGACCGTGTATTATATTTTTCTTTAGACTTTCCGTGAATTATGACTGACTATTATCGAACAATCATCTTTTATTCTGATCTAGCTGGTACTCAAGTGAATCTGTAAAAATTTAATCTTTAATATCCGAGTAAGCGGAAAAAAAAAATACTACTAAAAACTCTTTCTTTTTGTGCGAGTGCAAAGATAATTAATCTTTAGTCACAGTATGAAAAAAAAAAGGATGTAATGCAAAAACAAAACATGTAACCAATACCCGTCTCATACCCCCACCCCACCCTCGAGCAAATGAAAAAAGATTATTGATAAATAAAACCTGGAAATTGTTGTTCCAGCCGAGGATCTGAGCATCACGGGGATGAAGTGGGCCGCCTGGCAGCGCTGGACCGTGCCTTCGATTATGTGGCGCTCAGGCGCCAGTCTGAGCAAAGGCTTGTCCTCCAGCGGGGGCACAGGTGGCACCGATGGCGGCGCCAGTCCCGAGGGTTTCAGTTGCTCGGCGTGCAACCGCGTCTACAAGCTCAAGAGCAGCCTGAGGAACCACCAAAAGTGGGAGTGCGGCAAGGAGCCCCAGTTCCAGTGTCCGCACTGCGTTTATCGAGCCAAGCAGAAGATGCACATTGCGAGGCACATGGAGCGCATGCACAAGGAGAAACTCTACAAACAGGAGATGGTCTAGGAGGCTCGGCTTACGTTTTTTTTTTTTTTTTTTCTTTTTTAATTCGCTATTTTGGCGAGGTTATTCGATAGTTGAGTGCGCGTGACAGCATCAGTTTTATGCTGTTTTAACATATTTACACACACAAGTTTTGAGGAAAAAAAATCTAGAGATTTTATGCCCCAGAAAAATTTTCAAGATACCTACATCAAGTTATTTTTTATTTTTTTCTAGGCTCTTTTTGAATCACCGCACCCTTCGCAACGAAACAAAACATTGATCGAGTACCTCACCCCCACTTGAGAGGCAAAAACATCCAGTCAAATCGAGAGCGAAAGGATGATTGGCTCGTGTGGATTTTTCTATTTTTCAACTCCCACGGGCGTTTTACTATCGTAGAACAAATATAAATNACTTTCAAATGTCATTATTATTACATAAGATCAAAGACGAATAAAATAATTGTGATGGACACCTCCTGACGAAGAAGAAACGTGAAAAGTAAGTGTAATCTACAAGTCAAAGCCTGATCAGTATCAAATAATTATAATTTTTTTTTTTTTTTAATTTCCAAATAAAGGCACTAGTACATTATGACTCCTAATCCAGATACTCACGCATCAGACAGTAAAATTCTTGTGGAATGCTGTAACACTTTTTTCTCATCCATACCATATTTTTGCGTGTCATGGTAAAAATAATTTTTTTTCTGACTAACTTCACAAATCCCACTATCCAGAAATCAGTAAAGTATCGAGTAATTGAAACTTTCTTTGCACTGCGATAACTATTTTGGAATTCACAAACGATTGAGACAAAAAAAAATTCAGTTTTCAAAAGTATCTCGTTAGTTGCTATTCGATTATCACGCAACCATCTACTCTTGCGTCTCGACCATCATTGAACACCATTTTTTTGTTTTTTCGCAGAGTCGATCGATGGTTTGGGCAGCAAAAAGTATCATCGTCGACGGATTTCCGGGCATTTTTGCTGCGTTCGCTGTGGTCGCTCTTACGCTCGAAAGGACTCGCTTCAGAGACATGCAAAGTGGGAGTGCCACATCGAACCACAGTTCAAGTGCTTCTTCTGTTCACAGCGTTGCAAACGTAAAACTCATTGGATACGACACATGCGGCGACAGCACAGCGACAAATTCGACCACATGGAGGATTATATTATGAACTATACGCCCCTCGCGTGAAGTACGATTAAGCTCGCGCACACTACATCGTGCCCATTTTTATGGGCTTTCAGTGCTACTATTTTTTTTATCGAATTTTTGGTATTTATTTCATATTTTATTGTTACTTAACTGTTTTTACTACACCTAATGATACATTGATGAAGTATATACAAACATACATGAATTTTTTTTGTCACCCAAAAACTATGAAGTGGTACTGATTAATGATAGAGTGTCTTGAATTTATTTGTTTTGAGTTAAAAAAATATTTAGGGTTGAAACTGGTAACGTTGTTAGCGATTTTATATGTAAAATACGTTTGCAAATTGTTAGACAATGTATCCAACAAAGTAAAAAGTATAATTGTACAGGCGTTATTTGGTTAAGACTTTTATTAATAACATGTACACACAAAGTTTTAAAATGTTCTAAATACTTTTTACAAATTTTTCTAATGATAATAAATTACTAACAAAATAATCCACGTGACAAAAGCAAGATAGGGGGTTGGATTCCGACGCGCCATCCGAAAGTTTGTCGAGTGAATGAATTAAAACTTTCGTGTGATCATGAAAAAAAAAAAAAATAAATAAACGGATGTTACTTTAAGATGATCAATAAAATATTGTTCGCAATAGTGTGCGAAAAATGGATGTTTTTCGCACACTTATTGCGAAAAAACTTGTACGCAACTCGTGCGGGACGATTTCCCGCACTTGTGTGATAGGCTCGCACTCGTGGCCGGTGACGGTAACTCGTGCCGTGCGATCACACTCGTGCTACGCACTCGTGTGCTCAACTGGCATTCGTTTCCGTTAACTCCAGCCGCTCGTGCAAGTCAATCACGACTCGTAATATTAATAATTTCATAAGAAACATATTTCTCTTAAATAATTCCAAAATATCTCAATTTCTACTTCTTGATTATAATGAAATACCCTGTTGTTAACGCAACCGTTATTATCATCTTTGACATTTGCAACTAAATGTTTTAAATGTAGTTTTAAGAAACTCATTTTGTTTATGAGTCTACTCATAGACAAAAAATCCATGGTTACAGATACCGATATGAACGATACACATAAATCGTGACACAGAAGGATGCTATAAGTACTGTAATTTTATTCTGTGAGATCAATGGAATATCAATACCTAATATTACTTGGTACAAAGACAGTTTACCCTTGAAGTTATTAAAATAGTCTTTTTAGTAGAAAATAAGCAAAAGTTTGTAACAAAATGTAGTGTTGTAAAGTATTAGTGAAATTTATTTGTTGCTAAAAATTGTATATCATTACATGTTGCCAAAACTTCGCTTAAAAAAAATGAAAAATGCTGGGAAGTGTATTGTTAAAAATAATAAAATACTGACGAGTGGTGTCACTGCTAGTATGAATTCTTTATGAGGTATTACATGATTTACTCTTACCTATCTGCAAAGAAATATTAGTTTTATTGACCTTTTCATTAAATTTTAGGACCTAATACAAATAATTGGCTTGTGATCTCAACCATAGCTACACTAACGACTATTTTAAAATTTTTTTTAACCGTGTATTTGTGCATAAAAGTTT
>NW_019379463.1:42273-62119 GCF_000648655.2 Copidosoma floridanum | reverse complement strand
ATTTTTATTATTATTTGGATTATTATTATTACAATCAATTAGTTTATCACATTTTACTGTTGGACTTTTTTCAAGCTTTTTTTGGTTTTTATGCATTTTTGGTCTCTCCTAAACAAAAAACTATACCAAAGCTCTTCATCAAATAGGATACTTTTTTTTTAAGCTTGGCTGAATAGTTGTATAAGTAATTAATTATACTGTGTATTTGTTATCGTTTATGAAAATTATATTGTATGCTGCGACTTCTATCATTGTTTCATTTTAATCAATAAAACTGTGAAATGTACAGCTTATGTACGTTTTATAAAGTGCACAAGTGAATGTTAATTAATATTATAATTATTTTATAATACATTTTTGTTATAAAATTATAATTATTTCGCATGTGTTACTTTTTTAAATCTTTTCTTTGTAGGTGGTGTTAATTTTTCTGCAAACATAAATAAAAATTAAAGAAGGTGATCCGTCAATACGCATGAAAAGTCAAAAAATCACGCATGTTTGGAATGACATGAAAGGAAATTAATAGAAAAATTAGAAAAACAGTTTTTTGCAAGATCGATGTATTTTGTAACATAATTTTAGGCTTACAGTTAGAAGAAAAATGATGATGTTTATGTAACACACGTGATAAAGTTGATAAAAAAAGATAAATATATTCTGTCTGTTGAAAATTTAAGTATTAAAAAGAAATTTTAAACGCAGTCGAGGTGTTGTTCCAGACTTTGCTAAATATGTTGTAGAAGAAATATGTATCTAGAATAATATTTCTCCCTCTTAATCAGTACTCTTTCAGACGTTCATTATCCAATAACATTGATTTGTACGTGTAATAAGTTCAATTTTTTTTACCTATGAAAAAAAAAAGAAAAAAAAATCTAAAATAACCCTTAGGTTTTACTTAAAACTATTAATTTTGAATTTCAGATTACTACAAACGATTGGGTCACCACGTGTGTCCGGATTGCAAGAGAGAATACCGCTGGCTTCAATCATTGATACGTCACAGAACTCACGAGTGTGGTGGAAAGACACCACAGCATATGTGCAGCTGGTGCCCCCAACGATTCCGACACCACTGGCAGCTCAAAAAGCACCTAACTACGACGCATTTGCACATATATTTTAACAATAGAAAATGAATCCATTGAATTTGTCTCGTTTGTGCAGAAATTTGAGAACAAATTATCATTCGTAGCTGTATTCCGAACCGAAACGATCATTTTTCACATTTGTAGAAGACTGTAAGATATGTGAAGCAAAAATGATTGTAAGTTAACGTGATTCTAACAAATATTGAATAGTCTTAAATCAGGCATATTGTAAGTTTAATTTATAGCGTGAAAAAAAAGCATTTACAAGTGAATTATAAAATAGTATAAAAAAGACTTAAATTTATAATTTTTTCTTGGTAACATTACGATTAATGATGTATTTTTCTTTCTGTTCACAGAAATCAGCAATTATTTTTGAGAAAAGAAGTAATTTTTGGTGATGACTTAACATCCAGGAGCTATCAAGCCAGCACGGCTTCAGGCCACCTCGCTCATATTTTTGAGCACTAAATTGAACCAAATAATCCATCACCCTAGGATTCTACCTGTCAGTATTAATGTATAATACAATATAAGGGAGAGCACCTACATTCAAGTAGTTCAAAACCATATAATCCCATACTCTGAGAGTTACATCAGGTTTTGTGTGATGATGATAATGCCAAAGTATTATTAGTACCAGGATGATTGAAAAACTACGAACAGCATAGTTGCATACAGCATACGACCTTTCGTATTATAGGTATACTTCATTATTAGGCACATCATCAACATAGTAATTAAAACATTTTTTTTTGTTTCAAAAAGGTTTCTTTCCAATATTACTCTCAGTACATTACTCAAATCTCAGGTAACAAAATATTTAACATTTGAAAAAAAAGGTGGCTGTTAATTAAATACGTTCCATTAAATTCATGAAAATAAATAGCATTAATAATAAAGGGTCTAAATAATAATAATTAGGTAAATGGGATAAAACTGACAAAAACAAAATTTTGACTCCATTTTTTTTCTTTCTTTTTTTTTTTTTTTCTCGGCTAAGGAACCAAAAAAACTAAGAATTTATAAAATTGCATTTTGAACTAACAAATACATAGGAATTTTTCTTAATTTTTAGCGCTAAATTCAAACTTGTGGAGACGTTTGAAATTAAAAAAAAAGTTATTAGAAATTTTTTTTAATTACCATGAATTATTCCATAATTTTATAAGTAGCGGANTAAAAAAAAAAAATAAATAAATAAATAAAAGTTTCAGCTAAGCGAAACAAAAAAACCTCCGCCTGTTGCAGAGCTGCCATACGATCCGTTTTACCTAGGCCAATTGGATCCGATGCTGATGTACAGTGTATCGCAAACGGCGCACGGCACTTACATGTGCAATACCTGTTGTAAAGAGTACACTTGGAAGAAGTCGCTGCTGCGCCATTTGCGCGAAGCCGAGTGCGGAAAGAACTTCAAGTACAGCTGTCAGCTGTGCAACAAGCAGTACAAGCGACGCGATGTTCTCAATCAGCATATGGCGTCGGCTCACTCGCGAGTTGATGGAAATGTCTGTTAATCGACAATTGGTTGTGTGATTTTTTTTTTTTTTTTTTTTTTTTTTTAATTGAAACCAACGGTGAAGAGGTGGACTTTTCTGAGCTCAAGTCCCCATTTGTATTATAATATCAAATGTATACATTTTGTACTCTTTCGAATTTCATTGTACCTGGTGTCTCTGTACAAGTCGAACATTGATTTACACGACTAATCACTTGATTTGTGATGAGTAACAAGCTCAGACAAATTTTATTTATCATCAGGTCGATGAAAATCCAAAAATGCAATCAAATCTGTTACCAGTGACTCGATGTCATGTATATACATATATAATAAAGGTTTTGCTATTATTACGAAAAACAAGTGTAAAAGTTGCCAAAGCTGCTTTCATTCCTACTTAACTCGTTTACGATTCCTCCAAATTTTAAGTTTACAAATCGATGGAAAATAAATAGTAGCACTGACGCAACGTTTTTTTATTTGTTTCAGGTAAAGTCGGATATTGCAGTTTCACTTGCCTGAAGTGCATGTACTGTGACAAGAAATACGTGTCGCGCAGTGCGCTCGACAGGCACATTAAAAAACGATGCATCGCTAATCCACTATTGATCAGCAAAATTTATGGAAAAAAAAAGGGCAGCTACGTTAACTGGTGGAAGCACTAAAAAACCTGCCATTTATCCATTTACAAAAGATGAAGACATTTTTTGGCTTGATGCCTTGTGTAGTACGCGTGTAATGAAATGAATAAAGAAATCATCTAAAACCTCAACGTGATAACAAAATTTTTTGGATCAATGCATATTAAACAAAATTTCAGTGTTTTTACATTTTTTAAAAAGCTTTTTAAAAAATTAGAAAAAAAGCAGCTTTTTTTTAAATCACAATTAACAACTACAGCGCGCTAAAAAGGATTCGTTCTAAAAAAAGCATAAAATTCTTGCTGTTGCAGGTTACCACGAATCGTTGATAGCGACGGAAGACAACCGCAAGTACGTCTGCGTTTGCGGCCGCAAGTACAAGTGGAAAGAGTCTTTCCGTTTGCATCAACGTGTGGAGTGCGGACAGCCTAGACGTCACGTTTGCCTGTGTGGCAAGAAATTTAAGCACAAGCACCATTTGACGAATCACATGTCGTCCGTTCACAAAATGACCACGTTTTAATGTATTTAATCCAACTGAATAACAAAGTTTTATAGGCGACGGTTTATTAGATAGAGTTTATTGTGTTTGTTTACTAGTTTTCGTTCTCTGAGTGTAGAATTTTATAGTTCTTATCATTAATAAATCAATGTAAACAATTAATACTGTGCAATTTACGCTTTCGTATGTTATTATATCTATTTCGTTTCTTTTTTAACCAATGGATGATTTTCAAGACACGAAACACTTTGAGCTTTATAAATATATGTAACATATACTTTTTTTCCCCATTCGTTGTCGTCCAAATTGATAAAACAGCGCGGAAATTTTTACTTTCAGCGCAGAAAATGTATCCTTGCAAAAGTTGCGGAAAAGCGTACTCTAGAAAATCCACGACTTACACGCACGAGCGGATTTGCGGGGGAGAGCGGAGGTTCGCTTGCAACCGGTGCGGCAACACCTTCAAGCTCAAGCATCACTTGATGAAGCATTTACTCTCGACCAGATATTGCCAGCAAAGGAATTACGCAACAAACTACGAGTTTCCTATTTAATTGAGCGCAAATCGGCCGTTTTATCACATCATAAACGTATTTTTATTGTCATCAATTCACACTCCCATCGTTAAAACTGTAGTTTAGAAGATGCTCTTTAATAAATCGACATAACGAAACAAAACATTATTTTTCAAGTTAATCACAAAAAAAACCCTCCGAGAAATTTTCTAATGTGAAATTTCAACCCGCAAGTGATGCACACGCTGATGAAAGTATTCGGAACTATTACCCATTACTTCTATTGAATTAAAAACTCTGAAGAAACGATTGGTGTTCACGACTTTTTTTTCTTTCTTTACCTACCTGATTTCTAATTTTTTTGAAGTTAACTAAATTTTTTTCACTCAGCCGCCTAAAGTTTGAACTCGTATATTTTTTCATGGGTTATGATTCGGATTACTCTCACAACAAAAACGCCACTTGTGGGTCAGAAGCTCATCCTTTCTTTCTTTTTTTTTTCCTTTTACTCTAACAACATAACATGTACAGATGCATACATTATTTTAATTTTTATTAATTCATTTATTTGTTTATTTTTATTTTTGAATAACTGAAAATAAAACCACCAGAAATATCGATATGAACAATCATAGTCAGACCTGTATATCATTTTTCAGCGCAAAATTTGTTTCCCTGCAAGATTTGCGGAAAATCGTACGCCAGAAAATCTTCCACTTACACGCATGAGAAGGCCTGCGGAAGGGAACCTCAATTCGTTTGTCTGCTGTGCGGAAAAAGGTTCAAGTACAAGCATCGGTTGCAATCGCATTTGACATCCAATATACATTCGCCGAGGTACAAATAATAATAATTAATGCGTTGGATGGCTCATTTTTTGTTCTCATATTTTTATCAAAATCACTTGTAGCTCTTGTTATTTTTTTTTCTGTATTGATGTGGCTCTTTTTCCACGCTAAACTTAATTTTTACGATAACTTAATTTAAATTATCAACAAAATCATATTATACACTCAAACTATAGTATTACTACTGTTTAAGACAAAGATATTGCTACGCATTCGTGTTTTTTAATATTTTTTATACAGAACCATTCAATAAGATAAAATAATAAATTATACCTGTAGCACGTGTTGCAGTCGTTTTAGAACAAACGACACAAGAGATCAAAGGGTTTTTTAACAAATAACGGGATTTGCGTAAATAAAAAAAAAAAAAATATTTTTTTGTAAAAGAATATTTGTATAACTTTTTAAAACTCAATAAAAATTGTTGTTATTAGACGGAAAACGTTTTACTTTTTCGATAATAATACACCCTTACCATATTAAAGTATGCAAAAAACAAAGATGTAATCGTACTAATATGACAATAATAAATTCTGTTTCAGGAAAACCATGTCTGTGCATTGATTGTGTGTCGAAAGTATCGAGTAAAAAAAAGTCACTGCAGATACACTCACGAGTAAATTTGATACGCTATCCAGATGTAAATGTCCCATTTATTACAATTTTCTTGCGCAACCACACTACGCCCAGCAAATGCATTAAAAAAGCGTCACATTCTAATATATATTTGTATTTGTTTTTTGTGCAGCATAACTCGTCGCACAAACTTCAATATTGCGCATGAAGAAGAAAAAAGCAATGTACATGGAAATAAAAAATAAAAATATTCAAACTACGATATTAAATTGTATATATAAATATGTTCAGCTTACAGGGTGGATAAGGTAAACTCCCCCTTCCCCCCATTTATATCGATCATTCCATGACACGCATATATATATATATGAGCTTGGTTTTACTTCACAATCAATAATAACAATAACAACGTTTCACGCGGTCCGCAGTTCATATCTTTTTCCACTAAAGTACTTCTCGTTTTGTTTCTCAGGTCGCGTTCCGGTGTTTCGTTTTCCGCGAAAGCAATCGTTGAAAGGTGCCGCCTACCAGCAACAGAGACGCGGATATCACCATAACGATCGCCCCCACGTTTGCCCGGCATGCAATAGTCGCTTCAAGAGAAGATATCACCTCAATCGTCACATGATATCCACCTGCAAAATCGAATTCCATAACATGTGATTCGCATCTTCGTTGTTAACTTTACCCTGTATCTTTTGGGCTTTGGGTCTCTTTGCGTGTATTTTTAAGTCAACACTGTTTGGACAAATCGATCGTCGCAGATTGCACGATTTTTATTGTCAACTACTTGTATCTTGTATGTTTTTCTCTATTTGAATTTTTATTTATCATGTTTCGTACGTTTCGATTGGATTGACGAAATAAAACCGCTTCAATGAAGAACTTTAGATTCATTTTTTTATGATCACTGCGACCCTGTTGTTTTTATCTTTAGTTTGCCACGGGTTATTATTCGACATCACCTATCACCTTTGAACTTCATTATCGATTCTAAATCAGCACAATTATGTCAAAACCAATGTAACATTTGTATGAAAAAAAATGGCATAAGAAATGTTTTTCGTATTAAATAAAGAAAAAAAAAAAACAAAAACCTACATCACTGTTTGCATCGAAAAAAACTCCAAGTAGTACTTAATTCACAAAAAAAAAAACAAAACAAAACAAAACCAGTGTGTGCATTACATAGTATACTATATGCCTGTACATGATTACCAGTAGCTCCTAGAACCCTCGTAAATATAAGCCTCCAACGCACCGCACTCGCAAACCCAAGACCAAAAAAAAAAACAAAAATAACCCGCTGAAAATCTGCCTAAGTATGTGCGCCTAGAAAATCACCTAGACAAAGCAGGCTAGTGTTTTAGTGCAGCAAAGGAAAAAAAAAAAAAAAATGTGCACGAGAAAGAGAGACACACAAGCCGGGCTCTGCTTTATTATTACAGGTAGTAGTCGGCGTCGTCGACGTCAACGTATCTCCGCGTACAACGCAAACGACCATCAGCAGCAGCAGCAGCAGCAGCAGCAGCAGCCGCGCGTCATCCACAAGTGCGACGCGTGCGGAAAATGTTACCAGCTGGCCACGTCTTTGAAGCGACACGTGCGCTTAGGTAGGTCCAAATATATATATTTCACGCAATTCGAATGCCTTGGTTGAATATTAATTAAACATTTTTTTTTTTTCCCCCATGCGTTTGATCGATCTCGTAGAGTGCGGCTTAGAACCACGGCAGGGCTGCAACTACTGCGGCAAACGATTTACCCACAGGTTCAAGCTTACCCACCACATGTACTCGTGTTGGCGTAAACGCGAATTCGACGAGGCTGCCAAGCGCCGGGGTGGCTGACCAATTGAACGACCGACGCGGCTGAAGTAGTAGACAGCAAATATAAATACTTATGTGGTAGTTGCGCAGGGGCTAACAATTCCTTTCGTGTCCGACTTTAAGTATTTCTCGAATGCTGTTTGATGGTCGTTTCGATATTCGTCCAAAGAACGACTTTTCACTTTGCTACGGGTAAGTGGAAACCTGCCTGTGGTCACGGACTTTGGTAGAATTACCAAGACTTCGGAGTCGTGAGCCCCTTCGCGTGTAGGCTCCCTTAGGAAGGCGAAAGTAGACAATAAACAACTAATTTAGATTAGCTGATACTACATAGTCTAAAATGATGTTGAAAGACGTGTGTGCGATATTTATGATGCATGCACACACATATATATATACACACCTTTGGACTTGATGGGCACAATTATTTTACGGATTTTCGAGTACTTTGGAAGGAAATTATTTTCCCAAAAAGGAAATGTAATGTTTTTGCAAGACAATTTTTTTTTTTATCACTGCTTGTGACATAGTATTTGATCAAATAAAAAATAGAAATAATAGAAAAAGTTCTACACACGTTGAGAAAATGAAGTTTATTGTCAAGTGTGTCAACAAGTAAGTAAAATATGACTCAGTTTTTACCAAATTTTTTTTTTCTATCAAAATAAAGCATCGTGTTGTAAGCATCAATAAAAAAAATGTCTGGCACAAATTTTGCACAATACTTGCGAAAGTAATTATGCCCATGTTTGAACACACTTAGAGATTTTATTCGCCTGTTACATACTAGAAAAATTATTCTTACAGTCGTAAAGAGCTGGTTACAAATTAATAGTCGAGAGTTTATGAAAAGCATAAAACCAATAATGGATGTATATTAACTGTTAAGTACGATACATGCTTTTAATTAGGTATTTTCAAATATGATTTAATAAAACATAATTTTTTTGTTAAGTTGGTTTTAAAGTTTATATTTGAAATGTTGGATTTATGTGTTACTTGTTTTATACACTTTTATCTGTCAAAATTCATCAATATTTCTATAAATTTTTATATTTTTCAAAAGGTCAGATNGTGCCGTATTACAAAAACCCCCAGCCGGTTGTCCGCTGCGTCGATTCCAACACTTCAATGGAGAAAAAGCACATCTGCGACCGCTGCGGCAAATCGTATCGGGCTTCGACTTCCCTCTCGAGGCACAAGAGGCTGGAATGCGGAGTGTTTCCCGCGGAAGTTTGCAGAATTTGTGGCAGACGTTTCAGGCACAAGTTCGTGCTCAAGTCGCACTTGCTCACCTGCAAGCGGAAAAACGTCGCCATGAGATGAATTTCGAGGGACGAAGAAAGAACGCTCTAGAGTAGGAATCTCTACACTTCGATTCGCGATCTGTATACCGTGAAATCGCGATCGCTCACCATCTTCGTTTATTTTAATATTTTTACGCTAGGCTATTCCGAAATTTTACATTGTTTATTTAGGTGATAGTACTGTACTACTTTTTTTTGTACATAATGCGACAATAAAATTAATTTTAATGTGAGTTTCCATGCAGTAGTTGTTATAATCTGGCGTAGCACGTACCGTTTTTAATCGTACCATTTTTTGTCGCTCATCAATTAAATCGTCGCAAGTAAGAATTAAAAAAAAAAAAAATGAATTAGATAATGTTATTTATAGCTGTAACTGTGGTGCACTTTTATTTGTATGTTAGTAAAAGTTACTTTTAAATAAAATTATTTTTGAATAACGTAAAAATCGTGGGGTTAAATTATTACCTCCTTTTACTTGCAGTTCTATGAATTTTTTTTCCACCAGCACTTTTCATTTTCTCACTTAGTATTTACGAAAATTTTTAATTTTTAATTTCAATTAAACAACTCAATTTTT
Source organism: Copidosoma floridanum (assembly GCF_000648655.2). The sequence continues at coordinate 52,726 of NW_019379463.1, read as the reverse complement.
TTAGATTAGAGTAGTATTGAAAAGTAGTGAATCTAAAAGATGCCGAAAAAAAGTGAGCTACTAATCATTTAAGGCCATGTTCAATGACATTTTTTCACAATTGATAAATCCTAGACTTAACATACGATTGAAGATATAGTTGACGTTAAAAATGATTTTTAACGTTTAACTAAAAATTATCATACCATACCTGAGATATTTTATTTAAAATTTTCATGTCATAACCATTTCTGAGCTTTACATTCAAAGATACCTACTTTTGTTATTGAATTTGACTAAGATTATTTCAAAGCATCGTACGTTAAAATCTTTTTTAAATGACCAAAAAATGATCCGTATTTTTTGTAAGACATAGTAATCCTAGAATTCATTTTAATTACCTCACAAGTGTAGATATGTTTCTTGTCCTTTGATTTTACTTAACTTTGTTACATTTAAAAACTTTTTAATCTTTATGCATATTTATAAACATCGTAAAAATACGTAATAGTTTTTTAAATTAATTTTTCTCTTTCTCTATGAAACAGTAAAAAAATAATTCTGTATCTGCTTGTTCTCCGAGTATGAATTTTTTTATTTATTTATTATTATTTTTTTTTTCAATTGACCAATGTTTCAATAAAAGAGAAAATGCTAGGTATAGACTATAGAAAATATGTATGATGTGGACTTTAAAAAAATATTTTTGTTTATTTTCATGTTACAAGATGCATAAAGAAAAAATTATTTATTTTGTATTACAGTGTTAGCACCTTACAATATTTTAATTCTCCCTAGTTAAAAAATAACTTGATTTAATCTGAATTGATCAAATTTGTAATGGTTTTAAATAAAGTATATTACAATAATGATCTGAATATGTTTTGTTGATAAATGTTAAAAAATTAATGTACTTTATATCTTTTTACAGAAACCAGCACTTGTTTTTAGAAAATGGGGTAATGTTTGACGGGAACTAATGCCAACAAGAGAAAATTATTTGTTTCTAGTATTGTTCGATGTATTTATGGTTTTAATTTTATTTTAGGTCTGCAGTTGGGAGTGATGATGTTCATGTAACTCATAATCAACTGCATAAAAAAGGTACGATTTTCTTTCCAAGTGCACAAAAAAAGAAAGCAATAATCAAAAATCCACAACAATATCAATACATGCTTACAAGATTTATTTTTATGTTTACAAAATATATCGAAAAATAAATAAATATTCACACAATAAAAAATTTCTCCCTCCTTATTACTACAATTTTAAAAGCTCAATCAGAAAACATGAATTTTTTATTTCAGATCACTACAAACTAATAGGCAATGACGTTGGTTCAAAAAGCAGTACGACTAGAAGTAGCCACTGATTCGTCACAAATGGCAAATCAATAAACTACCAACTACAGTGCATTTGCACATATATTAAAAAATGTGAATATAAATCAATTGAAATTATCTCGTTAGTACAGAATTAGAAGAAAAAATTACTCGTTACTGTATCAAGAAAAAACCCATTATTTTTTACGTTGGTGGTTTAGTTAACGATTCGACGACCGTACAAACAAAGCTGATTCTTCCACCCTTGATTTCTGCGATCAAGCGACCTTTCATGAATAACTTTGAATCATTTGTACAGGCTGGCGAATATTTCAGTGATACATTACCTTGGAGCAACAGAAATCGTCCTCGACTTTGACGATTGGTGCGACGGTATTGCCTATTGTAGAGGTAAATAGTCTCTGCCAAAAAGCAGTTAAAACATGATTTAGTAATTGTTACCCTTTGCACGTAACACTGGCGCTCTATCAAAAATTAAATAATTGAAACCATGTTTTCATGTTGTTGTCATCTTTGTAAGCTTCAGAGGTGCAACTTTAATATATAATCCTGCCTTACAACATCTACAGCGAAGTACTTGGTGCAATGAATGAACATAAAGTCAACACCACCAATTAAAAAAAAAAATTATTCCAAATACATTTTTCAGTAAAAACATCATCGTCACTGAATCGTTATGAGGGTTTAAAAAATGTATTATACAGAAAGACATCGGCTTTGTACTGTAGAGAGAACAGACAATGAAGATACTTTATGTCATATTCTTTGCTAAATTATTAAAAATATAATTGAGTGGGTCATGCGTTTGAAAGATGCCTTCGTAAATATTCATTACTTACTAATTAATATAGTAACAAATAGTTTTATTTTACATTAATTAACTCTTATATCAGTGAAACGGCAAATAAGCACGATGTCCCATGTGGTGATAGTGGAAAGGGAGTGATCACACAAAGTATTTAATTGTTGGAAATCATTATTAATTTAGGAATATGTAATAATAATATATTATTAAAGGTCCTGTGACGATTACTGTAGTTGAATATATACATATATATATTTTGAATTCACAAGTATGTTACGATTGTCTGAAATATACGAATTTTACAGTAATTAATTATTAGCGTAGAGTAAAGTGAACAGTCATTGCTACAATAATAAAAATAAACTGCATTCACTGAAAAAGAAAAAAACGAAGTTGTTAAAAAAAATGTTTTTAATCCCTGTTAGAATAGTAACATAATTTGCGTATTTATGTGAAAATGTCTCCAATGAAATAATTTTTTCAGTAAATATCAGGAGTTTTGCGATAATTGTTATTTTCATTATTTACTTTTGATTTGACAACATTTTTACCTTCAGTTCTACAAATTTTTTTTCCCACTTCCGCGGGACCTCGAAAATATTTCATCAGCGAACCCACCGGTACTTTTCACTTCCCCATTAGTTATTTCACAAAAACTTCCAAAGTCTTCTCAATGAAACGAACAATCAAATGACACCAAGCCAAATGTGTTTTTTCTAACGATCGATTTTCCTGAAAATTTTAGGTATTCTGAGCTCGCTCCTGCTGCCGTCGTCTGGAGAATTAGTGCCGTATTACAAAAACCCCCAGCCGGTTGTCCGCTGCGTCGATTCCAACACTTCAATGGAGAAAAAGCACATCTGCGACCGCTGCGGCAAATCGTATCGGGCTTCGACTTCCCTCTCGAGGCACAAGAGGCTGGAATGCGGAGTGTTTCCCGCGGAAGTTTGCAGAATTTGCGGCAGACGTTTCAGGCACAAGTTCGTGCTCAAGTCGCACTTGCTCACCTGCAAGCGGAAAAACGTCGCCATGAGATGAATTTCGAGGGACGAAGAAAGAACGCTCTAGAGTAGGAATCTCTACACTTCGATTCGCGATCTGTATACCGTGAAATCGCGATCGCTCACCATCTTCGTTTATTTTAATATTTTTACGCTAGGCTATTCCGAAATTTTACATTGTTTATTTAGGTGATAGTACTGTACTACTTTTTTTTGTACATAATGCGACAATAAAATTAATTTTAATGTGAGTTTCCATGCAGTAGTTGTTATAATCTGGCGTAGCACGTACCGTTTTTAATCGTACCATTTTTTGTCGCTCATCAATTAAATCGTCGCAAGTAAGAATTAAAAAAAAAAAAAATGAATTAGATAATGTTATTTATAGCTGTAACTGTGGTGCACTTTTATTTGTATGTTAGTAAAAGTTACTTTTAAATAAAATTATTTTTGAATAACGTAAAAATCGTGGGGTTAAATTATTACCTCCTGTAATTGTGTGGCCAATAGTATTTAGATCCCGTTCTCCAAGACCCTCCATGTTTGTCTACCAGTAAAAAATGCAAGCAGTCCTCGACGATACTTTCGTGGATTTTACTAATACTTACGTTATCATTTCAGGGGAAGAGCTCGAGAAAAGTGTGAAGAGCGAGGCTGCGACTCGAGAAATTATCCCACATGGAGCACCGACGGGCCAACGCGTGAGAAAAAGCAAAACCCCGTATGCGCAGCAAAGTTTTTTCTGCGCCGAGTGTGGCAGAGGTTACAAGTACATGAACTCACTGACTCGCCATCAGAATACCGAATGCGGCTTGCAACCTAAGCACCTCTGCATTGTATGCGGGAAAAAATTTTACCGACATTGGGAGCTAAGAATACACAAAAATGTTAAGCATCATTAATTTGCGCGAGCACCCTATGTAAGGCTATTTCAATAAATTTTCTGTATGCAGAAAGAAAAAGAGAGAGGGAGAGAGAGAAAAAACAATTGTTTACTTTTTTTTGTTGCTTTCGATCTCGATGGTTGTTATCACGTGTCAGGCAAAAAAGTACAGTCACAATGACGATTACCAGTTAACGCAGTCGCTGTGCTTGCAAACACAATTAGCACGTTATAAGAGAGACACAATATTCACTCGGCAGTGCGTTCTCCGTATTCTTTGAGGTATCGATTGTCATGGACTAAAATACAATGCTTTCAAATTGCCGCAATTTTGGCGAATGAAAAAAAAAAAAAAAAAAAAAAAAAGAAGATCCGCTGCCATGACAAAGAGAGAGAATACGGGGAACGCCATGGTCGGCGCTTCGCGAGCCCTTTCGCCGCCCGATCTAACCCCACGTGCTCTGCTCTCTTTTGCAGAAGACACGATGCTGACCAGCGTGTGGCTGGCCGACGCCACCGACGAGGACAACGTCGAGCACCCCCAACAGCAGCAGCAGCACGAGGTCGAGGCCGTCCTCGACGACCCGATGGTGCCCGAGCAGTTCCTCGAGGTCGACATGAACAACTTCTACCTGCCCACGCCCCCGGAGAGCAGCGAGCTCTGGCAGGAGAACTTCCTCGCGGCGAGCGGCAGCAGTCTGCAGACCTTCAGCTCGGTCTCGGGGGCGGCCGCGGGCAGCGGGGGTGGAGCAAAGATCGGCAAGCCGGTTCGGGGCAACGCCGAGCGGCGCTTCTACTGTCCGAGGTGCGCCAAGGCTTTCTCGCGCACAGACAGTCTGCGCCGCCACGAGAAGCTCTACTGCAGGAGCAACCGGGAGTCGGAGCAGCCGGCCAAGAGGGAGGTGGTTAAGAAGGATGGGGTAAAGAAGGAGGCCCTGAAAAAGGAGCCCAAGCAGAGGCTCGCCACGGCGCCGTCCTGAGGCAAGGGGCGCCGGCGCCGGGGCAAGCGTGGGCGGGCCGAGCCGCAACAGGTGGCCTCCGCGTAAACCATCATTCATATACTCTCTCGCGTCGGTGTTTAATTTTTTTTTTCCTTTTTCTTTTTCATTTGTTTTTCATTTTACTTTTCGTTTGCCGCGAGTCCTCGCTGGAGCGGCCCGTTTTGGGTCAGTGTGTGTGAGCTGTATCGGCTGTCGGGCTTGTTTCAAAAATATCACTTCGTCGCTTCGATTTTACCAACGAGAAGCAATGTTTTTGGTGAACACGGGAGTTTTGATGGTTGGCGATATTGTAAGTGCGGTTAAGCGTGGGTTTTTTTTTTTTTTTTTTTTTCGATTTGGTAAAGATAAGAGGCATCGAAAAAGATTCTTTATTTTCGGTAAGAGATGTTAATTTCGAAATTTGATAAAATGTATTGGAAAATACGACTGTGGCTGTTTGAAGAATTGTACATTTTTTTTTTTTTTTTTTTCGACGTTATAGATTTTTATTTTTTGATTGAGATTTTTTTTTTTATACTTATGGCTATCTTTGAACCCATGTACATATATTTATACATGTGCATTTTTACACATTGCTCAGAACTTTTTATGACTCTGCGTGCATATTAATTAATTACATCGATATACAATAGTATAGGTACAATTTGAAAACGTTACTTTTGGCCTTTCTCAACAAAGTTAAAAATTATTTAACCACGTCACGTTTACGTCTAGGATTATGTTTATGTGAAAATGTCTCCAATGAAATAATTTTTTCAGTAAATATCAGGAGTTTTGCGATAATTGTTATTTTCATTATTTACTTTTGATTTGGCCAATAAGATGTTTGTTGAAAAGTTGTAATTGCCTAAAACTTATGTAGTGATATAAAAGAGTGATACAAATTTTTGCTAAAATATACCTGAATGCGTTGAAAATTACCAGAGTAAATAGTTGAATAAAAAAATGTTTCTAAAAAAATGTTTAATATTTAATCACAATTAGCTATTGTGATTTTTATAGTTTTATTACAAATCGAGTTATTCAGTCATTGAAAAGCCATGAATAATTTATATGTGTGTATACTATCAACGCATCACTAAAGATCCTATAGCAATTACTGTTGTTAAGTATGTGGATTCACAAGTATGTTACGATTGTTTAAAATATAAGAATTTTACAGTAGTTAATTATTGACGTAGAACAAAGTGAACAGTCAATAATAAAATGTTAAAAATTAACTGTATTTATTGAAAAATAAAAAATAATTTAAAAAAATTTTAACCCCTGTTAGCATTAGTAAATGATTTTTGTATTTGCTAGTAAATGTGTTCAATGAAATTTAGAGTTTTCCAGTAAATATTAAGATTATCACAATGATTATTNAAAAAAAAAAAAATCGAGAAGCAGAAGTAAAATAAGCAAAGCCCACAGGTTACAGCTGTCTGACAAGAGAAGCTGCCACGCTTGATAAGTATTAAGTATAGAAAAGTGGATGGTCCGAAATTTGCACACCATCAAAAACACAATTAAAATCAAATAAAAAAAATAAAAAAATGAATAACACATAGTATGAAAAAATTTTTTTAACTGATTTGCTACGAGGAAGAAAAATTACAACTTTTACCCCCGAATATGGAAAAGATATCTGGAGACGTGGTTGATATATGATTACAGTTCATCGTAGAACACGTGCCTCATAAATCATTGACGACATTTTTTTTTTTCAAACTGTGCAAAGCTGATTTTAAGTCGACTTACAGAGCATCCAATAATCGTTCAACCATTAAAAAAAAAAAAAAAAAAAAAAAAAAAATTGTAATAATTTTTCTTTTCATTTATTGTTACAGCCCAACAACGGAATTGTCTTTTCTCCATTGAAGTGCATCACAAGTATCAAGCAAATACCGAGTTACAATTCACACATTATTTCATGTATCACAGTAAAGTTATTGAAAAAATACACAAAGGCCTTATACATGTGGAATGAAAAAACAAAAAAAAAAAAAATTCTCATGCATATTTTACTCATTTTAACATCGATCCAATAATCATGTGGAATCGATTATAAATGTCACAAACAAACCACGTCCTACTCTACATAAGATAAGCCATAAAAAAAGATGTGTTTAAACTAATGCAACAACCATCTGTTTTAGACTCAGAGGACAGCAGTTTGGAGGTACGTGATCCCCTAGACACCCAAGGATGGATGCCCCTGTCCGGCGTCGGTTACCGCATATCCAAGGAAAACTCGGACGCAGTGAAATACATGTGCGCCCACTGCGGCTATGCATTTCACCGTCTCGGCTACTTAAACAGTCACGTAAAAATCTGCAGCCAGATCAACCAACAGCAGCTGCACCAGCAACAACTGCAAGAGCAACACTGGCAGCAGCAGCACCACCACCAGCAGCAACAGCAGCGCATGGAGTCGATGTGCTTCGTCTGTCACAGCTGCAAAAAGGTTTACCTGAGCAAAGCGAGCTTAAGCCGACACAGGAGGTCCAATTGTCCTGGAGCCAAGATTGCCGTCTGCGGCATTTGCGATGTCGAGTTTTCCTGCTTGAATGACATGCTGCTCCACAAGGAGGAACACTTCAGGGACAAGCCCACGATTTAAAGGGGCTGCATTTTTTCTTTTTTTTTTTTTTTTCATTTCAACTATTAATCGTTATTACGTTGTATTTTATGTATTTCCGTGATTTATACTCGATAGTGTGAAAAGTTGTAGTTATTCCAAAGTATTTCATCGGTGGTTTTTACTCAAACATGTAATCCGGTTGTCGAGAAACATTTTTTTTTCTTCCAAAGTTCCTTAAAAGTACACCTTAAAAGGTGGAAACGATCAAGTCGTATTTTGTTATTTTTTGGTATTACTTTTTTTTTGTTATTACATCTCACAGTGCAGAATTGACAGAACTCAGTTACGTCAATTCGTAAAATTCTCCAATTAGAAAAGTTGTCTGATCTCTTGTGAAAATAGCTTCCCACTTACAGTTTTTATGTAAGAATCCAGTTCCGTCGAGTAACATTTTTTCATCATCAGCATTGAAATCTCGAATCATATAAAATGCCACACTGTTAACAATTCAGTCAACGTAATAATTGATGACTTTCGAAAAAAATGTAGCATGTCGTTTTGTGTGAATGAATAAATATACAACCAAACAAGCTAATGTAACTTACGTACCGTAAATCGTATTATGACTTTCCAAAAATATTATGGTACTCGCTGATTTTTCAAAAACCATTTGTTTGATATGACGATATTTTCAGTGCCAATATAATAGAAAACAACGAAAATATAATATATAGCAAAACGTTCCTTGTAGTTATTTCGTGACCCCCTCCCCCCCAAGACTATGGTACTCTACTCCAAAGTATCCTCTTGATTAGTTTTATTATTTAAAACAACTATACTATTTGTAATAACTAGTCGTTGCATTTGATGTTATTCTTTGAGTAGCATAAGACACTGCAAAAAATGGTGTAAGTATTTATCAAGAATAACAAGCGTAAGACCACTATCCTATGAAAACCTAATCGTTGAAGCTCGAAGGAGACAACGACACTCGTACGACAGTCGTAAATAACTCGCCTCGCTAACCCACGAATTTTTGTTTGTTTGTTTTCTCCCTTCATAGGCGGCTCCTTGCTGCAACTGACCAAGCCCATGTACGACCCGCTCCTGTCCCTGCAAGAGCTCAAAGCCGACTCGATCGCCATCAACGCCCCTGGCACCTCCAAACCTCATCAACACCACCAACAACCTTCGAGCGGTTACCCCCAACTGGTTTATGAAGAGTTAACTCCCATGATGATCAATCAGCAGCTGCTCTTCCAGCAGCAGCCGCACTTGCTTCATCACTACGCGTGCTCGGATTGTGGGAAAAGCTACAAGTGGCAGGACAGCTTGAAGCGACACAAGAGAGTCGACTGCGGGAACAAAGTGCGAAAGTACGAGTGTACCTTTTGCCATAAAAAGTTCAAGTACAGGTACGAAATGAAGAACCATCTCGTCAAGTGCCACGAGAAGTCTGCGGCTTACCGTGACAATGAGAGCATGTAAATGTAACACACCTCATAATAGAGCTTATCGTGATGATAAACAGGGTATATATATATTACAGTAGTTTTTGTTTTTTGTTATTTTTGTTACAAAAATTTTTTTTCCCTCCATAATTTATTATTAAAAATAAAGGGTGTATAGTCATTTATTTAAATTTAAAGCTATAAGAGTTGCTAATATTTATATGTTAAAAAAAAGATTATTATCTACATCTAGTAAGTAATCCAATTAAAATTGTTTATTGTACTTAAAACAATACATTCTAATAAAAAGGCCGTTTGAAAATTAATGTGAAATTTTTTTTTGGTACCAACTGCCCAAATATTTGTGTACACCTTTAACATTTTATAAACCTCTTTTCAGTTTTATGTAACAACTGTTATCATAAATAATACATTTATAAAAATATTTTTCAATACTTATTTAGAATTTTATTTCCAGTTATCCTTTATTCAACAATATTTTATTAACAAATTGATATTTTTGTTTTAGTTTAGTTGGATATCAATGCCATATTCCATGCATCTTTGATATTTGAAATATGAAAATGATGCGTCTGTATTTATTGTGATGAAAAAAATAATGCATGACTCGTTCTAAGGACTAAACTGGATACATAAAGGGAATCTCAAAAATACAATGGATTTAATTCTGGTGGCATACATTGATGCTATTTTTTTAAATTATTGTTTGGACATCAATAAAAGAAAAAGTTGATGAACCATTTTTTAAACTAATTGTGCTTTCTTTTATACATATGCATAATCTTTTTTTTGTTTTTTATCAGTATTTTGTTGTAAAACATTTATTAAATAAAATTTAATAAAAAAAAAAAAAAAATAAAAAAAATCAATCACTGCGGTACTGCAATTGATAGAGTGCAATGTGCTTTGTATTTCAGGAATACACATTTTTGGTGATTGGTGTTTATTATTGCCGCTTATTATTGTTTGTATATATTTTCACATTTTACATATTGATTTTATTTATAATTGTTACCTCAATGGTTTTCATCCTTCATAGAAAAAAGGCAGTTGAAAATGTTTCTGTAACTATTAAATAATAAGAAAATACTACCAAATGAATGGTACAGGATTTTCATATATCAATCATAAAATGAGCAAAAACTTTTGATGTACAGGTTTCTTAGTTTTATACTGTTGCTTCTTCTACAGTCATCGGTTTTAGTTGAAAAATTATTAATCGATATGAAAAAAAAAAAACTACTAAATAAAAATAAAAAGTAGTATGGATGGATTTTTTGTTAATAGAATATTATAAACCTTCATACCATGGAGTGCAGTTAAAACTAATTATTTAGAAAAAATAAAAAAATTTCTTTGACAAAAAAGCATAAATCCTCATCCTTTTACCTACATTTTAAAAATAT
>NW_019379463.1:30107-41668 GCF_000648655.2 Copidosoma floridanum | reverse complement strand
AAAAAAAAAAAAAAAAAAAAAAAAAAAAAAAAAAAAAAAAAAAATGCAATTAATTATGTAAAGAGTCATAAAAACCTGACAAATTATTTGCCTTTTGTTTTAGGAGAGTTCGCAGATTTGAAAAGTGCAAAACCAATGGTCCATCTCTACCCAGAACAAATTCTCTACCTGCATCTCATGACCAGGGATAAAATGGCCACTAATCATGGACCCCATAAATTTGTAGATCCAACAACGCCAACCACAGCGAGCACAGCTTTGAGTGAATCTGCGAGTTTTGAGTGCACAAAATGTGGAAAGTCCTACAGTCGATCCCATTCCCTGAAGAGACACGTAAAGTACGAATGTTTCATAGAGCCGCAGTTCGAGTGCCCCATATGTCACAAGAAATCCAAGCACAAGCATAATTTGGCGCTACATATGCATACACATCGGAAACGATGAAGTATTTTACTCGTTGTTTTTTTCTGTTTTTTACTTTCAATGGCTTTTATTTTTATCGTTTGAGTGGGAAATTGGTATTCAAAAGTCATAATATTACAAAAAGTTACAATTCTTACAGTAAAACGTAAAACTGTACCGTTAATTTAATTACAATGATAATGTACCCTTGTAAAAATTAATCTACATAAATTAAAATCCATCAAAACTAAGCGTCAAGTTGTATTTTAACGCTCGACACATGGTAGTGTTTTTAAATTAATTCAAGTGAGCGTGAGAATAAAATGATCAATTTCTCGCCGAATTTTAAGCAAAAATAGGAGGTAGCCAAGTATTAATAGAAAATACAGGTATGAATTGCTATTCGTCTTGAAAAATGATGTACGATTAATGATCCTTGAAATAAATCACCAAGTTGATAAAAAAAACCAATCAAGTCTGTGGTACATTCCATTTTGCGCTTGTGCTCTTTCTAACGTACCCCAATTCCTGTCCGAGTAACCGAAACAATGTGGGCGAATAGGTATATATACTTTCCAACTTCGCGTGTGAAAAACTGTCGCACCTCTCTTGTTCTTCACACGTGATTATCTGACAGCAAAAGCCACACTTTTCCACTTCAGTCACAACACATTCGTAAACGATAACACAAAGTATGAAATTATTAAGGGAAGACAAAAATGAACCTCTCAACCTCCCACACTGACTGTAAGGTCTTGAAAATGTCTCGGTCCGTGTTTCAGATCCGCTTTCCTCGGAGATGGCCGTCACCTCGGACGAAGGACCGCCGTTTGGTTGTCAGCGCTGTGGGCGCACCTACACTCATCGCTGCAATTTGCTGCGTCATCTACGGCTCGAGTACTCTCATATATACATTCTCACGCATATAAGAGCTGACCCGAGAACTTACCCAATGAGAGGAACTTATGCCGGATCTTACGGATATTTTTCAGGTGCGGCGTCGAAGCTCAGTACCCGTGCTCCCACTGCGAGAAGCGCTTCAAGCATCGCCATCACCTACGCGATCACGAGCACGTTCATCTCAAAAGTAATGCGGTGTTTTCACCTGCTGTTCACGATCCGGCAGTTTTGGTGCACTTCAAATCCAACGAGAAAAAGTAGAGAAAGATCAAATCGTAAAACGTATGACTGTTATATTTCTGCACGTCGCTTTGGATTAAACAAAAAAACAAATTTCATTTCATGTCTTTTTTTTTTTTATTCACACGAAAAATGTATACGATTAACGAGATTTTGTTGTTACAGGGACGTGTAATTACTACAAATATACACACTATTACTTACAAAACCATCGTACATAAAATAATTGAAATAATGATAAATTAGAGATGCGTTATACTAAGTAACACGAAGATGGGTTAGCTATATAAGCGTGCCAAAATTAATTCTAGTCCACGCTCTACAGAATTTTTGATAAAACTTTATCTTACGACCATGAAACCGTATTGTGACTTACCGTCTTTTTTTTTTTTTTTTTTTTTTTTTTTTTTTTTTTTTTTTTTTTTTTTTNTGGGAAAATATACGTAGTCAAGATGTTAGTACAAGAATATTTTTTTTTTTTTTTTTTTTTTTTTTTTTTTTTAAAGTTGAACCGACCCTACAGCACAACGAGAAAAAATAAAACTTTTTTACTCACTTTTATTCCTACGCTTTATGCTTGATAAGCACAATGATGTAAATTATGTAAAGTTGTAACGTCATTATAACCGTAGAAATAAACTTTTGTATAAATAACTCATTGTATGCTTTTTTTAACCAATGTTGCAGATAAAAATTTTTTTAAATTATTTTTTGCGTGTTTAAGGTTGTTTTTCCACAAAGTAAGTATCATGGCTGTAGACTAATATTTAATTTTTTAACTTAATCTTTGCACACTTGTACATATGAAAAAAACCACGGAATCAAAAAAAACTTGAGTAATATTTTCTCAAGTACATACAAAATTAATTTCTCTGCTAATTGGTCGTACGAATTTACACAATCAATTTCAGTGCCTACGGTGCATTTTTTACACTCTCAAATTATTGCATTTAATGGATTTTTTTTTTTCTCGCATCCGTACTAACGAAAGGTTAAAAACTTTTGTTTCAGCGAGTCAGCAGGTGTCGACTAATAATGTCCAAGACCGTTTCACGTGCCCGAGATGCTCGACGAGTTTCAACCGAAAAAACAATCTGCATAACCACCTTAAGTTTCAGTGCGGGCACTTGCCGAGATTCTCGTGCCCTTATTGTCCGTATTGTACAAAGCATTCCCCGAACGTGAGGACACATGTACGCCGACGCCACGTCGACAAAACTGTCTACGTCATAGATCTCATGCAACAGAACAATCCGATTTGAAGAAAATCATCATAAACAACTTTAATAAACCCTATGGTATTAACTGTTGAATTAAGTTTTTAGAGCTCGAATAATACAATGGATAAGTACTTATTAACAGTGCTGTAGAAGTAACAAAATTAATTTCAAAAAATATATTTTTTTTTACGCTAAATATCAAGACTGAGAGATGCATTATTGATTGTATGATTTCGATGGCCCGTGGATATGTTGATTTATTTCGCAATGATCTAGAGTATGCTGCATTACCATTAGGCATAAGTCGATAGGAGTAGAAACCATATTTTTGAAATGTGTAAGAGGCAAATAAACATTAAAAAAACGAAAAAACCAGCAATCATGTTGCTATTTCCCTTTTTTACACCCTTTTTTTTCCTCTTTACTAACATGTTTACAGAAGTTTAAAAAAAAAGAAAAACTAATCCGCATCAACGAATGTCACTAACTCTTTTGAAATGGTAAAAAAAAAAAAAAAAAAAAAAAAAAAAAAAAAAAAACCCTACCATATCGTCGATCTTTTTCCGAGAACAACGCTAAACCTCCTCTAATTGTTCCACTTGCAGATCACGAGTTCCACAACATATTCAAGCCCCTGATGTCCGGAGGGTACGTGTACGAGGGCCCGAAGGGCGTGTCGAAGGAACCCACCCTCGACCAGCTCAATTTCATGAAGCTCCTGAACCAGCAGCCAAAGCCACGTCCGCGGAGTATCCGAGTAAAGAACGAGGCCGAGCTCAAGCCAAAGGTGACGAAACGCCGGCAGCGAAGGCCGGACCCCATCCCGGAATCCCTCGACTTGGCGGACCCCAGTAACCCGTTGTCGCTGGCGAGCGTGTCCCCGGTATCCCCGGCCCAGCGACACTTGAGCACACCGTCGCCGACCGTTACCAGCCCGGGTTTTGCTCTACCGAAGTCCACGGACTTGATTTTCGGCCTCCCGAGTCAGGACTTTAGGAGCGCCGAGTCGCCCCGCCGCTCCTCGAAATGAAGATATAGTCTTTGTACAGATGCTCGCTCGTTACCTTTGTAGCTTTTTATTTCTTACTATAAAAAATTATATTTATTTCTATGACAAACAAACAAACAATGCGCAGTACTCGAGTTTTTATTCCCGCAGTTTACGCCCCCAATGTCGAAGTAATGTTTTTTACCTCGGGATAATTATATAGACACACGGGGCGTAATTATTTTTTTACATGGTCAATGTTGATAAACAAAAATATGGCAGTTGAAAATAAATGTGAAGGGGAAAAAAAGACCAATAAATAAATAAATAAACATTGTACTGTGACTGTCTCTTACGTGTGTAATCCTTAGTGTAAGAACGTCTTGTTGAATAAATAAAAGTTTCTTTTTTTTTTTTTTTCTTTTAATTAAAAAATCCTTAATCATAAATTTGTGTTGATTGCTCATCGACTAACGATCATAGATGTATTAATTCTTCATCTTTGTTTCTTTCCAATATTCTTTGTTACTAACTGGGATTGATCGGCTACTCTCTCGATCCGACAAAAATGCCCATTTCGGCGGATAAAATCCTAAAACAAGGTTTTTCGCTTTCAGGCATCCCCTCCCCACCCTTGGATGTAAAAATTGAGCCAGTTTCCGAGGAGGAGAATCACGGAGATGAAATCGAGCCGAAATCCAAGCCGAGAAAAAATTACAGCCTCGAGCGGATGAAGATGTTCGAGGAGCGGCGCAACGGCAAGCGCCGGGTCATCCCGAATCGGCTGTACTTCGACGAGACCTACTCGTCCAAAGTTACCCCCAACACCAGAAAGTTTTACAAGAAAGCGGACTACTTGCCAAAAAAGCAACCAACGTACAAGGAAAAGCCCTCGCCGGTGAAGGTGGACGAGAATGTGTGCTCGTGCCGCAAGTGCGGCATGACCTTCATGCCCCGCTACCAGTGCCCGTTTTGCGATTACAGGTGCAAGTGGGTCAGCAACGTGCACTCGCATGTCAAGAGGGAACACCCATGCGAGGAGATCTTCGCACTTACCCTGTGGAACGATCACGTGTGCGTGACGAGCAAGCCCCTGGCCGAGCCTCGGCAGGATTGAGAAGGATTTTTTCACTTTGCTGGGTGGACGCGTACTTTTTGTCACACACGGGGTATAAAAACATAGTTTAGGAGCGAACGACATCAGCTCCTGCGGGAAATTCTTGTGCCTTGTTGTAACGTCACGAGCAACTCTTATTGTATCTTCCACAGTTTTTGTTTGTGCGAAACCAAATATGATGTATTACAATGACCACCCACCTGGTTGTGTCCAACAACAACCCAACAACATATTTGTGTTTTGATGAATTTTGATGAGTAGTCCTTATCATCGCTTGAAAACAAAAACGTATAAAAATAAATGTCCATTGCACTAACCCACTACCTGGTTTACTATAGAGAACGATAAAAAGTGCCTATTGCAGTAAAATATTTTTGTAGGGCTAAGCAGCTGCCTGTTTTTATTTTGATAAAAGTTTTAGACTATGGTAGCTTGGTATCATACGTATTATTACTCCCAATAGAACAAAAAACGGTATGTTGCTCAAAGTCCCCAGTCAGTTAATTTTCTCAAGGTTTATTTTTGTTAGTACTATTAATATTCTTCATTCTTTTTACCTTCACCATTATTATCTAATCAGCAGTTGTGCCTAGAAAAAAAAAAAAAAAAAAAAAGTGCCAATTATATTTTTTGAAAAAATATTTTTGATTGGATTATTACTTATCTTTTAATAACATGTTTTTTTGCGTTTTTAAAATTATACACTGATATTTGATTATATTTCTCTTTGTTTACTAGAGTTGATAGATTTAGCTCAACTCATTGTAAATCAATAAAAATGATCGTTATCGAAAAATAAAAATGTAAACATTTTTAACTACTGTTACCGTGTAAAATGTACAAAGTGTTTACACAATATGTGTGCTTACTTAAATCAATACTTGTGTAAAAAATATTTTTGTACAACTAATAAATACTGGAACAAAATGGTTACCATTTTCTAATGATGTACAATTCACTTGAGTAAGAATAAAATGAATATACTTTGTTATTTTATAAGCGTTACGTTTACTGAACATTGCAGTCTTGAAGAAATGAATGAAAACTAGATTCCCTTTACTTTTGTAACTATTGTGTACACGCATGACGCATTAAACAGAGTAGCAATAAAAAGTATTTTTTTTTCCCCTTATTTTGTACAAACAGTTTTAATTGTACTTGTCCTTCTTTTCAACTGTACAGTATTGACCAAACGAGCGGTGTCAGCCTCATCACACGTGCAACCATCGAACTAACCATGGTAAATTTTCAAATTTCCAGACTGGCTAAGATCCGTGACGCTGTTACCACCAAGCGCTCGCTCGAGCAGGTCCGAACAACCCAGAAAACAGCCGGGGGCGCGCACCAGTAAGCTCTTCCCGTGTCCGAAATGCCCCACGGGCTTCTCCGAGAAAGGCTCGCTCACGAGACACCTCCGCTACGAGTGCAACCAATCGCCCAGATTCAAGTGCCCGTACTGCTCTTACCTCACCAAGTGGACCTCGAGCATCTACAACCACATTCGCGCGAAACACGACGGCCAGAAAGTCTATTGCGTCGACGTGAAGGCCGAGGAGGCTTGTGTGGCAGGGAGGCGCAGCACCATGACTGAATCGCTCTGTAGTTCACGTTAAACTGTCAGCCAATTGGAGGCTCGTTTTTTTTTTCCAACTTTCTTCGGCGTGCACTAGAGAAGGATGTTTTTATTTTTTTGCACCCCCACGAAGTTAAAATGCACTTGAATTCCATCGTAACATCATCGGGGACGATTTTAATGTTTTCACGCAAATTTTCTGCACTTGATTGTATATGTATATTTCATCGTTGTATCGTTGTGTGTGACAATGCGATGTGCACCATGTCATTGTACGCAAGGAATAAACTGTCATTTCGTCCACTCACTGTTACAGAAATACCATATAACGCATCATGAGCAATGAAAAAAAAAAAAAAAAAAAATAATAATAATAATAAATATATAAACAGCAAAAAATCGTCGCATCTTGTCGCAACCTCATTTCCGACTAACAATAAGTAGTGTAACGTCCCGTTGGCCGCTCCTCCGCCCGATCTAATGACGCGACATTTTATTTCAGATGCCAATTACTACTACATAGACGTGAACGACGAGAGTCTCGTGTACCAGCAGGGCACGAGCCGCGGCAGCAATTACTACGGGAGCAGAAGAAGACATGGGGCGAAGAGGGGCTCCAGGGAAAAAAAGTACTTCTGCCAGAGGTGCCCCGCCGCTTTCGCGCGTAAGGGCTGCTTCACCAGGCACCTACGCTACGAGTGCATGCAAGAGCCCAGATTCAAGTGCCCGTACTGTCAATTCCGCAGCAAAAAGACCTCCCACACTTATCGACACGTCCGCGAGAACCACGTGGGAGAGAGGGCCTACTACATCGACGTCATGAAACTTCGGATGGACCAAGTGTCCGTTGTTTAGTTAGGATATTATTCTTTTTCAGACATTCACGGTACTTATTGTCATTATCGTTCGTAGACATAGTTATTTGGTTCGTAGTTTTCAGGTACAAAACAAATTATTATTATGTATGATATTTTTTGCTCGTTCGATGTATGGTATTTTTCGGATTTTGTCGTCATTATTAACAATCACCAAAGGGTATAGATTTTTAAGCCGGAATCGAGGGGGAAAAAAACTCGAGTGAGTGTCTTAAACTCAAGTTGGAGGATTTGGTCACGAAGGAATTTTCATCAAGAGTATTGTGTCTCACTTTTATTCGTCGTGTTGAAAATGCTTTGTTGAAATTAAGAAAAACTGACTTTTTGTGACAAATTTTTAGTTCGACACGTGTGTACGTACGTGGTATTACAAGAGATGAATAACACGTTGAAACCCATTCTTTCAATGTCTTTCAAATTAATCAAGGATTTAATTGTACTTTTAGCACTAGTAATATCCACTTGAATTGTATAAACGATTTGTTGAATGAACAAAAGGCTTTATTCAATCAGTTGGACAAACTTGAAAGAAATCTTTATGTATATAAACATATATATCGTTGTATGTACGTTACATTAAAAAATAGCACGCCGGTTTGTATGAATAAAAACATTCAAGCAATTGAATATAAAAATGTGTTGATTTTGTTGCTCTCGCTGGAATATCTCCATATAAACGTATACGAATTTCGTAAGTTACGCGAAATTACGATTTCCCAGATAGTAAATTCAGATTTTTCAACTCATCGTGCATGTTTTATGGTGTTTTACTTTACTCTGTCTACAAAATAACGGTTTGTAAATGATCTTTCTCCATAAATTATTCAATAATTCAATGTCAATAGCGCACATAAATTCCAACATATTTTCGTTTTGTTTTGACAAAAAAGTTTATCAACCCCCAACCTCCCGATATTTTTGTAAAATTCGACAAAAGTAACAAAGCACCGTCAACTTAACCCATGCACTGCACAACACGATGGCCATAACCAATAACTTCTTAAATTTCCCGACTGACCTTCAAAATGTAATTTTCTCCTTTCAGACTGGGAGCTGTTTGCCTTTTCCGAAATGGAGCACCTCGAAGTCAGCCTGGACTTGGTTAACCCGTGCGCCACCGTCGACCCGTACCATCCGAGCAAGCACATGGCCGCAAAAACGAAACTCCGCGGGGCAGGCGAAAAGCCGAGCTTCGAAAAATCCTTCCCCTGCCCGAACTGCAAGAGCGTGTACAACCGTCACGACAACCTCACCCAACACCTGAAGTACGTGTGCAACAGGAAACCGCGTTTCTCCTGCCCGTACTGCAATTACGTGACCAAACGCACGTACAACGTTTACGGCCACATACGCACGCGACACGCGGGCGAGCAGGTCGCTTACGTCGATCTCAAGGACTCGAACAATTTGGTCACACCCCAAAACAACGCCCGTGGGGTCGGCGAGAGGAAGCCGGACATCGCGAGGGATCTAGTCGCCCCAAAGCAGGAGGATGCGTTTCAAGATGCCGGCTAAGCCTACACTTTTTTTTTTTTTTTTTTTTTTGCCCACCTTTTCGCGATGACTCATCGACGTTGCTTGACTGATGTACTATTTCTTGCAATCAACGAATCTAGTCTTATTCATGTATGTTGGTACCTTTGACAAACTCACCGGCTGCCCACTATACGAACTTATTTCACCAAGTCAGAGATCGAGTGTTTTGTCTGCCAATTTTATCGTATGTTGTGTGTTGCTTGCTGTCCATTGTTAAGTTATTGGCTATGTTTTTTTATTGCGTGTCATAAGTGTATGTGAATCACTAGTGTTGCGAATCTTTTATCGAAATGGCAAAAAAAAAAAAAAAACAGCTTTGATCAATAATATCAACGTTTTTTCTTTGTTGCAATGATGAAAAAAAAAAAGGATGTGAGGTTTCGATACAGATCTCGGCAGAAAACAACTTTAAAAATCTCTCATCTCCAACCTGATTCGAATCCGCGACTCACTAAACTGAGCTGCGATTGCTCCTGGTTTTTCATCATGATTAATCGCATTAAAATTACGTAGTGTTAGATCACTTTTACAAAATAATCATGATTCAAATTTCAAATCACGAATTTTAAACGAGTAGAAAAATTTCCAGTTCATATTTACACGAGAAAATTAAAAGGTTTGTGGTTGAGCATGTTAACGTCATTGCAATTCACCAATACCGCTTAAATATACAAAACAACGATTATTCCCTTCATTCCAGTGTGTAAATTTTAAACAATTTTTTTTTATATTCATTATACGTAATAAAGTTATTCAGTATTAAATGCAAGACAATTTTTTTTTTTTTCAATTCCCATGCCCATATTTCAATGTTTGGAATTCATTCCTCCCTCTCATGCGAACAATTATTTAATTTTCAATTTTTTTTAACATAAAAACATTCTAAGAATCGATTTTTTTAGTTAGCACATTTAGTATGTAACACATCTAGTTATTAGTATAAATTATCACATTTCTGTTGTAAAGAAATATAGCATACAGAAATGATTTGAAATGACCGTAAGCCACAACATCATTGTTTTACAACAATTTAAACAGAACAAAAAAAAAGAAAAAAAAGAAAAATCACAAGAAACTACGTATTTTAATGTGAAAAGTCAAAATTATTGAAGACAAAAAAAAAAAAATATTTTACGCAGGATATGTTGACGCAAATACCTGATTTTCGAAAGCAAAATGATATCCTAACTTATGTATATTACGTTTACCCATACAATATGATGATAAATAAATAGAAGAAATATATTAACGTTTGTCATTTCGAGAACGCCATCCTGATAATATGCAGAATACATGACTATGGTCGACAACACAGCACCATCTCAGCTGCATTGTAAATAATATGAAAATAACTCGTTTATCTAAAATAGTATAACACTACGCCTCACATGTATCGGTATTATCGTTATTTCACCAAAAGGTATGTACTTATTATCTTTAAAAGAAATGTACATCTAAGGAATAAAAACTAAATGTATATGCATCATGCTGATGATGAATTTTTTTTTTCAGATATCGAGACGCATTGCACAATTACCGTGGTCTTCTACAAGTCGAGTGGATATAACTTCCATGCATTTGTCAAAAGAGCTATAATAAAAAAAAAGCTATACCAGTTTCCAATTCATCGACTCTTTCCACTGTATGCCAATTTTTCCTTGACAAGTTAAACATGTACATTTTTTTAAATGGCCAACAGGATGATCATAAATGATACAAATGTAATAACAGTTTTATCTGTAAGAAAAACTAAATCTTCCAAATTTTCATGTGGTTAAATCACGTACATAGTTGTAATGGACATTTTTGTACCACTGAGTTATGTTAGAAAATTAACAGTTAGATCTATAAGTATGCAGGATAATAAAAACATAAAAACATTGTTGATTGATTGTTTGATATTTTAAATCAAGTGTCAGTGAGTAGTATTCGTATTAGAAATTGGAGTGAAAGTAGAATACTTATATCTCGTAGTTTATCCTTAGTGAAAAATCTCTTACTTTCTTCATCCTTTTCAAAGATCCGTCCATCCACAGTTTCTAGATGAGATTAAAATGCACATAAGAAAAAAAAAAAAAAAAAAAGAGGAAAACATGGCGCTAACTTTCGTAACGTGTTAACTTTCAGATCCACTATGGCTAGGCGGAGACATTGACTCGGAAGATGACCAGTCACCGGCGGATCAATTGCCCGTGAAAACCGAAGGTAAAAAGGGCACTTACGTGTGTACAAACTGTAAAAATAAGTACAAGCATCTCGTGACCCTCAAACGACACGTAACCTTTGAGTGCGGCAAGCCGCTACGGTTCGGCTGCCCGTACTGTAAGTACCGCTGCAAGAGACAATCCAGTGTTTACGATCACCAAAGACGAATGCACAAGTATCGGAGTATCGGAAATGTCATTGATTACCTGGACTAACACTGGGCCGTTGAACAATTTTTTTTTTCCTACCGATATGTACTTTCATGTGGTTTTGGAAATAAAAAATGAAGAAAAACAATTTCATGAAAATTGTCAATCACGCAGATTATTGCTGCTCCTCAAACAATGTAGCATTAACATTACACATTATTCGTACTTGATCACCCGCTTATAGCATAGGTACGACTAAATTACAAAATACCACCCATCACGTACATATTTATGTATATGTGTTAACGAAGCACCGCAATTCCATCTAACAATTCCAAATGACAAAAAAAAAAAAA
>NW_019379463.1:6886-29464 GCF_000648655.2 Copidosoma floridanum | reverse complement strand
GGGGAAGAAAAAAGTATAACCGCGCAAAAAAAAAAAAAAAATTAAAAAAAAAAAAAAAAAAAAAAAAAAACTTTACGCAAGCACACGTCAACTTTATAGCATCTCCGTTTCATTTCTTATTCTAACACTTTGATTTTTTTTTTTTTTTTTCATTCCAGATCATTATCAAATGTACGACACGTTCCAAACCGCGTCGGCTTATCAAGTGGTACCGAGTCAAGAGCTGCTCGTTCACATCGACAGATCGATGAACCCCAGTAAGACAAACGTGTGCACGCGCTGCGGAAAAGCTTACTATCACGTGCACCACCTGATGCGGCACGCGAAATTCGAATGCGGCATAAGTCCGAGGTTCCGGTGCTTCTACTGCTCCCATCGAAGCAAACACAAACACGATCTCAAGAAGCACATCGAAAGCAAGCACAAGAGTAAACCGGTGCATTACTACGTTGATTGATACGATACCTATAGGTATTGGCTGATTTATGCAATACTTAATGTGTACTTGGCCGAAAATATCATTTAACATTTTGTTGCCCTAAATTACGAAAAAAGTAAAATTTATTTCAAATATTAAAATTTAAGTCGTTATTTTTTAGCCATTTTACAAAAAAAAAAATTCTTACCAGTGCAGGACCTTCCTTAAACTCCTTTCTCGTCATTTTAATGGATATCATGGATAATTATTTTTTTAATGGAAATTTTAACAAAATTGAAACAAGTTTAAAGAGAAGCTGAAATGCCGATGCAAACGAAGTTTCCACTTGACCGTTCATATTAGAAGGCACCATCCCAGTGTGGAGGAAAATAAGCATCTCTCTGTCAAAAAAAAAAAAAAAAAAAAAAAAAAATCATCCATGTGATTTTTCGATAACTCCAAATTGGCAGTTAATTCTGATTTTGTTAATATATTTATTTTAAACGTACGTTATACATTAAAACAACCTTTTTAGCTGTTTTTACTACCGATTTTCTTTTGCGATCCTCTACTATATCATTTTACCTTTTGATGACTGTAACAATGTGATAAAAAAATTCAAGTTTTTATTAATGCATGGAGTTATAATTAGACATTTTTTCCAACAAAATCCATTCGTACCCACTTAAAGCTCATTATGACGTTTAAATACTCAATGTTCGTACTATAGAAATCGATAATATATCATTGAATTTTTTAACACACTTTTCGATGTAATGTCCATTTTAAAGTTCCGATTTTGTCAACAGGTCTATAAAGAGATCACCAAGATCTGGAGCTCCCATATCGACGCCATGGTAGAAGAAAAAAATTTTAAAAATACCTTAACTTTTAACACATGGAATATTTTCAATCTACACTGCGTACACCAGCACAGTACTTGTTTAACTTTTTATTAAAAAAAAAAAAAAAAAAAAAAAAAAAAGTGCCAATTATATTTTTTGAAAAAATATTTTTGATTGGATTATTACTTATCTTTTAATAACATGTTTTTTTGCGTTTTTAAAATTATACACTGATATTTGATTATATTTCTCTTTGTTTACTAGAGTTGATAGATTTAGCTCAACTCATTGTAAATCAATAAAAATGATCGTTATCGAAAAATAAAAATGTAAACATTTTTAACTACTGTTACCGTGTAAAATGTACAAAGTGTTTACACAATATGTGTGCTTACTTAAATCAATACTTGTGTAAAAAATATTTTTGTACAACTAATAAATACTGGAACAAAATGGTTACCATTTTCTAATGATGTACAATTCACTTGAGTAAGAATAAAATGAATATACTTTGTTATTTTATAAGCGTTACGTTTACTGAACATTGCAGTCTTGAAGAAATGAATGAAAACTAGATTCCCTTTACTTTTGTAACTATTGTGTACACGCATGACGCATTANTTTTTTTTTTTTTTTTTTTTTTTTTTTTTTTTTTTTTTTTTTTTTTTTTTTTTTTTCTTCAATTTTTATACTCGCTGTGAAACATATTGTATAATTCATTGAACGATTCAATAAAAACACCTTAAGTACTCGGTTTCGCCGCCTTTTTTTGTCATCAAACCCACAAACTTCTCTTGTGCAATTATTCTGGCAAACTCGATGAGACAATTTCAATCGTCACATGTCGAATTCGTACTTGCACCAGAATTTATCACCGTTTGTTGAAAAGCGTTTTATAACCATAGACATTTTTTTGTTTGTCGTCCTATATACATTGTTTCTCGAGATTGATGTGGTTTGTCATTTATGTGAAAGATGAAATGTCTGATTTTGGTCGATTGATTTCATATGAAGAACCAATTTTTAATGTTTTTCTTCGCAATGGCAATATTTTTGGCAACATGTATGATATGTATTCAAAAGAGTATAACTAAATATTAAACAGATTTTTTTTTGTTTTTCGTTGTTATTATTTTAAATTTCACGCCTATATTCATTTATTTATTCATGACATACGTGGGATCATTCCCCTTTCACAAATATAATTGTTATACATTTGGTGAGCGCTTAGACTCGCATCCGCATGACAATGTTTTATTAATAATAATAATGGTATATAAAAATTATTCGTACTAAATTTTTTTTCTTTTTTTTTTCTTTCATCTCAATAATAAAAAATTCATAAAATTTAACCAACTGACCATGAAAAGTATCACGTCATTTTTTGCAGTCCCCAAAACCAGAGATTCAATAGCAAAAACAACCAAACGCATAGTCCAGCTTAAGACGCACATTGCTAGCTTAAAGTCAAAGAAAAGAAAATGCCATCAATCAATCAATCAACGTACTAAAGTGCCAAATTCCCATTCTAGATTTCACCTTCATCGACTGTATGGACGTGACGTCGTTCTCAACTGTGCAATTGCCGTACCCGACCCAAGGGATGAAACTACGGGCAATGAAGCCCAACTCCCGGTCATCGGCCAAACATACCCTGAAC
This sequence comes from Copidosoma floridanum, assembly GCF_000648655.2. The sequence continues at coordinate 26,541 of NW_019379463.1, read as the reverse complement.
GTGTGCGAAAAGTGCGGCAAATTCTACACACGCATCTACTCCCTTCAGCGGCACATGAAATTCGAATGCATTGGCCTCAAGGCCCAATTTAATTGTGACTTTTGCGCGTACGTTTGCAAACGCAAGGACAATCTCAAGATCCACATGGTGAACTGCCGGGCTAAGTATAACAATAGTCGCGGCGAATCATCTTAGAGCTGTTGGGACCAAGTCAATCATAACTGTATAGCTGCCATCGAGTGTGTGATGATGGATCGTTGGCTGGTCTGGCGTGATTTATTTTTCTTCAAGTGACTCTCATTGTAAGTGGTTGATGACAATATATGTGTATACCTATACGTGCCTCTGATTCAAATAATACAATGGGTACACGTTGTTTTGATGTTTGGTGAGGATTTTTTGTTCCCGATTTGGGTACGAATTTTCATGGAAAAGATTTTTATGTGTGATGATTCTTGAGTGGCTAAATGATACGGTTCTTAACATATTTCTATTTTCATTATACTAATGTTTCTACTTCTTGTACAAACGTTACAAAATAAATCCTGATGTTGAAAAAAGCATGTCCTCCTTTTTTTTAATGTGCCCAAACACCACACAACAGCACTTTTTCGTTTCAACAATCGGGATTTTTTTTTTTTTTTTTTTTTCTCAAACGTGTCATGCGCACACCTACAAGTAATAAAATTTAAGGAAGGTTTGATTACAAATTTACTGATACGACATAAATTTTTTTCTTTCCAGCGATGACACGAGAGTGGGTGCCCAATGCAACGTTACCCTATTTAGAATCAGACAATGGCCAGTACATCGATGACCAAATTTTGTACGCGAATAATTACACTACGATTATTCGATCGGGAGAATACTACGTCTGCGATCGGTGCAACAAAAAGTATAAAAATACGTCGACGTTGTATCGGCACAAAAAGCACGAGTGTGGGGTAATTCCAAAGTTTTCGTGTCACTACTGCCCGTACAAGTTTAGTAGGACGGACACTCTATTGAGACACATCAACAGAGTACATCTGAGGAAAATGGACCATCACACGTTTTGAAATTATAAAGACCGAACAATGTTTTAATTGTCCTTGTTTTTTTTTTCATACTTTAAGCAATAAGTATATCTGCGGTTATACATATATATATATATTTTTATCTTTATTTGAAATCTATTCATGTTTTATACTAAAATAAAGATTCTCTTGAAATCAAGATTCTTCGAAAATTTATTCACAGTTTTAATTTCCATTTTAATCATTTTTCCCGTATAATTTGTCATATGGTTCGCAGAGTGTGTTTTTTAACCGAAATCCGTCGTAGGACTGATTTAGATGTTTTATTCACAGCACGCAAATTTTTTAATTTGGGTTTTTTTTTTGCTTGAAAATAGCCTTGCGTTTGTCACTTGAACATTTTCTCCTTTACCCTTGGACAACACTAGCCAGAAAAACTTGTCAAGTTCGGAACACACTTAAACCAAACTTTGGAATAAGTTCTCTTACGTCAAAACATAACTGGAGTCTTTTTTCTGATAAAGTTATAACCAACAGTTAAAGTAAAAAAAAGTATAACAAACAAATTGTAGCATTTGTAAATTTCTTTTTTAAAATTCTATTTTACTTGTTTAATTTTTATATTTTTCATTTGCATCAAGTAAAAACATCAGAAGTGTATTTGATATATATTATTAAGATTGTTGGTTGTGAGTTCGGAATAACAATTTTTTGTATCCTGGCTTGAAAAATCATGTCCCAAAATTTCATCAATCACGTGATCTTCACCTGGCAATTTATTCTGGAGAGTGCAGTACTGATTTGAAATGAAAATAATTTTGAAATTAATTTTACGGGAATCCTCCAAAGTTCTTAGGAGCCCAAAAATATTTCCTGAATAACCACATGTTCACTGTGCACAAATTACAATGAAAATTGCTTTAGATGTAAAATTGTGTTTTCGAAAACGCGCGCAATAAATTTGAAAATAATATGCTTATTTAATTACTGTTATTTTTTGAGGACCAGTTGCATCCGACCAAAGCATCCACAGCGACGAATCTGCAGAGGAAGGTTCCATGGGGGACGAGTCGGACCCATTGGCTCCGGAGAAAATAACTAAAGTCGTGGTTGTTAACGGGAAGCAGGTACGCTTCAAGTTTTACGTTTGCGACAGGTGCCGGAGGACCTTTCACATCAAATCCAGTTATAATCGGCACATCGAGCAATGCGGCCAACCACCGCGCCATGCGTGTCCGTACTGTTCGAAGAGAGAGCACCAGAAATCAAATCTCGCAAGGCACTTGAGAAATAAACACAAAATTACGGACGAACATTTGATTACGCTTATAATAAAAAAAGACATTATTCACATAGAATAAGCGATTAAAAGCTTTTTTCAATTTTTTTTTTTTTTTTTTTTCTTCTTACCAACCAAATAAGATTTGGCCCAAACATTTTTTTTAATCAATCATCGTAAGTGATTTTTTTTCTTGGGTGTTTATGCACCGTGTGTTATCAAGCACCGTATTGTGTTTATGTAGGAAAATTTATTTGCACTTTTTGTGGAAATTTCTACTTTATAACTTTACTTAATCCTTTTTTAATATTAAAATTCAGAGTTATTCTCTGCTGGTACAAGTATAACTTTGTTTTATTTGAAATGGTATTTATATTCTTATATTTTTATTTTGACATCTGGAAAAAATTTTGGAAGTAGTTTTTGTAGTATAAAATAAGATGTGTGGTTCAAAAATTTATAAAAATTTTTTCCAAGATGGTCATGTGAATTTAAATAGCAGCTCCAAAATAGCGCAATGAATAGAATAAGTTGCAATAATAGACAAAGTTTATTTTAATTATTTTAGGCTCAGAAAAAAATGTATACCTAACGGTTTAGATTAAGGATTTTATTATTTTAAATAGTTTCAAAAACGTATAATAATTACATAATGAATAATTGTATAATTCAATGAGGAACTTATTTTTGACTGTGGGTTACATGTAATTTTTCTATGTGTTGGTTAAATAAACTTACTTTTGTGCAAAGATGAGTAAAATCTTTAAAATCTAAAATTTAGTACATTAATAAATAATGGATTTTATGCAGTTAATACAATAAAATCTAAAGTTTCATGTTAGTGCCAATATCAAACTTTCGAGTAATTGTAATTACGAATTCTACGACGTGGGTGAAAAAAATAATTGTTATTATTCGATTGACATATTATATCTTTGCAACAATCGATTGCATTATTTTTTGTACTAGTTATGTGATACCTGTTCGTTTAAAGATGAAAAAATAAATAAAGAACTGTTGATTAAGAATTCGAAAATACTTAATATAGTTAATTGCTTTCTGTTGAACAATTTTTTAATCCAATACATATAATGACTAAACAATAAAAATTACAAAAGATGATACAAGCACAGAACAAAAATTTATTTTTGTTAGTACTTCAAGGATGTGACTATTTACCATTAACTAATTTCTAAATATTCTTCATATATTTTATGTAAATACCAGACAGACTAGTTATAATTTTCTTAATACGCGATTAAATTTTTCACCACGGACAACATTTAATAAAACTATGTATGTATGTATGTATTTTATTAGTTTTCAATTAAATGGTCCAAAAAACGGACTCGTTACAGTGATCATTGTCTTATACTTAATCATTTTTTTTTTTTTTTTTTTTTTAACTTGCCTGAAACGTTGACATTTTTTAATCTCAGACAATTCTTGCACCAACGATAATTGTAAATAAAAAAAATTAAAAATTAAACAGTGTACCCAGTGCGGAAAAAAATGGAAGCACTATTTGTGTTTTTTATGCAAACCCTGTTTCTTCAAAATCGAACACAAAACACAAAACATACGTGTTCACAATTTCATTACAAATTTGTGTGTTTTAATGTTATTTTTCACCTAACAGTTTTGCATTAATTCATCATTTACCATTTGTATATATACAAATATTATTGTGCGTTGAACAACGTTGTATAAAAAAAGATTAATAATAATAAATAAGTTATTAAACAGATAAAAAAAAATAAATCAATCAATGTATTTTCATTACCACTCAATGAATCATGCTACTTCATTTTTATTACTTTAACAAAAGGTAATTGGTAAAACTTACATTTAAACTCTTTGCTTACTTGACCTCGATTGAACAAAATAACGATATGTCCAATCGCGAAAATTCCATTCAAGTGTACACAATAACTTGTCTAATGTCGAAATATTTTTTTTTAATTTTAGGTTATTTAGATGAATCGAGGAGACGCGTACACTATAAGGAGTCGGGTGGCGTCAAGTGCATCCGTTGCGGCAAATCTTACGCTACAGTTGGCAATCTCTCACGTCATAAAAAATACGAGTGTGGAAAAGCTGCTCGTTTTCATTGCCCACATTGCGTTTACAAAACACACTATCAGTACACGTTACATCGACACATCAATATTTGCCGGCAAAAGCATACTTTTGCCCAGAAAGCGTTCCATTAGAAGACGAAAAAAATTGTTTTTGAATTGCATACCTTGTAAAATTAATTGTACAAACAAAATCTTAATAATAACATAAATTTTCAAATGATTTCATTGATATTAATTCATTTTTTTACTTCGTAATTTATTTTTTTCAATCATTATTGAAATTCTGATAATAACATCAGAATCTGACATAAGGATGTTGAATTGTAAATACCATTGTTGATGCTTAAGTATCACTTGCAACTGTTACGAAAAATAACGGTTCATATATTTTGCCTAATAAGATGGCTGCACTTTGTTTCCAGATTCTTATTACCTGAATATAGATGTGTAGGTTCCTGATGGTACATCGTTTTACATCATTTAATGAAATAGAATTACTATGAATAAAAATGGGCTTAAAAACAAGAATAATGTACATGCTATTATTGAATTATATCTGAATATACATAAAATTTCCTATCATCGTTAGAAATTTTTGTTGTTGTTTTTTTCAATATTAATATCTTACGGCAGGCCTTGATAGCTTCGTATAGATAATGCATCCGACCATCATAAAAAATAAAAAAAATCTGAATATGAGTGGTTTTAAAAATAAAATATTTAGTTATTTGGAAATCACCCTGTAATATGTTTATAATTTTCTTGCATTTTTTATAGTACCTAAAATACAGCTTGGATGACTTTCAAATTAAAATTATGAAATATTTTACAAAAATACTGATTCTTAGTTCAAAAAGAAAGTTATAAAACCCTCCAAAACATTCAACTAACAAATTAAATAATAAATATTTATTCCTGTCAAAATTTTTAAAACTAACTTATGTATATTTTTACATTATAGATGTTTGTCCAGACGATCCGTTAGCTCTTTCGGAAATTGACATAAAGGAAGAGGAGATACAACCACCCCAGCCATCCCTGACAGGAAATTTTAGCTTAGCAACGATCATTCTTGGGGTGTTACATTTCAAATGCGAAAAATGTGAGAGAACTTTCGAAAATCAGAATGACTGGTCTCAACATGTAAGCGAATGTTCCTCTGAAACTAACTTCCCTTGCGCTTTTTGTTCACTAACTTTCAAAAGTAGAGAGCATGTCCTTGAACATATTAAAGAAGTACATGCCGAGCAGAGCTTCAATTATTTGGTACATAATGGTGGATTTTTTTAATGCTTTTCATAAAATACAATTTTCGTTACATTTTACCCCTTTTTTATTTTTTTTATTTATTATCATTTTGTTTGTTCGAAAATTCGTGTAAGAAAGTTATCTTTAATGAAGATTAAATGGATTGATGGTAAGATGTTCGTTACCAATACATATGTAATATTATTTTTATGGTATGCACTACGTAGACTGAGAAAAAAATTTTGTGAAATGAAAAAAAAACATTTCGTGTAATTATTCTTGAAGTTTAATTATTTAATCTGAACAATCATTTTTCGTTGCCAGAAATCGATTTTCGATCAATTCCATTTAAATATTTATTCACATTAAATTAATAAGTTTAGGGGAGGATTGTGCCAAACACTGTATTCTTTTTACTAAAAATTTTTCTTACTTACGCACTTTAATATTTAATATAATAGTAAATATTATTTGGCTTTAGATGAATATATTTTTATTAACTTAACTTTTATGTCGATTCTAAATTTTTTTATGTCTTCTCAAAACATTTTTGCCTATTTAGACTTTTATCAAGTGATGATTAACTAAATATTCCTAGTCTCCCATCAGTTCAGGTCGTAAGTAAGTGTACATAGTTACTGAAAAATGGTACAAATATTTTTTTTAATACCAAGTTGTTCATTAAACTTTGTAAGGACATTTTGTGCATTGCAACTCTGGGCAATCCATCGTACCACAAAACATATATTAAAATGCACATTATTGTCCACATAGCGTTTTCAAAGCATATTACGAGGATACGTTACAGCTATACGTTGTTATCTGTCAACACAGCAAAATTTTTTTTGGTAAGGTAGTTGTTAAAAATAGAAATAAATAAATCATGGATGAAAAAAATCATAGTAAAATCCTGTGAAATTTTTTGTAAAAATAAAAAAAATCTCGTGATGTAATTACCAACATTATAGTAATATTTGACAAATGTAGGCGTATAGTTCGATGAAATATAATAAAAAAATTACTACGTGCAGTGTAACTGTATTTATTTATTATTTTATCTACTGTCTTCTAACTATACCCACAAGTGCTTTAGCTTACGATTAATGAAAATCAACTAAAACTATAAATATAACGTGTGATCCTTAAGAATTAAAAAATATAATTAAAAACATAATTTTCAACATTACCTAATTCTTACTATTTTTAGTCAAATCCAAATGTAAATAAATACTTTGTTCCACCAAGAAAATTAAAATTGTTTTTAGTTAAAGATTATATTATTTCATCAAATATTTTCAGTGAATTTTAAATTTTTCGAATTAGATTTTTGTATCTAAAACGTTTGAGTGCACACTCAATGACTCAAAAGCTGTTGCGTGACGCAATTAATTTCTTATTTAAGGTTTTATTGGTTGGAGTTTCAAATTATCAATCAGCATCCATACTATCACGACGACAACGATGACGCCAACGATAAAAGTCCATCAAAGATCTCTTGCTTCAAATGGAAATTTTTTATAACAATTAATCTGTCACTGGCACTTTAACGCAAAAGTGATACGTATGCAAGATTGTTAGAATGTACCGAATCAATAAAAATAAATATAATCCATTTCCAATGTTATTGTTCCATTCATAATCGTTCAAATAACTTGTTTTATTTATTTAATAACAATGCCTAATACAAAAAATAGCAAATTTCTTTTTAGTTTTAAGATTAGGTCTTCATCATGAGTAATTTAATAAAAGTTAAAGTTTTCATTGAGTGTGATTAACTAATAGTATATTTGGTCTTGGCCAATGCCCGATAACTATAAGTAAGGTATACTTTTTCATTACAGGTATGTTTCCCGACGATCCCTTAGCTCTTGTGGAATATGACGTAGAAGCAGAGGACACGAAACTGGACATATCGGCAGAATTTTGTGGTTCCACGATGTCCCCCGCTACAGAAAGACCCTACAAATGCGATAGGTGTGACAAGACTTACAAATACCAAAAACACTGGTCTCGCCACGTTAGATTTGAATGTGATTTGAATTTGGTCTCCGGACCTCGGTTTTCTTGCGCTTTTTGTTCGCGAATCTTCAAGCGCAAAGAGCATGTCCTTAGACACATTAAGAAGGTTCATCTCGAACAGAGCTTCAAGTGTTTGGTAAATAATGAAGGTTTTTTTTAACGTTTGTTACAGATGGCAGTTTTTTGTTATACCTTTTTTTATTTTTTTATGTTTTTTCTTAAGAATCAATCATATTCTATATTTTTTATTATTATTTTTTTTTTTATTGAGTTTGAAATGTTTCTATGATAAGATTTTTGTTACCAATACACATTTACGTGTATGCATGTACACACAGCGTCAATGTTTTTCCGAATGTGCCTTCCACAAACCATTAAGGATTTACTATAATTAACTAACCAAAATTTTATTTTGAAAGATTTTCGGAAAAATATGATTGAAGTTGTGTATACTTAGTCGTTTAACCATTTAAGTAAATATGAAATATTGTTTTGCATTTTATGAAACATTAAATTTTTTTTGCAAGCTGAAGTGTTGCCGTGATCTTAAAAAATTATAAATTTTTGGTTCAAAATATTTAAAAAATTTATGCATACTTAAATGTTTATCAAGTCAGTGATACAAAGAATATTTTCTTATTTAGTCGTCCAGCTAATATAGTTGTAAGTAAATGCGCATTAATACTAAAAAAAAAACCATAGAAATATTTTTTATAAGTACTATGATACAACTTTACATAAAATATGTTTTGTAAATTGTCTTATAAGAATTGAAAATAAAAATTACTGGTTACTGCAAGAATGATGCACAAAGTTTGGAACACATTGTAACAAATCTAAGAAAATTGAATAAAATTAAAAGTTTATCTAATAATTCGGAGAGAACACTTTAATCTTAACGATTGCAATAACATGTCCAGCAAAAATTCCATACAAAACGATTCAAAAGTATTTTTTGAATAAAGGAAAACTTTTTTTATTTCCTCTACCTTATATGGTGCTTATCATCCAACGACTAAAATAATTTTTTTAATTTTTCCACAGGTTGCAAATAATTTTTCCACTGATCGTCATCCACTAATGAGAATTACATTTTTCAATTTCAGATTGTTTCGATGATTCGATATTTGATCCACTAGTGTTGTATCAACAGTACCAATGCAATGCGATTGACGTAACTCATCACAAACCTTCATGTTTAATAAGTGCAGAAAAATTTATGAACACTACACGAATTTTCTCGGACACTAAAAATATGCTCCAATATCTGAAAACACTGATAGATCTGTTATGCTGGAAATAACTTTATAATATACAAAACATATTGATTCTTAAAAGCTGCAAAGAAAAATCATTTTGTACGAATCGTATCTCGTAAAAATAAACTTGTCTGTCTTCTTAGCTCTGATCACTGCATCAGATTCTAAAAATATGGATTTCCTTACTTAGCCACGGTGTCATGAACGATTTTTTTCTTTTTTAGGTTTTCATCAGTAGAAGGTATCGTAAGTAAACATTTTTTTTTTTTTTTGTTACACTAAGAATATTTATGGTCGATGTCAGTGTTTGTCACGAGTAAATGTAATGTAAAGGAAACATTTTATATTTAAATCACGCCATACCTATGTCACTGTCCAAAATCAGTAAAAACTCTAAATCACATGGTTCAGCCTAATCGTCACGAACGAGCTATTTCAGTGTTTAAATATTATTTAGAAAAAAAAAGCACAAAAGAAAGTAGGTTCCCAACTTCATCGGCAACTAATTCTTACCTACCTGTTGTTGTTTTCAGAAATGCTTGAAGATCCGCTAGGTATGTTCGGCATGTACGTAGAAACCCCAGCATTGACGGACCAGCTGAAAATCGAGTTGGACGAGGAAGACACGAGTTTCGCGCAATTCAGAGATACGGCGACTTTAGCCGCAGTGACGTTCAGCCCGAAACAGCCGCACGCGTGTCTGCGCTGCGGAAAATCTTACAAGCACTCGTCCCATTTGATACAGCATGAGAAGTACGAGTGCCACAAACCTCCGCGTTTCGGATGCTTCTATTGCACGTACAGGAGTAAACGAAAAGCTGACATAAAGAGGCACATACGCATAAAACATCGAGACAAGGATTTTAAATTCACTTCGAATGCGTCCTTGTAATATGAATAATTGTAAAAGCGTGAAATATTTGTGTAAAATTCAGTTATTAATTTTATCGTGATTATTTGTGAGATGTGCAATCACATGATGCGAAATTTAATAGTGTATAATGAAATGCTTTGAAAGTTATATAACTATTACCATGAAACAACAAATTTTTCGGGGAATAAGAAAATATTTGTTAGAGAAGTTCCAAGTATATAATCTCTTGGAATAACATTGAATATTTATTCCACGCAAGAAAATGTTCTTTGTGTGAAATTATGTGTACATTTTTTTTTTTTTTTTTTTTTTAAGAAAATGTTTAATTGGAATTCTAAGGAATTTTTTTTTTCAGTGTACTGTAATGAAGTCAAAAATTTGTTCATCAAGTGAAATTTTTAATAAAATGCAATTGGCTTATAATTTTTAAATAAATTTATCTTAAAGGTCAAGCGTCTATGTATTACAGTTTCTCTTTACGAGTTGTTTCAATAAATTTATAAATTATTAAATCATTACCAAGTATTTTACTGTTTCATTCGTAAATTTACGCTTTTTTCACCTTTATCTAAGGAATAAGATTTTATTTATAATTTAAGCCATCACCTCGTTATTTATACATTTTTAGTTAAAAAACTAAAAGCGTCACAAATTCTTACTGATAATATTTTTATTGCTGAAAATTCACAACGTAGAACAACATTATTGCAAAACGAATGGTAAATTACGTGGCTATGCAATAATGATGGGCAAAGAAGTAAAAATCCAAGAATTTGTCAATAATTAGGAAAATAAATTGTTTCATCCCCAGTAATAACAAAATATGATAACTGACACTCCATAACAGACATTTTAACTATATGTATACTTAAACATCACGTAATACAGTTTATGTTTCAGATTTTGCATACAATGACATGCAGTACCAGATGTTAGAAACACCCGGTTGTCAAAAAATTTCAGTGCACAGGGGGTACTCTCACAAACCAGTGACGTTTTTTTACATTGTTCATGTGTTTTTTCAATATATCACAATTACTGCTATCGCACTCATATTATGGCATTCGAAAAGTCCTGTTACATGATTCATAATGACTTTTGAATGTAACTATTATAAAAAAAAAATTTTCTCGTATTAGAATTAAATTAACATAATTCAGTAAATACCAACAAATAATAATCAGCAGTAATGATTTTTAAAAAGCGGTTAAAAAGAAATACCTACCGTTACAGCTTATGTATGTATTATGTATGTAAAAATGATTTTCTTATCTTGTATCTTCTAAGAGATACGGTCACGGATTTTGATAACGTAGATATTCTCATAGAGTAATGACACAAAAGTAAGTGGACAGTCATTGCGTTTACAGGATTAAAATAAAAAATCACAGTGTGCACGAAAAAATTATTTACATTGAATTTCTACAAACTTTCGAAAAATCAAAAAATATAAGAACAAGACGGTGAAAACAAAAAAAACTATTTTTAGCCGTAATAATATTGTTGGAAAACAAAAAATACGGTATATATCATAGTTGGTCATGAAAATCCAAAGATAATACTATTTTTCATCCACATACACATAGGTCCACACACACACCACCGCATTCAGTAGTAATAAGAATGTTTAAGTGGCCATTGAACTTTTAAGTTAATGGAAATTTAAACATGCAATTAAATCTGGTTTCAGTGACTCAATGTCATGTGTATGTAATAAAGGTTTTGCTATTATTACGAAAAACAAGTGTGAAAGTTGCCAAAGCTGCTTTCATTTCTACTTAACTCGTTTACGATTCCTCCAAATTGTAAGTTTGCAAATCGATGGAAAATAAATAGTAGCACTGACGCAACGTTTTTTCATTTGTTTCAGGTAAAGTCGGATATTGCAGTTTCACTTGCCTGAAGTGCATGTACTGTGAAAAGCTAATCGCTAATCCACTGTTGATCAGCAAAAGTTGTGGAAAAAAGTTGGGCAACTATAGTAACTGGTAGCAGCACAAAAAAAACGTGTATAAAAAAACAGTTTAATTTATGTAGAAAAACAAATGAAATTTTTTTAATTTAAACAAGAGAAATAAGTTCAATCGTGTTGTAATGTGCCTTAAGCTGTTAATTATTTGGAATATTATTTTGATTTTATAAAACTTGTCCCATATTTATTCTTATTGATTTTTTTTTCATTAGGATGTCATTCTAGACAAAAACTAATTACAACAGACGATACATTTTAATGACTTTTCTTTCAAAAATTTTTTTATGTTTAGGTACGAATAAATTTTTCAAAATGTAACAAAAAATTTTTCAAGATCCTTTGACTCAGTTTGAGGAAAAAACGACTCTTGTTTACTTTTCGAAAACCGAATTATTTTACGGAGTAATTATATTTATCCCATAAAAACTTTTTTCAAAAACCCACCATCTGTCAACATTAACCACAAAAACCTCGACAAAACGAACCGACAACGACTAAAATTCTTTTGTATTTGTTTGTTAATTTGTCCACTTTCCAGGTGACGAGCTTCAAAACATGAGAGACCCGCTGTCGCTGGACGACGAGCTATCGAGCACATCCCTGGCCGACGAGCCAAGCAGCCCAGACTACGACCCTCTCGACCCGCACAACACGCCGTTGCGTCAATACGTGTGCCATTACTGCAGCAGATCGTACAAGTACAAGTCGCATCTGGTCGGCCACCAAAAGCACGAGTGTCAAAAACCCCCTCGTTTCGTCTGCACGTACTGCCATTGCAAAAGCAAACGCAAAGGCAACATGAAGCGACACCTGATCAAAGTGCACAAAGTCACCTTTCCAGATATCGACAGATACATTGACAAATCGTGCAGACAATGAGCCGAAAGTGGCGCTTCCTCTCCACTGCGTAACAATCAATCATTGGCCTCGACTGTTAACTCGTACTTTTAAAATAGTACATTCATTTCAACATCTTAATATGCTACATACACTCTGTTGTTCTTTATCATTTTTGTCTTTCACTTCACAAGGTTCGCGCTTTTGTTTTTCAGCTATCCGAGAATAACAAAGATTATGCATTATTTAACAGCAGATAGGATAAAATCTTTACGAGAGATACATTTTCACGTTATTAATTGAGTAGCTGCGAAAACATCCTAAATTATTAAACACAAATATTTACAACTTGAAAATTTATCAATGAAAACGTAATCGAGATGCACGTGGCAGTACTACGTTATAACATTGAATTGCTTGTCTTTACTTTTGATGTTGAAAACGGAAAATTTGTGAAGCCCGTAAACGGTGAAAGAGAATGTTATGTTTTCCAATACCTGACGCCAGTCACCACATGCGAAGGTGACCTCAAACAGTATGTTACTTTTTAACGGCCACGCTTGTATAATTTTGTAAATGACGAATAAAGAATCATTTTTGCAAAAAAACAAAACAAAAAAAATGTAAAAAGTCGTTAGTTCATTCGTCGAGCTGCCCGCGCGAATCTTTACAAAGACCATCAAGCCTCCCACGAACGCGTCGAACGATAGAAAATCTCTCGCACCTCTCATCCCTCCGTCAACCGTTGGCACATAAAATTTTCCAACCCACCCTTCACGAAGAAGCCCACCTAACGAATCACGACCTCTGCATTTCAGGCGTCACGATCGAGGACGAGGCTGACCCGCTCGAAATCCGGCTGTCCCCAGGAATCGAGGACACCATGATCAAGCCTCCCGACAGCGACGAAGATTTCACATCTGCAGAGATTCCCGTGAGCAAAAACTCGACCAGGACAAAGACCAAGAAAAAACTGCCAAGATTCGAAAACGTTTGCGTCGAGTGCGGACGAATCTACAAACATTATTACCACCTGAAGAGCCACCAGCTGTACGAGTGCTCGAGACCCCCGCGATTTGGGTGCGTGTACTGCAGCCAACGGTGCACCCGAAAGAGCAACATGCTCAAGCACATGGAGAAACGACACCGCAACCTGCCACCCAACTACGTCGACGCTTTTGCTTCCAAATGATGATTCGTCTCTTTTTCAACTACCACTGTATACCGTCAAAGGTTTTTGCACCACGTTCTCTGAAGATACGAGACACAGTGTGCTCTGACATAATGTGTTTAATGTGCGGACAATTGTGTTTTTTATAAAATAAAATTTAAAAAAAAAAAAGATAAATCTCGATCCATCGCTTGTCTCTTCGAACCAGATCGCTAACGTATGTTTTCTCGCCGACTTTATTTTTATCGTTTATTACCAACCCCAGCGCGCTTCCTTTCGTTCCAAATGCGGTAGGGANCTTTTTTTTTTAAATATTTTTTTATTTTTCTCAACTTCAACCTTTTCCGCACGAAACCACACTCAAACCAAGAATACAAACATGTAAAAATCCCAACACCGGAAAACTAACATTTCATATATATTTGACATTGCAGATGACCATGTAGTGATATACCTAAGAGGGGACACAGCCGAACTTGGAGAAATCGAATATCATAGTCCGATATGTCAAGAAACCAATGACTTACTAAACATTGCCAATCAAACACCATCAACTAGAAAGTCAAAGTGCGGTGCAACGACTGCAATTACTGCTGCTCGAGTCGCAAGGGTCTCAGAGATCACATAAAGTCCGGCCACGCCACGAAAATCACGACCACAGCTGGGAGTGAATTGTACTCGTGTCCGCTTTGCTCCAACACGTATAAGTACAGGCACCACATGCGGGCGCACTTTTTGCACGAGTGTCAAAAACCACCGCGTTACCAATGTCCGTACTGTGATCATAGGAGCAAGCAAAAATCGAATCTAACGACTCACATGATGAGGAAGCATCCGAATGAGCCTCTCGTTAGTAACTTGCACTAGTACACGCGCGCTTGGAAGCGGGAGTTGAATAGTTGAGGGAACTTTCTTTATGCAAGCATGTGAGCACAGTTGAAGTAGGAGATCAATCAGTGTTATCTTTGACCAAAAAGTACGTTCGGTTTCTTTTTAAAAATATTTTTAATCGATAAAACCAAGTAATTATGTCCACCTATTGTGTGCACCGAACAATGTTTTGTTTTTGTTTTTGTTTTTTCCTAGGAGAATTTTATTTTATCCAATTTTATTTTTGTTTTCAAAATTTTCTAACAGTTGGTATGGAAATAAAATTTAAAAAAAAAAAAGATAAATCTCGATCCATCGCTTGTCTCTTCGAACCAGATCGCTAACGTATGTTTTCTCGCCGACTTTATTTTTATCGTTTATTACCAACCCCAGCGCGCTTCCTTTCGTTCCAAATGCGGTAGGGAAGGATTCGACACCCGCGATAACGGGGTGCCGATCCGTGAACATTTGCGCCGATTACGGGAAATCGTGTACAAGCAGTGGAAGAACCTGTTGCGCCACCAAAAGTACGAGTGCCAGTGCTTGATCGGCGCGGTGCAGCCCAGGTTCGGGTGCTTTCTTTGCGGCTATCGCAGCAAGCGCAGCGACCAGCAGCTCAAGTCGCACACCCATCGCAACCACGAAGGTCTCGAGCTCAACTGTACTTCGACAAGGACGTCCTCGTGGCCGCCGAGCAGCACAATTTCAACTCCACGCAAAAGGCGTACCAAAATTTTCCCTCGCACAACGCAAAGTGATAAACTCAAAGAGGGTTTTCACACGTTCGCGCTCTTGTATGTTGATCAGAGCCATTCCGACTCCCAAAATGGCTAAACTGTTTTACAACAGATGTACTGTTTTTTTTTTTTTTTTTTTTTTTTTTTTTTTGTTTTTTTTTCAAACTATACAACAAACAAAAGTGTGTTTTTTTCAACGATAAAATTATTTTAACAAAATAGCTTCCGAAGGACATTTTAACTTCGATTTGGATAAAACGTTTCTTTATCGTTTTTAAAAATTTGTGTGCCGTTGGGACTTTGTGAGGGTGTATGTGGCTGCCTGCACGAGTGCCTATATATAGGCAGTTGGGACCATTTTTTTATCCTCCGGTTTTTTCCTTACCTGTACGCGTAAAATAAATACCGTTTGATAAATTTAAGGGTCTGTTGTTTATTTATTGCGTCCGATCAATCTCAATATCCGTACCTTTTTTTTTTTTGTAGTCTGTATTTGCCATAAACTGCACCTAGCCTCACTTTTTTCAATCCACCGCCATCGTCCATAACTTCCATTCCATTTGTTTCAGACACGACGGCAGCAAAAACAAATCACTTTTACGTTAAGCCCGTGGCCACCAGCGAGCCAACCGACCCATTGGCCCTGCCTGCTGACGAGCGAATAAATCCCGACGGTGCACCGGACTTTGAAGTGTGCGCCAAGTGCGGAAGAACCTATCGTTACCGAAAAAACCTCCTCCGGCATCAACGGGTCGAGTGCAACCACACGGGCGAGGCGACTCGGTTCAGCTGCTTCTATTGCCCGTACAACAACAAGTGCAAAGCTGCCATCAGGCTGCACGTGTACCGTCACCACCACCACTTGGCAGATGGGCTCAAGTATTACAACAGAAAAACCCTCGTCACCGAGTCCATGGTCGTCCCTTGATCTATTCCATTTATTTTCATGTATATATATTTTTGTAACATCAAGAAAAAGTACAATGTCTTCTGAGATGTATCGAGTGCAATTCACATGAATAAACATTTTTATATAGCTGAGAGCTGATTTTTTTTTTCGTTCATTTACGCGGATCTCGCGAAATATCTAGGCTTTTTCTTTTATTTTATTAATTTCTTCTCCTAACGTACAAATTTTCACAATCTATGCATCTTTAACTTGGAAATTAAGAGAAGAAAAAAAAAAAAAAAAAAAAAAAAAAAAAGAATGGGGACCTTTTTTCCAACACTCCAATGTTGTTATATGTTCCAGGAATCAAACTAAAGATAGAAAAGGTCTACCGATTGCTCAATTCGGAGTTCAAGTCTGAGGAAGATGAGGAAGAAGAAGAGGACGAGTACGCGTATGAGTCGATCGACTGCTTGGACCCGTTGTCGTTGACAAATAATTCTGGGCCCAAGACGACGAACGTGTGTTTCGAGTGCGGCAAAAATTACCGATCGCGGTACAATCTGCAGCGCCACTTGAACTTTGAATGCGGTGATGTCAAGCCGCAGTTCCTGTGCCACTTTTGTCCACATCGCAGCAAACGCAAAGAGCACATGATCATCCACTTAAACCTTAAACATCCGAAAAAGGAAATCAAGTATCACGTCGATCCTTGACTATTGTTTTTTGGCTCATGTGAGGTATTTTTTTTTTTTTTTTTTTTAAAGGTGCTTGAATTTTGGGAAGAGAGTGGATATTTTTTATGCGTCACAAAAGTGCTGGATAAACAATTTATTGCATCATGATGAATATTACGCCTGAATTGTGCGATTTACTTTAATACGATTGTAAAACTATTGGAAATTATTTTTGTAAATTTTCTTATTATTCGAAATACATGACTTTTATACCCCTACTTTTATTCACATAATGTTCTTCAGATTTGCGGAAGTTGTGATAAACATTTGGAATAATTGAAGAAATCCTTTTTTTTTTTTTTTTTTGAATTTACATTTTACTGATTTAAATATATTTTTTCAGATGACCCAACAATTGGATTGTAATCAAACGCAATTACTACCATAACATCAACACACCAATAATTACAAGAAAAAAAATGACGTACAGTTTTTAGTATATGAACGATATCCATGGAAATAATGCTATTGCTAATATTGTTGATGGAAAATAATAATAAAAAAATTTAATCCATTATTTTACTTTCATTAAATATATTCCTTCAGAAAAAATGTATGATAAAATGTGGTTTCGGTTGTACTGGAAAAATTCGATTTTTGTGTCTTGAAAAAATTCATACGGAAAATCCACGTAACTATTACTATTATTTTTATCTAACGAAATTTAATACGTAACGACGCCATTTTCCCGAACTGACTCGTTTCACGCTTCTCCATCCATAAGCTAAGCAGCATAATAAAATTAAAAGATTAATTTTCTTCACCCACCTTGCAATTTTTTTTTTTTTTTCTTTTCCAGGTTACGACTTTGGTTTGTGGTACGAGCCCCAAGTTTCCGTCAAGTACAGCAAGCACAACAACTCCAACGGCAACTCAATGAACAACATAAGCGGTGGTGACTGCGACTCTATGATAAACAGCTGTCCGCGGTGCGGCAAAAGCTACATACATTCCAGGCACTTGAAGCGCCACGTGAAATACGAGTGCCTCAACCCAAGGAGGTTTTGCTGCTCCTACTGTCCTCATCGTTCAAACCACAAAATCGATATGCAGAGGCATATCGTGCGCCGTCATCAGGGAAAAAGCATCAAATTTTATGTGCTCAAGTGATAGGAGCGGAAAAGAGAGATAGAGACCAAAAATGGTATACCTGATAGATTTGGGCACAATTGCAAACACTCGATGAATCTTTTTTTTTTTTTTTTTTTTTTTTTTCAAAATATAAAAATTAAAACTGTCTAAAGAAAAACCTTGTATTGCAATAAGATCTGTGTAGTTTTTCCTGGAAATCAGTTTATTACGTATTACTTTCCAAAGTTGTAGTGGGAAAAAAATAGAATTTTTTTTTTTTTAACACAAATCAAACTATAAGATTATATTACAAAGCTGAAGACACCAACCAAATTTAAATTTTGTTTACAGACGTAGGGTTATTTATTAAAATTTGAATACAAAAATAATTCAGACTGAAATAGTAAAATAATGGCTTACCTTTGAAATTAAAAAAAAAAAGCAGTAAAAAACATTTGACTAAAACGTAGCAAATCATTTCACTTTATTCTTAAAAATTCGTGGGTTCTGATCTTTATTTTATCAACTCAATGAATCGTAGTGTCACGTACGTTAATATTGTCACAAGTGATTGGATCCCCCTTACCACCTTGTCCCCTATACCACTATAACAATGCCTGATGGGGAGAGAGAGTACAGGTGCGATGGGTATAAATATAGCGGAAAAGGTGCAAGGGACTAATAAAAAAAAGTGTCAATATTCTCGGACGATTAAGCAATGATTTTTATGGCACTTAATAAACACTAACGCGACGCAACTCTTAATTATAATAGAATTTCCTTTAATACGCATTAGTTGTTTGGTATTTTTTATATTAAAAGCAATGCTGTTATCTCAGAACAGGCGTTAAGCGAGTATTGTTCATTACTATTTCAACTTTTAATCTATGAGACCTTTAACTTAGTCGTTACACACCTGACACTTTTGTTTGAGGTTGCAACTAATTGATCTTATAGGTATAGGTTTACTAATTTTATTTTTTCCGTAATACATAATAGGTACATTAAGAATAAATAAAAAAACACTTTTTTTCCAATCATTATTCATTTATTTACATAAAAAGTTGTGAAAAAAAAAGTTACATGATTCATGGCAAAATAAAAATCGCAAGGGTTAAACGTTGCACGGTCGTTTGCAAGGATGAAAAAGTGAGAAAAAAATGTAAAGCAAAATTTTGTCCTCCAAATAGTTCATCAAAGTAGTGTCGACAACGTGAATCGTACGAAGCGCATCTACTAGTTATATATTTACATAACTCATTATTCCCGATTAAATTACAGTACACATTGCATCACTGTAGAATCGCAGTCATCATTTATCGCATTGAATATGAAAGGGAGATAGTCCGACACTCTGGTGTAAAAACTAGGAATCCAAAGTTCGTCGCAGTTGGTTGGACCGAAAGATTGCACCCCAATGACAATGCCTTTGTGAACGAGTGGGCCTCCACCGTCACCCTTCAAAATTAAATGCATTCAATTGAGCATGTTTTATACGTAAAAATAAAAAAAAAAAATAAAAAAAACAATAAGTACAAACATTTGTCAAGCACATAATAATAATAATAATGATAAACATATACAATTCTAATACA
>NW_019379462.1:1455123-1488716 GCF_000648655.2 Copidosoma floridanum | reverse complement strand
TAATAGGCTAAGTGTCTCTAAGCGCTAAAGCTCATCTTCAGAATTCTACGGCCACTTTTTAGTTCAGAAATTCGCAACGCTAGATGGCGCTGATCCAAATAATTATTACTTCTTCTTATATAAGAGCCATTTAATCAATTATAAACCAGCCGCAATTCATTTATTAGATAGATAATGAAAACTTGACGTAGTCTGTGCTGTTTGCGGCAAGTTTACAATTTATCTTTTACCTTAAAATCGACCTTCAAAAGTATGAATATTCTACTAATCTTATATGGCTCATAAAATCGACAATATTTACAAAATTTAAATACTCTAGACCTTTTGCCATTAACTCATGTAAGCACAAATTAATCAGTCTAAAAGAGACAACCGAAGAAAAAAGGCCTGAAAAAGAAGCACAGTCACACGAAGAGGACGAGTATTGGATCTCACTTGATCAGAGAAGGTTGGGTTCTTTGTTTACTTATAACGTTATAACACTTAAAATTTACATCTCTGTAATAAATGTATTTTTCAATTAGTTAGATCCGATGCTCCATTCCTAGGTGACTCTTCGTGTGGCTGCTTCTTTTTAAGACCTTTTTTCTTCAGTTGTCTCTTTTCAACTGATTAATTTTCGTGTATATTTGATCGTGATTTACGATTTCTGTAACACAAATTTTGCCATGTACATATTGTATAAGTTAACTGTTTATTGGAAATCTAAAGTTGAAGGGCTGTTCTTTCATTAGTTAATGGTAAAAGGTCAAGAGTATTGTAATTTTGCAAATATTGTCGATTTTATGAGCCATATAAGATAAGTAGAATATTCATTCTTTTGAAGGTCGATTTTAAGGTAAAAGATAAATTGTAAACTTGCCGCAAACAGCACAGACCACATCAACTTTTTATTATCTATCTATTAAATCAGTTGCGGCTGGTTTATGACTGATAAAGTGACTTTACAGTAAGTAGCAATAATTATTTTTGATCAGCGCCATCTAGCGGTCTTTATTTTTTGGCCAAAAGTGGCTCCTAAAATTCTTAATTAGAGCATTCAGAATTAGAGCCATTTAGTCAATTATAAACCAGCCGCAACTTAGTTTATAGCTATAAAACGAAAAAATAATTATAGATGTGTTTTTGGCGGCAAGTAAACAATCTATTTTCTACCAAAAAATTGACCTCATATGTATTTATACTTTTAAAGATAAATTTTCGAGTAAAAGATGGATTGTTAACTTGCCGCTAAAAACACATGTATGATTATTTTCTTATTTTATAGCTACAATATGAGTTGCGGCTGGTTTGTAATAGGCTAAGTGTCTCTAAGCGCTAAAGCTCATCTTCAGAATTCTACGGCCACTTTTTAGTTCAGAAATTCGCAACGCTAGATGGCGCTGATCAAAAAAATTATTACCACTTATTGCAGTAGTGTTATTTAATCAATTATAAACCAGCCGCAATTAATTGAGTTCGTGTAAAATAAAAAGTTAACGCTATTTGTGCTGTTTGCGGCAAGTTTGCAATTTATCTTATACCTGAATAGTGACCTATATATTTGTAATTTCGAGTGAAAGATAGATTGCAAGCTTGCCGCAAACAGCACAAATAATGTTGAATTTTGATTTTATATCTGTAACAGTAGTAGCGGCTGGTTTATAATTGATTAAATGACACTACTGTAATAAGTATAAGCAGTAATTTTTTTGATCAGCGTCATCTAGCGTTGCGAATTTCTGAACTAAAAAGTGGCCCTAGAATTCTGAAGATGAGCTTTAGCGCTTAGAGACACTTAACCTATTACAAACCAGCCGCAACTTATGACCAAGCTATAAAATAAAAAAATAACGATATGTGTGTTTTTGGCGGCAAGTTACCAATCCATCTTATGCTTGAAAATTTATCTTCAAAAGTACAAACACATATGAGGTCAATTTTTTGGTAGAAAATAGATTGTTTACTTGCCGCCAAAAACATATATAGAATTATTTTTTCATTTTATAGCTATAAACTGAGTTGCGGCTGGTTTATAATTGACTAAATGGCACTAATTCTGAATGCTCTGCTTTAGAATTTTAGGAGCCACTTTTGGCCAAAAAATAAAGACCGCTAGATGGCGCTGATCCAAATAATTATTACTTCTTAAATAAGAGCCATTTAATCAATTATAAATCAGCCGCAACTAATGTAATAGATAGATAATAAACAGTTATTATTTTTGTGCTATTTGCGGCAATTTACTATTTTTCTTTTACCTTAAAATTGACCTCCAAAAATATAGATATTCAAATGGTTTAACAAAATCGACCATATGGCATTACTTAGTAGTAATTACTTTAATTACTACACATAACTGCACGTACATCTTACACCGTGCTCTCTTTACCAGAATGATAAAATCAGAGGCTGTAAAGTTACGTATTTTAATACATATGTAGGAATCGGTGTGTCTCCTTCTCCTTCTACTTGTATCACACAAGTTGTATGGCCCGTACCCGTACACCGTACAAAAGAAATAAGAACGAACAGTCTGTATTTCTTATACTCTATATTATATGGGCAACAGGCAACACTGACGCCCCCTTTCGAGATCACTAGAATCACTAGACCAATACAACAAAAGCTCTTTTACCTCGAGTTTTACCGAGTGTGTATGTTGCTGTGACAAATATAAACTTTTCATCGCAGGTAATCCTCAAGATCAACAATTTTCTGGGATAAACTATCGCAAAAACCACAGTACCAAGACTCAGTTTACGTTGTGCAAAGTTTATTTTCTTTCAAGTGTTTTTTTGTTCGACGTGAGGGTTTTAATTTGTCAATACCTAAAGGTTATACCTTGCCAGCGGCAAAAGTTCCAGTCTCGCAAATTGTTTACTTATTTTTAATTAATCTTACCTCAAGTGCAACTAATTTCGCCAATTGCTGTTTTAGCGGCAGGTGTTTTATTAATCACTTTTGATTTTTTACACGTGCACTTTTACACGAAATCAACTGACAAGTTGGGTTATGTGGTTGCTGCTTACTGAAATGTTTTGTTCATTACCTTAAAAGAAAAAAAAAAATATGAAGTTGTACGAGCGATAGAAGCTGCATTGTTTATAAAATCGATTAACAAGTTTTGTTTGTTTTCTACAGCCATGGTGCGAATGAACGTACTCAGTGATGCCCTCAAATCTATCAACAATGCCGAGAAGCGAGGCAAGAGGCAAGTTCTGCTTCGTCCCTGCTCAAAAGTCATCGTCAAATTTCTCACAGTGATGATGAAGCACGGTGAGTTTTTTACTTACTCTAACTGTCAGTTACCCACTTTTTTTTTTCTTGTACGTCAGTTAGCACAAGTTGTTTTGGTGAGCAATTTTCTGTCAGCTACACCTGATGGCTTTCTCTAAATTTCAATAGAATGTGTCAATTAAATACTAGTCTTATTGTTATTTAGTTAATTTGTTTTATCACCCATCTCGGACTGTAAAGAGTTTCATATAAAGCTAATGATTATAAAGCTGTTACATCGTACATGGCACATCAATATTTGGTTTTTTAGTCACTACAACACCAATATTTTACCATAAAATTATGTATTTTAATGTTTCGATTCCTTATTTTTTACTTACTACCTCAAGTAGGCATCAAAATTTTTTATAAAATGCATTTTAAAATTTCTTAACACATATAGCAAAGTTTTATGAAAGAATAAATGTTTTTCAGGTTATATTGGAGAATTTGAAATTGTTGATGATCACAGGAGTGGAAAAGTTGTTGTTAATCTTACTGGAAGGCTAAACAAATGTGGGGTCATCTCTCCTAGATTTGATGTTCCCATCACAGACATTGAAAAGTGGACGAACAATCTTCTTCCAAGTCGTCAGTTTGGGTGTGTAAAACTATCATTATAATGCATTTACACCCACAAGTAATCTTAACCATGCTTAAATCGTAGCTTGTCATTTAAATTTCCTATTTAAGTAATTACTTTTTATACATAACATTGCAAAAACAAATGTTAAATTTATAACTCAATTTTTGTAACTTTTATCAAATTATCTGAAAAGTTTACAAGGTTAAAATGTTGTATAGTTTTTAACACAAACATTGAAATTCGATTCATAAAAGTTATTGCTGTAATTTATAAGGAAAGCTTCAATGTATTGATTGAATTTTTATTATTAATTACAGGTATGTAGTGTTAACTACAAGTGGAGGTATTATGGACCACGAAGAAGCAAGGAGGAAACATTTGGGAGGCAAAATCCTAGGATTCTTCTTTTAAGTTATAATAATTGTATAAAAAAAATTTTTTAAAAAACCGTATTGACTATTAAGGTCCGAATGCAGCTTTAATAAAAGGCAATACATCAAAATCGTCTTCCTATTTTGTTAATTATTTCTGTACTCTCGCATCTCACTTTTTTCCTTGTATATACTACATATTGAACAGCTTGAAAATTATTTTTCATCGACTTTGAAGCGTATTCCATCTATAAATTAGTACTGATTACTGGTCAGGTCGTATTTTTTTTTTTTTTTTTTTTTCAAATCAATAATATATCATTTCATTCTTTTTTTATACATGCAAAGGAGGAAACGTGCAAAATTTGTACTATGTATCCAGCGTATGTAAGTAACGCCCCAAATTTCGTTTTTATATATTTTCTCTAATTGAGCTAAGTACGCATACACATTTTTGGCCATTTCATCCCATAATGACTGATGGTGGAATGATATTGAAATCCAGGTTGCTGCTGCTCCTATCATTCATTGTACACATGGTGGAACCATGAAAAGGCATTTATTTGTTCATATACAGTAACAAAATAAAAAGGTGTGTTACCAATTATGTTAGCTGAAATGTATCTAATACTTACCTATCGTTTAATTGTTTGATAGCTGTGTAATTTTCCATGAAAGCCAATACGTAACGACCCGATCCTCGAACCGATTTTTCAAACAGATTGTATTATTATTATGAATAAAAATATACTTCACCATATATTTTATAACGTTTGAAAGCTAGCGTGTGATGAATGAAGCTGCGATATCTTACTTTATTATAATTTTACTGTTGGGATCTGCAAGAGCTGTACTTGCATTTGTTGCATTACACATACGCATACAGTGGTGACGGTGGCGTGGCGAACTAAAGCGAAAGGAGCCGTTGTTCGTTCGCGGGTCGAGCCGAGCGTGCATCCATCAGAACGCTTCGCGCGCGCGATGTTTGCTGTTGCTGTTCCTACGATCCGATCCTACAAATGCTCACAGCGTGTGCTCCGTGAAAGTGTTTAAAACCATACCTATACATAAATACGATGTACTTAATTGAATAGTTAAGTTATCGTGAATTAATTCACCAGTGCTGAATATAATTGTGGTTTACCTGTTGCATAAAAGCATAGTGCGATTCTTACTTGCATCCAAGGATATAACAATAACACACACGGTGCGCGATTCAAGAGAGAGAGAGAGAAGTAGGACTCGGCCAGGTGAGACAGAGAGGGAGAGCAGCCGCAGCGATCGAGCCTTCCATATTCCTTTCGCCTTTTACCTGCAGCCTGCCCGCGCATATATTTACATTGCCTGGCCTACAACATATTCGCACAAGTTCGGCTGGACTCCCTGTGTCTCTCGCGACATTCCAAGCTGCCGACGCGGAGCCATATAGCGGGTTTTAAACTTTAACACTGTAAACCTTCGTCGTCCTTGCATCCCCGACTGCAGCCGAGGGATATATACAGCGTGTCGTAAAATGCCTCGGAGTCCTCCAGCTCAGTCGCGCGCCATTTACCACCACGAGGCCGCAGTGCCGATCTCCTGCCGCAGCAGCCACCGCGCTCAGGTCCTGGTACCAGCAGCGGCACTGGCTTTTCAAGTCTAACTGTGTATAACTATTATTATGTACTTCACGTAGTGTTCAAAAGGGTCAGCTGCAGGTGGTGTGTTTTGTGTATGGTTGTTTTTTTTTTATACGAATCGTTCGTGTATTGCGGTATCACAGGTGAAGAAGAGTAATAGTAATAACAAATTGTAAATTCGGAGTGGGTGTGTTGTTGTTGTTGTTTCGCGTGTGTGTCAGTGCGAGTAGGATATGAGTGCCGAGGAGGAGAACCTAAGGATCAGGAGGCGCAGGAGGAGAAAGAAGATGACGTTAGTAGGAGGACTTTTGCCGACGCGGCGGTCCCAGGGTGGACTACCGATCGTCCTCGTCGCCGTTCTCGGCGTCCTTTGCTCTGAAAGCTTCGTAGGACACGCCCACGCTATCAGTGAGTACTGTTTTCCTTGTTATCCATCGTATTTTTGTACCTGCTTCGGATTATGGTGTTTACACGTGATGTGTTTACTGCTAGCTGAGTAACGTGTTTGAGATCGTTTGTAAGTACATAATATTAAGTATGTATATGAGGGTGTTTCTCTTCAAAGCCCGCCGCTTGTCGACCCTCTTTCTTTTATCAAGCTAGCCGATACAAAAATAAACCGTATCGGGATCTTTCAATAGAATACAGTCGTTGTGTTTTTTTTACGAGGCTCCAATAGTTGGATTTCATAAGTATCGATCGTCAGGAGTGCAGTGAACCCATACAATTTGGGCACGTTGAAATCTCCCTTTCTTCTGAAACTCCTTATTGTATATTCTACGGAGATAAATAATTCGTCGGCCAAGACAAAAAAAAAGAGGAAGCTTAACGGAACCGGTTTTTTTTTTTTTTTTTTTTTTCTTATCTTACACTATTACACATAGTGACGCACCGGTTTGTGATTCACGTGGGAGTAATGAATCGATGTCTAAACTCTTTTTTTTATTTATTTATTTATTTAAAGTTAAATCATGCCAATCGAGATTCGCTAAATAATGACACACGTATACCAAAAAGTCAAGGGATGCGTGGATCTTTTTCCAGCAGGGCATTTTAATTGAATTCTTTCAAATCTGTACAGCTGCAGCAAAGTGGAGAAAAGTAATCCGTCCAAATTGTCTTCAATTGACGAGAAACGAAGTAACGGAGGGAACATAATATATATAACACACACCTACATCCTACAATGACATATACATGATATAATAAAAAAAGGAATCTATGCAACTGAGTGGAATGATATAACGCCGAATGTCTTCAGCTACTTGTAATAACAAATATTTTTAAGTAGCTTATGCACAGACGGATTGCTGGGGAATAATAAACCAATCAATTGATATTTTGCAACAAAAAAAATTAAAACAAGAAATGTGATTCTTACTTTCCTTGACTGTCTGTCGTGTGTAATTGTAACGAGGCATTTTAAGTAAATCATGAAAAAAAATACGAATTACTTTGGAAGTCACGTTTCTAAACAAACCCTACAACGATAAAATGGCAGTAGGAAATACGAAAGCTCACATTTTTTCTTGTATTATATACAGTGTAGTGTACATTCTATTTAAGGGACTCAAAACTTGGGATAGGGAACGGGAAGGAGACAAAGTACAGGAAAACTCCCGTGGGAGAAAATAATGCTCGTAAACCTCCCCCAAAATGGGAATTGGTATACGATGATGCGTTGCCTGAGTTTCAACCTAACTATATATATAAGGCGTATATATACACATAGGGGCACCCAGACTGAAAACTCTCTTGCAAAAGAATGAATGAATTTGAAAAACCCTCAATATTAAATGCAAAAAAATAAAAACCATTTTAATCCACTCAAATTATTTATTTACACATATTCATGTGATCGGGGAAAAAAGTTATTTTCTTTGAATTTTGAGATCTTCATGGTTTGCTTTATTACACAACTGTTCCAAGGATTGCTTTAATAATGCTAGATCGCTAAGCTAAATTGTATTTTTATTTGGAAAAAACAAATGAATAAATGTAAAAAAGGCCTTCGATCACCATCTTGTAACATCGTATTTATAAATTAATGTACCTACGGCAAGCTACCTACCAACGGATTTAAACTTAAGTAAAAAAACCTGTATCTAAAAACTACTTACCTACCTATTGTAAAACACGTGCCTTATTTAGCCTATGCTGAATTTCGAACCAGACATTTGACCATTCCACTGTTGCCTTCGCGAGGGCCCCCGTGTGTGTATCCCTTCTTAAAGACAGTATACTACTGTCACAGTAGGCTCTCCACTGTATACATATGTACATACACATACATATAAATTGCGGCAGTGCACAATTGAGACGCTCTCGAGTTTCGTTTAATGCTGTGTCTCTCTCTCTCTCTCTCTGCGACAATACACATGACTATTGCAGATACACACAGACTTTTAATACATATAAGTATACACTCAAGGGGGGGAGCAACAATCCCAGCCAAGCAACCCCTGCTGCTGCACTGCAAAATCAAATCAGGCGCGCGGGTTAAATTCGAAAAGTGCCCACTTGTGTATGTCTCTTTTTTTTTTTTTTTTTTTTGCTCTGCGTGTCGTCTTCGTGACTCTCATTTGTGAGTAGGTACTAGACCGGCTGGCTGTCTCGAGAGACGCGAATACTTATTGATCATTGATGGCCAAGTGCCAAATATGTTTGTGCACGTGTATGTACGTACGTACGTACAAAGAGAGGATGGATCTTTTCTGTATTTCATACTACTACTACGTATTGATTTTCATTAAAGCAAATGGTTTGACGTTACTGCTCTGTGTTTTATTTACGTATTGCGATTTCAAGAAAAATTATTTGTAGCTGTTGACGATCAAAACTATAAAGCTTTGTTTGTTAAAGTTGCTCCTCTTTTTTTTTTGTATTCTATACCTTGTTGTCATTTTATAAAAAAAAAACTTAAAATTACAGATACGTGCAAAAACTTGTGAATCTGTGTGAATACTTGTTTTTACGTTCATTTTGTATGTTATTTTCACCATAAATTTTTCTAGAAGACAATTGCACAAATCATCATTTTATTAACAATTTATTCTCTGAGAGTTTGGTTACGCGCAACAAAAAAAACTGTGATTATGATTTAATTTCTCGATATGTATACCACTTAAATTTAAATGGTATCGCTTTTTTCCTTTTCAAACAAGCAATTTATTTCACACTAGCGTTCTCAGAAAAGATAAAAATGCTTATTCCTACCTCGGGGCGTTTTGCGTGAAATTTCGGACGTTTACTGCGCTCTGGGTAGGAAAAATAATGTTCGCCACACAAAGTGCTGTCGAACGGTCCCGTGGGCGTGTCCATGACCCTAGCGTAGCCGAGTCGAATAATTAGAAAAAAAAAATATGGTGTAGGTTTTATATTATGGCTCTACGACTTGGCTACACTAGCTTCATACATACTCCGTGGGCCGAAAAGTAGCCTTCCAGTGGCGATGGCGATTCTTTGAACGAAAACTACTATTTTTCAGTAGGCTAAGGGCCTGATGGGCCACCAAGTACGAAAATAATTATTTCTGCACAGTTGCACTTTCAGCCCTCGGTATAAGAAAAACAATGTTACTTACGCGATTCTGGCACAAACAAACGTACAACAACCACGCCCTTCGGGTTGTTCGTGTTCGTGACGTGATGTAACGTACCTTTACGTTTAAAGCGCGCTTAAATTTTGGGAGTTTTTTTTTTATACAATGCATTAACGTAGTGTTGATAACAATTTGAAGAACAACCTATATCTATGGTTACAAGTGGTTAACCAGTTTTGCTAAGCGGGACACAGTTGAATGGTAAAAAAAAAAAAACCAGTGTAGGAAAGCTGTGGAGTGAAAAAACTCTTGGCTGTCACAGATTTAACACGTACACAAGTGTGGAAAATCAGTGGCAAAATTGTTTCACTCTCTACAGCCTCGTCTTCTGTCAATCGAGTGAGTGTCTTTTTAAAGAAAAGTAAAAAAACACAAATTATCACTTGTTGAAATTAACGACTCGATGCGAATGGAATTATTTTTTTCCGAGTGCAATTCGTCATCGATGATCCAATTGACGATAGGTCGAATATCTGAAATGGCGTAGGTCAAATACGGTGAAATCGAGTGAAATATAGTTTCTCGGAATTTAGACTTTTTAATTTAAATTTTCTTACAAAAGATACTCGCAACCCTGTCAATCGTTGAAGAAAAAAATTGTTAACTTGATAAGACATACTAAACAGTTAACGAAGCATTCATTTGGTTGTTCTTTAAACGCTCATTAACACTGTGGTAATGCATTTAAAAAAAAAAAAAGACCGAATTTTCTACTGCACGCTTTGAACGTGTACTTAAAATACACTTGGATTTGACAGTATTGACGGTAAAACCATTACTGCAACGAAAAATGAAAAATACACTTAAACTATATTTTTCCCAATCGCATTTCTCTCGTATTATTAAAGTGTCGATGCCCCCCCCCCCTCCCCCAAACAACTCTTCCAGGCATAGATAATATCTTATTAATTTGCGTACACGAATCTCGCACCACATGCAATTAGGCTTATGCACTCCCGGGGCTTCTCAAATCTTGTCTTTCCCAGCAAATTGTCAAGTGCATCCACAATACACGCACACACAACACAAAGTCAGAGGGAGGAAGAGAGAGAGAGTAAAGGCTGGAAAATTAACCTTCGGAAAAGAGAGAGAGAGAGAGAGAGAGAGAGATGCAACACCCACCTTTTTGGCGCACTTGCAAGGCTTCTATATATATATATATATATATATATATATATAACACTTCTCATTTGTACATTATGTACTCGAAAGGAAATTGCCCACATCACGACACGCACGAGTCAATTAGCCATACCAGTGTGATTTGTGTGAGTGGGAGTGAATCAAGTCTCGTTGGTTTTAATTTGTGGACACGAGCGCACTGATTATTATTATATAAGGGTGGCACTTCGGGGACATGGATACGGAAGAAGAATATCGTCGACCCGACGGAGAGGAAAAAAAAATATGGGGAGAAAGATAGAATCTCGTTTGACGATCGCGTTTGTCGTCGCGAGATGTGAAGGCATAAATATATGTCATGTATTATGATTGACGTGTGCCTCTTTCGCCACTATATATATATAACATATACTTATATGTACACGCTCGCGGTTGCTTTCTCTCTCTTGTGTGTTGTTATTTGTGAATTGGTATGCTCTTCCTGGCGTGGCGTGTAATTTCTCACAATCGTACATTTTCGAGCTTACGTTAGTTATATAGTAGTGCTCATCACATGAACCGTAGAAATATCATGTGTTCCCACGTGGGTGTGTACTGGTCGAAAAATAATTGTTTTAATAAATTTGATGTCAAGCAAATAAAAGTGGATATTTGCGCTTTGGTCGATTGACGTATGCTTTGGCGGATGATTACAATATTGACACGCACAAGCGCGCACGTGGTGACTTTGACGCCTTCCTTCATGTATATGACGCCCTACTGTGAGACTCGGGCCTTTCTCTTCCGTTTCAATTGCTCGCTAACTATCACATTGTCGTCATATGTAATGCGTGTAGCGTAACATGTGCTTGCAGAGAAGTACTCTCATCACCTCGTGGCTCTTGAAGTTGCCATCAGCTATAGTATACTCTCTAAATTTGAAGTAGTGAAAATTTCACTGTTTTGCGCAAGTGAACAAGTTATTCACTGGCCAAAAAGTGAGAAAAATTAGGATCGTTTATTATTCGCACCTAGTCGATGGTAAATCTTAGTTCTATAAATATTTATCAGCAATGCAATGAACGATCTTGATCCGAATGAAGATAATTGTACAACCGATACACATATTATTTCAAGTGATTCCAACAATAAGTTAACCAACTAATTGAAATAGTGAAACGTTAACTTGGTAGAAATATTAAAAATTTACTATTTCACAGTGAATAATCACTAGTTCGAATGGATTATAAATATATTCACTATTTTACGTCGTGTATTTTGAAGAAGTTGTATACTATTTCAAATTTAGAGAGTACAACTTACGAGACGGAGACGCATTATTGTACCCCGATAAATCAGGGAATAACAGGAAGTAATTGTTACGTTGCATACATGTTAAACATGTACGCGAGCAGTAAAGCATTGATGGATCATTTTGCGAAACTACATAGTGCTTTTCCCTGTGTTTTGTGTGGTATTAATTTTTCTTTTATTGCTTGTAGATATACATGGTAAAAAAAGCTTTACGAGTATCAATCAAAGCAATATACATCATACATATATATAGTCTAAACGTGATCTTTACTAGGGTATTCATTCAATACAATTCTTTCAGGTGTAATCTGGTGCAACAGTTTTCACTTTTCATAGTCAATAAAAGAACAAACTACATAGTACTTCTTCGAATACGGTTCATGTATAGAGGCCAGCACGTAGAGCACCTCTAATAGTAAAGCAAGGGATATTACTAACAAATCATTCTCTCAGTGTAGTTGCGTTTGATAATCATAAATATGATGTGTTGCGTGGATATTTTGCATTTTATGAAATATCTAAACTTATTAAGATTATTCGGTACATATGAGTCGACAAAAAAAAATTTTTTTAAGAACAGGTCAAGCTTTATAGAAGACGATGAATTTTTTGGTACTAAATGTAGTAAGTCAATATTTTCGAGGATTCAACGTTTGGAACATTACGATAAAATTGGCAATTTTTTTATACTGTCAAGTTACATTATATTTGATCATTTTCTCCGTGGCTTTACGGGTATAGTTAAGGCGATGGACCCTTCAAATGAGCTGACTCACAAAAGTGTGTGTATACAGCATTACCTATAGGTTCAACGATAGATTCCATCGCAAAATTGTCTCGGTCGAGCACTGCTGCGCAGCGCAATCGACGATGATAACAGTGCATTTAATCTTCCAAACGTTACCTCTTTAGTTATCTGCCGCTCAACCTGAACACATAACCAATGAGTATATCCAAGAAACGATTCGCATCATCCACCCGAGCAAAGTGTATATATGTCTACAGTCCCGCCGAGGAGGCCAGGGACCCGTTAACCCGCAATTAAAAGTTCCGCGCGTATAACAGCGGATAAAAGAGAGGAGAGGAGGAGAAGACCGTACACACATATTATGCACTCTCTCTCTCTCTATCTCTCTCTCTCTCTCGGCATTGAAAAATCTTTCGCCGAGAAAGAGAAGGTGGTGTTATTACTCCAGGGAAGGAAAGGAGGTGCGTCGCATCGTGTATACGAGTATATTTATGTATGCCGTGCGAAAGAGGAGGAGGAGATGAGCATATGCTACATAGAAGAGGAGAGAGAGAGAGAGAAGAAAAAGAAGCCGGAGGAACGCAAGAGGACGAACAGGAGCTGTAAATAGTATATACACATACACCTTTCCTACTTCTACACACAAGTAAGTACGCGCTCCCTTGTACAAGTGCGGAGCGCGTCTGGGTATATATCATCTACTTGGGGTGCGTATAGATGCTTGCTCGGCGTGGTTATGTACCGGGAGGATGAAAAAGTTGAGGATGTATAATATGGATGTAGAGGAGGTAGGCATGGGATCCCTATGTCCTTTTCTTTTTTTTTTTTTTTTTTTTTCGCCCGCGAGACACCGTACAGCATGTATATATTCGGCTACTCGTCAAACTAGAGAGGAAAAAAGAGAGGCCAGTTTCTCTTATACTTCCCAGCACAATATAATAACAACAGATGGTCCGTCTCTCTCTCTCTTTTTTCTCTTTCCCTTTCGAACCAATATACTGTATAATATAATAGGTGGAACTATAGCGCACAAGTAAGTATTAGAAGACGAGAAGAGCCAGTCTCGAAAATCTCCCTTGAAAAACAAGCGAAGGAGTCGAGAGAAAGGGAGAAGTGAAAAAGGTGTAGTGTGTACAATGAGCGGTGGTGCAGCGGAGAGTCCAGGTGTGCTGCGAACCTTCTTTTTTTCTTTCTTTTTTGCTGCAGGCGTGGGTGCGCGGATATATATATATATACACGTTTGTTAGCAGTGCATTTAAAACAGCAGGGACACGCACAGCCTATATGTATATAATATGGATGTACGTGTACGTGATGGGACGAGAGCCGTATAGTATATCCAAGAGAGAGAGAGAAGCAGAGTCGTGTGGAAAGGTGTCTATTTACCTGGGGCGTCAACTCTTGGCTTATATAAGTGTATATAGCGAAGAAAGGAACCCGGTTTGGTTGTACAATGCAGGGTCCCTTTCTTTCCTCCACCTCTCCTCATCCTCCTCGACCTATAACGTTCTGCCCTTTTGCACCCTCCCCGTCATCGCCACTATACGGTTCGGCGTTGTTCACAATCTTTGCTCGGTTCGATCAACTGCGTACATCCTCCTCCCTCCTTTCCTCGATTATGTAGCATGTGTATACCTTGCGTTTTCGTTACGCGTCACACGCTGCCAAGAGCGAGGCCAAGAATACGGTACCAGGGTTGTTGATATAGCTGGGCGATATGTTAGACAGCGTCGATCCAAGCTTTCGACACAACACATTGTGGTTTGACCAGGTGATGGCGGCGAAATTGAGAATTGGCCAATGTTAAAGTCATGATTGGGTTATTGAATCACACCGAATCTCATTCCTGGGCAATTGTTTACGTGAACCAAAATAAATTGAACCACAAACCCTTTTGGGATGATGGAAATCACGTGTGACATGTACTTTCGAATCGAACAAGGATGTTTTCTGAATATACCTTTCATTTTCACAAGTCTTGATGGGACGTCTGAATTCCTGAAACATGTTTGGATAAGCAATACAGAAACGTTGTTTTGTTCAAAATGTTTATCTAGGTTTTCTTGCTCACTTGATATGATGTGGGTATATCAAACAATTCCAGTGGCAACAAAGCTAGAGTTTTCAGTCTCGTGGGAATATTACTACTGCTAATCGGAGCAAATCTACTGGTACATGTAGGGTGTCACTACAGAAGCATCAGAATGAATTTAGGCCTAAAGTTAATTACATACCGTGTTCTTCCACACTTTGTCCGAGGCTTGCGTTTACAGTTCAAAAGTTGACCTCGATTAGACTACCATATAGAAGGTTCAGAATGATCTTTCCTTGATCACCAATGCGTGTATGCGGCACATAGAAGTACAGTATTAGGTATAGCTCTCTCTCTCTCTCTCTCGCGAGGAGTAACGATAGATGCATTGGAACTCACATAGTTAGAGAGGACTAGTATATAATATAGACTAGCTGACCTTTCTCCTGGAGCTATAGTCCATGTAGGGGTACGAAGCAGCCAAGCTCTCAACAACGAAGAGAGATCTTCTGATGTTCTTGCCTCAAGCTGTGCCCCATGCGGTGCGCGTTGCTGCTAAACTCTTGAAAACGTAATTTGCTTGCTTTTTTTGAAGAAGAAGAACAAGAGGAAAGAAAACGAGGGGCTCCAAACGACGTTAAACTTCGCCTTCGAAAGTGGCTCGTTTCTTTTGAACTCTATAGGTTTCGCAGGGTACAGGTGGAACTGGTATGTTGTGGACAGGTGGGACTTGACAATGAGCGGAGATTTTTGACCACTCGGCCAGTGTGGTCTTGGGTACCATCATCTTTGCAGCGAAGAGGATGGAGAAGGAGACGACTGTCAATGAAATTCAGCAACGGGACATCCGGTCTTGATTTTTCATCTCGACAACGGAGGAGAGAACAGTTTCCACACTGCAGCAAAGGGGAGAGACTTCACAGTTTGGCCGGACAGATATATGATCTTTTTCAATTTTTTAATTCTCAGAAGTTCTTTGTTTTTAGCTCATTTTCCACTTTGTACACGTACCGAACGTATGGTAGAATGTAATACACACGCCAAGTAGACGAGATCAGATGTAACAAGACCAATAATTTTTTTGCATCGATTCACGAGTAGATCCGGTAATGATTGCCGCGACTAATTGACATAACTTTTTTGGTAATAAGTAATGGATTTTGAGTACCAGTGGTCCGAAAATGGATTAACAATGACAAAAACACCTGCGAAGGAGGACAAACACGTCACCATCGACAAAGAAACACACCCACGACAAAACACACAGGTCAGGGACTCTGAAGCGTCGCACCTGTAATAGACGGATATGAACGATACGGCGAGTCAGAGAAAACGAGAGAAGACGCTGCTGAGCTATACAAGTGTAAAAACTGTACGCACATATTAGAGTAAGAGAGAGAGAGAGAGAGAGAGTACCTGTCGGGTTCAAGAGCTCCGAGCGGAGGGCGAAGCAGTAGATAATAATGAGCTGCGGAAGAAAGAGGAGGGGGAGGAGAAAAGAGGCGCGAGGCTGCAAAACGGCAAGTAAGGTCGCACGAGAGAGGAGAGCCCTATGGCTTTTCTCAGCGCGCTCGTCGAGTCGAGTGCCTCTACGTACCTATATATGTACATATAAGTAAATCTTCTGGAGTGTGCCGGCGTTCGCGGCTTTTGCATGCGGTGCATCCTCGGGTGCATCTGTTGTATGTATAACTGGGTACGTGTGCTCGCACGCGTGTCTTATCCCACCGTATGGCAGCCTGGAGCCGCGAAAGAGAGAGAGAGAGAGAGAGAGAGATAATATGTGCAGCTCCCTGGTTGAAGGGAAAGAGTAGACCGGAAGCGTGCTCTTCTTCTTCCACTACAGTGCAGGTCTCCTCTTATGTCGTAATTTCCAGCTTCCTGGGCATATTGTATAGCGTCGTCTTCATTACGCCCTTCTATGCTTCTTTCTGTCCAATGGTCCAGCTCGTCTACGCACACACCGTTTTTTCCTTAGCTGTACCCGAGCTGTACCCAGCATACATATACGTTATCGTATATGTATATGCGAGTGTATATATATAGGTATGGGTGCACCTTGCACGCGCGGATCACTCCCTTATACTTAAGTACCTATACATAGTATAAAGTACAAGTGGCAGATAACCGGCGATGATTTTTTTCCCCTCGTCCCTCGTTCACTTGGATTTTTCCGTACTTACTTATTTTCGCTGCAGCGGCAGTGCGTGCCACCGATGAACCGCGAACTCGAGCGCTCAAGGACTCTCTCGGGGAGAGCACGCGCTATTTCTCCCTCTCTCCCTCAACGCTTTTGTATATATACGCGCTCGTCGCTTGTGTCTGGTAGTATATTATGTATATGTACCATAGGTATAAAACTCGAGCCTTTCTCAATCCTTCTCGCGCTATTTTTGCGCTGATTCATGCCGCTTCTATGCCACAGTGTCCCATTGTTGCTCTGGCGGTGGCCCAAAGTGCACGAGAGTATAGATATAATATATTATGTATACCATTATCGACGAGGTATTGGGATTTGGGGTCTCGTTTCCGATCGAGGGGAAGTAAGTACTTAAGAAGAAGAAGAAGAAGATGGGTGGGCTTTGTAAATGAAATTCGTGGATTCGCGACCTCTCCGCGATGAGACGACGCGGGAATGGGCTCTTTTGTGTTGTTCTCTCTCTCTCTCTGATAAACTGCGCTTTTTTTTTTTTTTTTTTTTTCATATCCTCTCTTCTTCTGCAGCTCGCTGATAAGCTCTTCGGGCTGAATGAACATTCGCGTACGGTTATTCCGCCAAGTTGTCATTTCGAGTTTCGTATATAAGTACGAGCTGTTTACAGGATACAATTTTTTCTCTTAGCGCGTTTCTGCTCTACTCGGGAAAAAAAGTGCATGCTGATAAATGCCTTCAGCGGTGAGGAATTCCAAGCACGTTCCATTGTTATCTGCTTTGCAAAAGTTTTTCCTTTTTCCTTTTTTTTTTTTTTTTTTTTTTTTTTTTTTTTTTTTTTTATTACCAACTCTGCCTCTGCGACAATGTCTATGTTCGTGTCGGTTCGTGTACTTGTCTTATGACGCAAACTAGACAATTTTTCAAGGATATATACGGAGCTCGCGATCTCGACGCTTCTAATTGCAGCCGTGGTTATATTTATGTTTCATGATTAGCCTCGAATCGTCCGTGTCTCTCTTCCTTTTTTTCCAATTTTGCGACTCCTCGATTTCAATGAGTTTTTTTAACGTATATTTTCCAAACGCGAATTGTAATAACAGCCACAGTCGGAAGAGAGAGAGAAACACCAGGGAGAGAAAGGCTCGTGGTCGTTGTTGTTGTGTTCCACAAAAGTCATTTGCATTAATCGAGTTGCGCATTGCGGTCTGGGTGTGCGGAAAATATACCTACACCACCAGCACCTGTGCGTGCCCATCTCTCTCTCTCTCTGACTTTTCACGAGTTAACAGGGAAGAAAGACTTGAATCACCGAAATTTTAATCTATTACAATTGGCACTTGGAGGTTCAATATCTTTTGTTCCCCAATTGACGTTATGGACACACTCTTCTGTTTATGCTGCGTCAAGTTAACACGTACTGGTTCTCATCTATGGTTATATTTTAACCTCGATTTTAACCAAACTGACAGAAAGAATCACTTGGAGCTTATAATGAATTATTTATTAAACAACAGTGTGAGACTTTTGGGTTGACAATAAGCAAAATATGGATAGTAAGTAATCGCTGGTACTTTGTACGAGTGAAGTGCTTTCAAATGGATCTTCTTCCATCTGAAAATCATGTATGAAAACATCTCTATATCCGCGCGAGCGCGATTAAATTCGCTGTAATCATTGAATCGATAGAAATAACGGGTGGTGTGTACGTAGGAAGGTGTCAGGGACGTGAAAGGAGCACCAGCTTCTGACTTTCTTCCACTAGATATTTCCCGCTCGTGTGGAATACTTGCAAGTCCCAGCGTACCTAGCAGGGCACTGTGAAAAGTGTTCCAGAAGGTAACACCTTTTGGTTTAGAACCTCTATTGACATACCACGTACCCGTTACGTTATTGGCCATCATGTGGATGGATGTCGTATGTCCGCGTGGCAACGTACTTCTCTGATACAAGTATACCAAAAAATACTATAAGTTGGGAATGGTTTTCTTCAACACTTAAACTTCCTTTTCACCAATTCTAAGATGGTCTACTTAAAAGTACTTGTCCATCATGTCCCTTACTATACAATAGAGTGTCTTGTTGCACATGTGCATAAGTAGATACATTCAGTTTATAAACTGAACGGAACGGCACTTATGCGTCAAAAGATTCCACGAAGAGAGAAGAAGATTTTTATAGCGTATAACGAAGAACTTTGATGAAAAGACTCGTTTTAATCTAAGTAGAGTATCATCAACGCAGTTCTTGGATAAAACTGTGAGACTCGATTCATAGCCCTTTACGATATGTGATTGAATCTCACGAAAGAATGTACAATAATCTTTGGGGGTTATTGATGACCACAATAAGTAAAAAAAAACATTTACTTGACGTTTTCCCATCAATAATAACCACTATGAGTGGCTCCAGTGACTGATGCAGCCACGCACAAAAGCGTACCTTGTGTACATGTAACAGTTATACGGTAAGGCATTCCAGGTGCCGGGCTGAGATGCACCGCGACAGCCGTATGAATCACTTGAAAAATGCACCTCCAAAAAACCATTTCGGTCCGAAGGCATTCTTGAACCGTAACGTCATCCTCCATCATTTTTATACCACAATCGACCTGCAAAAACGAGAATGTGGCTTAATATTATATGCACGGCCTGTTAATATTATTTTGAACACGAACAAAACGAAAAGGCAATTGAAAGGAACCCTTTCGGAAACAATTAGGCATTTTCACAGGGAGAGATAGAGTGAGGGGGAGACAATAACCGCAGCGATCCGTGAAACAAAGGCAAAGTCGATCCCAGGAATCGGTATATACGTGCACGTCGGCCTCTCGAGACATTATTTTCCCATGATTTCATTGTCAGGGGGAGACCGTATAGGCTCGAAGGGGGAGAGAGAACAAGTTGGCGTTAGAGTGGCACACGGGGCTTCTCCATACTCGTCGCACGCAAACCACGTGTGCATCGCACAACCGTACAAGCATATAATACATAATGTACGCGGTACGCGTGGTTTCGATTATACGACGAGACGTATAAACGGGGCTTCGAAAGAATCTCGGCAACAGGAGACGATCGTAAGCGTATATATGTATGTGTATACATGTATCGCGGTGGCTCCGTTCTGACGCTGGCTGGTTGGTTGCGCGGTGTATTCGCGGGGCCACTGACCGCCCCCGGCAAGGCCTGTTCTTCTCTCTCCTCTCCTTCTTTCTCTCCGCAGAGGATCTTGTTGTATCATATACCTATACACCTCAGCGACACGCAGCACGACCTTCTTTCTCTCCCTTCTTCTTCTTCTTCTACATCTTTTGGTCCTTTTCTCCTTCTTCTTCTCCTTCGTCTTCTTGGTCGTAGTAGTCTTCTACTTTTCCTACCACACGCTATATATACGTGTATACCGGTATCCTCGGGATATACGATGGCTGCCACGGCGGAGGCAAGAGTCGCCATCCGGTGTATTTCATCGCGTGCGAGCTCTACGTCCATGTAGGCACTCACTCCTCCTCGTTCCGATTGGCTTTTTCGTCGCTTTCTTGGGGATGAGCTGTTACGAGAGCGAGAGAGAGAGAGAGAGGTCCCTGACACTGGACCCTCGTCGACTATACGCACTCACCTCGGCTCTCCACGCTGGGGTTCATATACGCATCCGTAAAATTAGAAGCGTACATATATAAATATGTACTTGCACGAGCTCGTTAAAAGTATTATTGGGATTATTTGGATGGTGGTGGAAAAAGCTATTGAGGAAACGAGCACTAATCCCTCCTCATGGAGTTTTCCCGTTGCCTCTCTTACTGCCAATGCATAAAGCATCTTGAGAATTACTGCTGTTGTCGCGTCTTATGCCCAAGAGAGGTACACCAGTGCAGGTAGTCGTCTTCCCGTTGTTGATTTGACTTTATCCCTGCATTGGCTCTTTCACCGACAGCTCAAATAGTTATTGGGACTGAGATTTGGCATGGTGGTACCAAATTAGTTTTCAACTGGTTGACAAGTTTTTACAGATATTGCTTTTGGTATAGTGTATCGATTTACTCGAGTTCATGGATAGTTAAATTGAAAACATTAGTCCCGTGTTTTTGTTATACCAACGGAACACTTGTCTAAATGCTCAAACTGTAATTTCGGTTGATTCTCAAACAACCAGTTGTCGTCATAGTTCTGAGGATTTTCATGAAACTGAAACTAGTAGACAAATTCCAGCAGCAATACCTCCACAAATAATAAATTCTACTTGGGGTACCCTTAAAACTAAAATAGGAACCTCTTTATTTTACTAAATGAGCAAGGTACCTGGTCTAGTTTTAAGAGGATTATACCCCAAGTAGAATTTGTTATTTAACAGTATCGTTGCTGGAATTTGTCTGCTAGTTTCAGTTTCATAGGATTTTCTTATTTCAATGGTATCAAACTTTAGCCAGCATCGAACACCAAGACAGTGATCTTTATTACGATGCATCAACAAACTCGTGTTGAATTAGAAACAGAGTACTCGCTTGTGAGGGTCGAATAAATTAACCCGCGTTAGTTTCCAGCGCAGCAAAAGTTCTCTGATTGGCAATATTTATAGCCCAAACGTTGGAGCGTCGGCAAGCAATTCCATTTGGAGGGACGTTAACCAAGGGAAAGCCTCGAAGTGTCGGGGGGAAATAAAAACAAACGCGTCGCCATCGGACTGGCTGTGGACTTTTGGAAATGCGCCAAACCAGGCGCGCTTCGTCAATGGAGCTTTTACATCGCCGTGTGCCGTTAGCGTGGATTTTTACGGTCTCTGGAATTTGCCAAACTGACCAAAACACGGGACCAATACGAAATTCAGGGAATTGCTAGGACAACTTCGATACCCCATCTTCCACAGTGAAGAAAAAAAATAAAATTAACACGTCACTTGCACGAATGACCATACTGTTCGTGTATATACTATGTACACAATTACACGGTCCATTGGGAACGATGGTAGTACTCTTTCATGCGATGATGATATCCCGGTACTGATGACTTTAATGCGCTATTGCAGCTCGTCTTCGGTGAAACCGTCATTTAAAGCTCAACCAAAACGCGCTCATTCAATATATTTGTCCCTGGTAGTTCTGTTTGTTATCACGTTGGTTACACAAACAGGTAGATACCTCCATAAAATTCATCAATGAAGTCCACCAAGCTCATGTAACTAATTCGATCGGCTGTTATTGCTCGTACAATCGAGATGCTACGGATTAATTTCGATACGGTGATAATCTATAAGACTACACACAAGCTTTCTCCTTGAGAAGTTAAAAGATACATCCACCTGACTTGTAATATGCATATTTCTGTATGTGTGTATATCTTTGTGAAGGATTCATGTGTACCGCAACTGTACTCCATTTAAATTTCAATCGGGATGCACCCCAGCGACGAAAGTGAAAGAAAACGAATAAAAAAAAAAAAAAACAGAGATCGGGCAAAAATGACTATCTTGCTTTGATATGTCGTACAATAGTGGTATATGTACATACATACCTATACTTACGGCAGTGGCACAAGTAGACTGTATCGGAGCGAAAGAAACGGGAAGAAAAGGAATATGAAGCGATGAAGAGCACAGCTCATCATATACTTATGCACGTACATGTATGTGTACACGTGATATCTGTACACCCCACTCGGTTACGACATGCTTTGTAACACGTTTGCTCGCGTGATGGCCTTCATTATTATGATCCCTACGGCTATTATTATGTGTGTTGTACACCGCATGCGTGTCCGCTGTTGATGTATTAAGTGCACCGTGGTATACATATTTCAAAAGGAAAAAGGTCCCTATTCTTGGGTTCTCGTTGTTTTGTTTGTACAACCCAACCCATGAAGTGCCTTTTGTTGAACCGAACTTGAATATACTAGCTCTTTTTCACTTTTTTACTCAAGTAATACAACTGATAATATGGCAACACCAAAATGCATGAAATAACGATATGGTCCATTTCTTGTCTAAGCTATACTCATTACTTGTAGTCGGTGGTTACAAGTAGTGTAAAATAGTATCCTTCTGAATGATGATGTAAGAAACTGTTGGATACCTTACAGAGTTCGGGGTTTTTTTTTGATAGTTGTGGAGTCACGTATCTTTATTGACGAAAACCAATGGATCCTGCGACCACGCGTAGAGATAAAAAAAAAAAACGTTTAACGAGTAAAAATGTACAAAAAGAGAGACGCAACTAACCGTAGAGGGAAATAGATGTACAGGTGGTTATTTTCAACTCTATAACTGTAAGCTGGTAGCTCTTTTTTACTCATCAAAGGAAGCAAGCCGCCGCCACGGAGTATTTACCTTCGGCTTGTACCGTTAACCGACCAAGTAGTTATAAGTAAAACGAACTTGGGAAACAAAAAGTTTTTCACGGCTCGTTTTATTGGTTTGCGCGATGGTTAGAAAAAAGAAAAAAATGGCCAGTACCCCCAATATTAGGGGACATTACGAGTTTTTCACGTCGATCGCGTCGTTAGCTTACACGGTTCGCTATGTCGACATCATCGTGAGTTATTTTATTATTATTTTTTTTTTTTTTTCACCAACCATACCAGCGGAAACATCGATTTGTAAGATGTTTTTTCGATGATTAATTGTCTAATCCTTGTAGACTCTCCAAACGTGTAATCTTTTTATAAATGTATACACCATCAAGAGCCTACATCTTGTGTAACACGTTATACTTAATCACCGACTGCCACTGCTTGCCATTGATTGTGTATGAAACGATACAGTTTTGGTGTTACCTCGCCTCTATCGATTAATTGATTTTGTGTAACATTTGGTACCAAACAATGAACACATCCTGAAACATAAATCCAATTCAAATGGGATCTCATGGACAGTCTCCAGAGTAACGCATCTTTCGTTCACATCCGCGCGTACAAAGATGACACTCGCGAGATTCAAAAGAAAAGTGCTTGCACATAACTGTATACTCTCAAGACGAAGGGAAGATGGGTTACGAGGGAGGGGGGGGGGGAGGGGCTTGAGAAAAGTGCACCCTTTTGAAAGCCGCATGCAAAACAAGCTCCAGATGCGTGCACACCGGATTCGGCCACTCGGGGAAAAAAAAGAGAGTCAAGAGGGAGAGGAGGCGGCCACTCGAGTATTCATGATGTCGCCCAGAGCGCGTTCTGTTGACCACTGGACCAACGCCCGCGCACCACGTGCTCTCTGTGTGTGTGTGTGTACCCAATGCTAATGAGTCTCTCTCGCGTACTTACTCCTCTCCGTGAAGGGTTTATTTGTTCTTTCGCTCGTTTGCACGCCGCCTTTGGCACGCAACCACCACCGCGCTTTCGCTATTTTTTTTTTCCAACTCCTCGTTGCTGTGGCTATGAGTATTTTTTTTTCGTTCACTTGTACTCGTAAAATTAAACGATGACGAGGTGTGACACGATGTAAAACACGTTCCATCATCACGATAAGCCTTTGGCTCGTGTGACTCATAAATTTTATTTCCACTCGTGCAATTATCCTAGAAACCAACAATTATTGAAAAGTGCACTTGTTAAAATGCACATAACGACGCAAACATCGTTAACTCTTAAAATTTGCAAGTCTTGTTAACAATGGCGTTTAAAGTACATTAGGCTGGAACTTTGGTGTATACATTTCCCCAATTAGGAATGTGAGGCGAATGAGGGCGTCTTAACCACCATCAGTGCTCTCCTCTGCGAAGAAGGAAATTACGCGCTCACTGTGAATTTTCCACTTTGTGCGCAAATTGCGTTGTTACGTTGTGTCCCCTAAAAAAAAAAGGAGTTTGCGGATTGTGTCCATCTTGTATTTTTTCCACGAATTTTAACTTGATGCTCCTGTGCCTATACAGAGATCCTCTCGTGCACCTTGCGCGTTAAACCGAGTTGAAAAACTTTGGAGGCACCGGCTCAAACAACCGAGAACGAGTGTTTTGTTGTTAGAAAAAAAAAAAAAAAATGGCTTTTTCTCACCCTTTTCTTCGGATTCGGGCACAATGGTCCCATTCACGGGGCAACTTTGCACACGCACCAACTCTGCGTCATTAGGGGACTCGGGAAAAAAAAAAAAAAAAAAAAATTTGTCTCACCTCTAAACCATACCACAGTTTCATTTGCCGATAATGCTCTCTACGGAAAACATGATTAAAAACTAAAGGTGCAAACTAAACTAACGAAAGGTGCTCTTTGCTCTTTCTTCCCGACTCTGGTGATTTTCACGCGATTTTCAAGAGGTTTCGCTCCGAAGGCCCTTTCACCGTATAAGAGGTTGAGCGTCAACAGCTGGGCCACGGAGAGCCGAAAAAAGGGGCTGGCGATAATCTTATGCGAGAAAAGCTCCCGGGAGAGCTCGATACCTGCGCTCGTTTCCGCGCCCACTC
Source organism: Copidosoma floridanum (assembly GCF_000648655.2). The sequence continues at coordinate 1,463,557 of NW_019379462.1, read as the reverse complement.
GCCAAATCCCCCCCCCCTCTCTCTCTCCCCCGTCGTTTGTATTATTATTGTAGGCCGTCGCTATATGTGACAACACACCTACCTGTATATACATATATAAGTGGTCGAGGCAAGTGCCATAAAAGAGTTGGCAGCCGAGCAGCCGATGAATAATGCACTCGCTGAGAAAAAGCTGTATATACCTATAGGCAGTATATATGTGTCGGAGAAGTGGAAGAGATGATATAGCTAGCAGGTCGTCGGCTTTTAGTTTTGTACTTGCAGTCTCTGTACCGATCACCCCACGATTAAATACCAGTTTTTTTTTAATTTTATTTATTTTTCCTCGGTAAAGTTACATCTAGCGAACGTCCGTTTCCTCTCTCTTTTTCTCCCTCCCTGTGGTAACTCCGGTCTATACCTGCAAAAAGCTAGAGCTAGGTCAGGGTATCGTGTGACTATTGTGTTAATGGGTATCTTACGCACTTGACCACTTTTTTCCCATCCCCTTCGTCGTCTTTGGTCTGTTGCGACTTTTGCTGACTGGTGATCTTTTAGCAGACACACGCACCCACTATTAATTTTAGCTCGATATTTTGAAGGGACACCAACAACGTACTTGGCTCTACCAAAAACAATTGTTGGATTCCAACAAAATACGTGTCTTTTCAATTAATGAACACATTCATAAACGAAACTTCCCATCATCACCGGTTATTAATATTATAATATATTCCGTAAAAACTAGTTACATGAAAAAAAAGAAAAGAATCACCGCGTGGAAGGTTGAACTTCGAAATGCACGGCCACCTACAGCTGCACTTACCTTACTTACATCGAAAAAAAGAAGGCTCATGAATAAAAATGAAAGATAATCGCCCTCGGCTCGTCCTTCAGCAGCTATACAGTCATCTCAGTGTATAAGACCTATACCGCCCCACCACTTGGATGTATATACGTATGTATAACTTATACGTCCCGGTGTATATATTTAGTTATAAACACCATATAGGTATCATCTCTCTCTATCTCGTCGTCGCCACATTACCCACGGTGCAGCGACTCCGTATAGTGCGTACTATATATATTTATAAACGCAAGCCGAACGAATCAGAGCAAATCGTCAATCGGCTATACCACCACCCATCCGTTCGTCACATCCAAAATACAAATATATACAATGTATATCGTAGTGTAGGATTGAGCACAAACAGTGTTCCGACCGGCGAGATACAATAGGATGTATATCAATGGACTAGGAATATGCCGGTCGGTAGCTCACGTGTATTTACGGACTCGATGGGGGGCCATTGGTCTTCGATGCAGAGTGCCCTGATGCACGTACATATTGTACGCGCATTCAATCGTTTTACGGACAATTTTGCGCTCATGGTATATATACATCCGCCTGCAGCGAGCCCGATCGTTCGTTCGCACCACCATTGTTACCTAATAACGCGATGCTCTTGCATGTGTATACAAATATATATCAATATATAATATTGTGTTGTGTCACATAGGTATAGAGGTACACGCCTCTCTCTTTACCTTGTATATACCCTATGCCCCGTGTGCACGCGATGTATCGGATTAATGCGGTCGGACGATCCCCCCCTGATATGCACTCCAAACCGCGCCGGATGTGCAAGGGGGCGCTCACCCTCTTCTCTCTCTCTCTCTCTCTCTTTTCTTGTGTACCTATATGTACGCCCATCTATTCGTTTTGGCTCTCGTGGCACGATTCGTCCTCTAGGGTAGAACTACTTGCTCCTGATATGAGCTCAAAGGTGACGTTCCTCGGGCGTTATGTGTACCACATATGGCACAGGAGTTTACTTGGGATCTAAGTTTATCGGCTTACGCAGCCACGGGCTTTGTACCATAGGGCGACTTTTATTACAATTTGCATGAATATTGATATACTTACACCTACCAACACATACTTACAATTCTTACGTTTATACATCATTTGCAAATTATATTATATATATATATTTTAGCCCGACATTTGCGACAAATGAATTTTCTCTAAATATCTATTTTGTTCTTTTTGTTTCAGGTGAGTTCCACTTTTTTTTCTTTTATTCTGCTTCACTGTAAGTGTGCTACGTCGGGTGCAGTAAGTAAGTGACGTATATAATATTGTATATATGTTTTACTTGATAATTTAAATTGCCACGTGTAGCAGAGGACGATTGCAGTTGAGTTTCGTCAAACGGCAGGAAAATTGCATTTTCCACCACGAGCCCTGAAAAAGAGGATCAGTTGCTCGCGTGCGCCCATGTAAATATAAAAGGAAACTACTTGAAAAAAAAAAGCAAAGGAATCGATTACCAGTGTAGTAAACGAGGCGTACAAGTTTTTTCCACCCCCTGCCTCGAATGCCACCCCTCGAGGGGCATTATGAACCCAATGAGGCTCACGCGACCGACACACGCACCATCCCGTACGGCTAAAACTGCGCGCGATCATGCACGGAACATAAAAAAAGAAGTTCATCGTTCATCCTCCTCGAGGCTCCTCTCGCTTTCCCCGTGAATAAACGTGCATCGTTTAATAGACATACCTTTGCATGGAGTGTCTATATTGTATCGCCACGGGATGCGGTGCATATAAGAATCAAAGATATACCTATATAGCGCGATGATAAAAGCGACGCCACTCTCTCCTCGCTTGGGTATACTTTGTTTCCCGGGTGATTATGTGTATGTATACCTCTACCTACCATAATATACTATGTGCATTTACATACAAACTATGTGTGTAGGGATATACGCGAGCGAGGAGAGGGGAAAGGTGGGCACATGGCACGCCAGCTGCTGCCCCGGTTTGGGCTCTCTAGTGTCTATAGATTTGTACAGGGCGATAGGTAGCAAGAGATGGGTCTGGACTCTTTTTTTCCCGCTCTCTCTTTCTCTAACATTTTATCTCTTCTAAGTAGATAGGTGTATTTTTTTTTCCCCCACTATAGCTCAACTTGTAATGTAACGCGGGAGCAAAGAAAGGCCTCCTCTCCATGGTTGCTCTGGTTTACGCTCCATCTCTCGGTTCTTCGCGTGTATATCCTTTGATTTCCTTTCCCTCGCACTGCAGCGCTCGCATACCTATGTATAGTACCCGGATATATATATACGGGTCCTCTCTTTTTCTCTTTCGTCAAGCGGTGCAGGCTGTTCTCTTATAACTATACACACGCATTGGCTTGTACTCTAATAGAAGTATAACCTTGAACTGTGCGTAAACTCGATGGTTGAACTTTTGTTGGGAACGAAGCAACGAACTTGACCCTTTTCACTTGAATTTGATCCGTTATCGATTTATCACGCAAAAACATCAAAGTGATTCATTACAATCCATACGATTGATTTTGTTTGTAAAATATTCAAGTTGGTGTCGAGAGATTTTTATACATATGCATCCTCCAAGTGGCGAGGTTTCAAGCAAACGTTTTGAATGTAAGTGTACAAAATACGACCGACTTGTTAATTTTCGGGCAATCAACAGTAGAGAGATTGTTTTATTTTTTTTTTTATCAATAGATAATACATGAATTGAATACAATATATCACAGTTTTTCATTAGTTTTCAAATTGTATTCCCACCAAAAGAAATTCTAGTTGAGGTACGTTAAATGTTTTAAAAGGGCTTACTTACAAGTATACATATCATCAAGAGTACGTGAATAAAATAAAAGTATGGTGAGGTACTCGACATCTTGAGCAAAAAAAAGTGTTGCTGATAAATGTACATTTTTATTGATTTGTGCGCCCACTGAGTACAACCTTACACTCTTATGATTATTGTAAAACAAACTTTACCATTGCAACTTGTAAATTATCACGAATAAAAATAAAACGTCACAATATTTCTTTATTTCACACCTTAAGATACACTTTGACTTTGTTAAATCAAATTCATATAGGCAGTATTTTTAAGAGAATTCATTGCGTGCGTGTGTGTAAGGCAGAGCAAATCCATCCATCCAACAGACCATGCACTTCTCGCGTGCTTCGGTGTGGCTTCTCTCTCCTTTCGCTCTTTTTTCCACGACACACGCACACTCGAACTTACTGCAGGTATATATACAGCACGTATAGGCCGGAAGTGCGTGCGCGAGCGTATACCTGACGCTTGGATTTCATTTTATTTTTTACTTTACTTTTTTTTTTTTTCAGCACCCCTTGCTTACTTCACCTCGTGGAACAGATCGATTTCATTCAGAAACTCTCCCTTCCCCTGAAGCTTCGGATCGAAGAATCGATCACCCCGGGCTTTCGTGTTTCCCGTCGGTCAATTGTATACGTATACTTGGAGAGTTACCGGCTTGGCTGTTTTTCGAGTTCTTTGTGTATTTCATTGAACGCGCACCGTGGTCAGGTATAAAACTCAATGTCTCATCGTTATCATCATTATTGTCCTTGGTGCACAGCAATTACAAGTGATCTGGGACGCTTGATACGAGACACGCCATAAGATGAAGATGATAAGCGTCATAATGATGATGATAGTATTGACCCAGTCTTTGTATTCGAAATCAATTTGTGTCGTATCGCACGTTCCACATATCGTTGAATGGAAATTAGGCGCACACGTCTATAGTCGCAACGACCGTTTGTCAAGACGAATAATCGGAGTGTCGAAACGAGGGTTGTTATTTGCACTGTTTGTGGAGTATTTAAGAGAGAAAAGAAGAAGAAAAAAAACTGCTCAGTTTTTACGTAACGGAACTCCAGAGTGGAGGGATTAACTGTAATCTTAATGCGATTACGAGGCTGTAAGTACCTCCAAAGAGCTTTTACTTACACGGACATAGGGTGCGTATATGGTTGATCCGGTTTACGCCATCTCTGGGGGAGGACGCGCTGTTGTTCCATCGATTCCGTGATTTATTTACGTGGACTAAGGGAATATGTATACGAATATCAATGTGATTTAAAAAAAAGAACCATTCCATTTTAACTTATGAATACTGATTGATCGGCAGTTCATTTGACAGTTGTCACGTGTAAATTAGCTGTTTTGGAGATTAAACGGGGAAAATAGTTATTTATGACGATTTTTATCATCACGAGGATGCCATTTTCTATGAGTCTATGATGTATGAAGTAGCTGATTTACGAATAGTTGATGATAGACGATGGCAAAGTGGGATCAATAAAAAAAACCTAAAACTTCATTTGCCAATCTGTAGTAATTGATAAAAGAAAGTTTGTACCATAAATTATGTGTTTCAATCGAAATCACCAAGAAAAGGTCACTGATATGTCGATAAAACCTAAGGATGTAATAGCGAACTTCCAATGGTTGCTCAACCTGGGAAAACAAGAGTCACAGACAGAAATCCAGTTAGCAAGTAACCGACGAGGTTCTAGTCCTACGTGCTGCCGCGACGGTGAAGCCGGTTCTCCGTATGTGTAAAAATAAAATTCTCGGCCTCCCCATCGTCCTTTGAAAGACCTGGAAAAAGCTCTTATACAGAAAGCAATGGCGATACAATAAAGAAGGAGGAAATGCAAGTCGATATTTCGGAATGTAATTTTGTGGTAATAAATATACGTACAAGATAGCAATGAAAAGTGTTATGTGTACGAGTTTCATATTCGGTGTCGGCGGCATCAACTAGCCGATAATCGGTATCCTCTTATATTTATATCCGAGGCTTGTTTTATATGATACCTTTGCTGCAGCTCAGCTCTGGAGTATTCACCAACCAGAGCGAGGCAGGAGTCGTACGTTTGTACGTATATTATATACAGTAACGCACAAACCAGTTTTTACGACGTGTATAGGCTGCACGTCTGCAAAGAGAGCAAAGAGAAAAAAGAAAAAAGACTGGAACTATCGTAGAAGCCGAGGAGCAAGAGAGAGTGAAACAACCATCGGGGAATCGTGTGGTGTAATGGTGCTTCTGGAAAAAAATTTTAGGTACATCGTGCTGCGCTGCAAAAGTGATTAAAGCCTGACATTTTTTGCGAGCCTATATGAGCATCAGCTGTTGTTGAAGTTATCCATGTGTAGTATCCAACAGTGGATTTAATAAAAATCGCTACAGAAACCTGATTTGATGATTGATTTGATTTCATTGGGAGCTTGTATGATTCGGGTTATTCAATTAGAGTTTGATAAACTTATTAACCACGTGAGATCTCTTGCGGGTATAATTTATATTCGGATGTTGATGGACAGAAGGTACAGTCGTTTTGATCACAACTTTGATCACGTAAACCTTCCACAAGAAATCTTAGTAAAAATCTGATCAAGAGGAAAACGAACTTTTTTTCGCTTTTTTTTATTTATCATCTCATGAATATGGATGCGAGGACCATGTGGGTTAAGGGTTGCTTGAGAAAAACCCAAAAAAAAGAACAACTGAAGATGAAGCAAAGTAATTAAGCTTTAAATGTTGGGTGTAATAAAAGTCTCCATTCAAGTAAAAAATAGAGTTTTTATTGTTTGTTAATTATGATCTGCATATTGTAGCCTCTTGTATCTCTGATGATAAATTCCCTGCGATTATTGAATCATAAATTGGTTTGGAAAAAATACGTTAAAAAAATTACGGATACGAATAAATTTGAGGCCCGATTAATGCAGGGATTAATTTTACTGCTTGTTACTTTACACCATGTTGACAACCAAATGGTTGGTTACATGTAATATCTTTTAAACTATTTTGATAAATTATAACGTTCTTTCGAAGGTGTGATAGAGGAAAAAAAAAAGAAAGAAAAAAAACGTTATACTGCTATGCTACTCATTGATATCTTACAAGATAAGAAAAACAAACTTTATATATTTACTATGAAGCCAGTCGTATAGCAAACATCACTCAGAACCTAATTTTATTGTTAGTTTAGTGGAAAATCACTTTTTTAAATTAAATTAACAGTATTAAGTTATAAATATTATTGTTTGATTCTCAAATAAGTAACTAAGATGTTTTTTTTACATTTGTATTATCAACTACTCCCACTTCGAATCTTATTACAATTATAGTCGGACAGGAGCGAGATGGGCCAACGGAAAACTGAGGCATGCAAAGTGTCACCCACATGCCATCCCCTCTCGATGCGTAATACGCAAAACACTGCGCTTTATTTCACTTATACAATATGCTATTGTGGTTTATCTCATTTTCTCATTTTCGCTTACGACTTTCTTCACCGGTGCGAGTTCCAAAGAAGAAGCACTTGAAGTATATGGGCCGGGCAATCTTATCTTTATTAAATAAAGCACAAGACACGAGGTGGTCGGTATACTGCTGCTCGGGCACGTTGCACGTACATTGCGCGTATATATTTATTATTATAACACACGCGAGATGATGATATTTGTGTATACCTTCTCTTTGGAATTGAACCCATTTTTTCTTTCTTTTTTTTTTTTACTTCGATTAACTCTGTAACAATTTTTATTTGCTTTGAAAAAATCGATAGTGCCCACTATACCTTAGAATGTAATAACCGAGCCTGGCTTGCTCCCTTGTTATTTTCTCATTCTATATACGTACTTATGCCGTAGGTATAGTTACACTGAGAGAAAAATATAATGAAAATTACTGCGCTGGAATGGTAATCTGGTGTGTCATTTTGCCGTCTAGGGACTTTTTACTTAAATGGCCAACCTAATTTTTATACCAATATTCCGGACAGTAATTTCTATCGTATAAACAGTAAAAATCACTATGGTAATTCCAACAACAAAAATTACTGCTCTAAATAGTAAAAATGATTGTTCCAATTGTAAAAAGTCTCTAGAGACAACCGAACACTAACAGATGACCATTCTAGCACAGTAATTTTCACCATTTTTTTTTTCTCTCGGTGTACCAACATCATATTATGTTCTTAAAACCCAGCCACAAACGCGTTTGAAAAACTCTGTTATTACCCCGAGCTGTAAATCCGTCCGAGCCATTCGGGATTTCGAATAAATAAAATCCTCCGACGTGCCACTACCCACACCATCTCGTAATACCAAATTTAGGCTCGCCGTACGCTATATGGCATTGGCAGAAGTACACACATACACACGCGTGTCATGCTTTACGACTCGAAAACGCAGTTTCGTATACGTGATTAAAGGCAGGTGCCGGTGCATGCGCATGTAGATAAAAGCGAACCCTTTTGATGCTAAATGCAGTTTCAATTTAACGTAGGGTGGACATCGTTAAATCATCCCCCCCCCCCGCGAGCGCGTTGAACCATCAGCATCGCGATGACAATGATTTTGATTGACTGTGAGTCTCTTTTATCGGATAGGATATTTGGAGTCTATAGAGGGTGATTTTACAAATAGCTCGGGGAGCTACATACTTTGTAAAATTATCGCACCTACGTTATATATACATATACGTTTCCTTAGCTCCCTCCTGGTGCTTTATAACGAGTCCACAGCAGACGCGGGCCATACCTCATTGCCCTCCAAAAGTATACTTGCCCCCCCCCCCCACACG
>NW_019379462.1:1443213-1454361 GCF_000648655.2 Copidosoma floridanum | reverse complement strand
GGGGGGGGGGGGGGCGGTGAGATACTTTATGACCTCCACGTCCGCATCTACCGGTGCTCTTTTTTCTTTTTTTTTTCAAGTTTCGGTAGAGTATGTACACGCTCTGCTATATTTGGCTCGTGATTGAGTCCGCTATATCTCGCAGCTTCCCTCCCTTCCTTCCGACGCTTCCCTTCTCTCGCGTGTAATTTTACCATTTACAGAGTCCCTTGAATTTGGAGCGTGTATTTATAGGATAAGGGCGCGCGCCGCCTGGCCCTGATTTTTACACTCATCTCCTCTCTCTTGATTATGATGATGATTGCTCTTTCAAAGTATACACCCCGTTTTGCGCGCCAACTTTTCTTTTTCCTTATTTCGCCGTGCGGCCTCCCTCGCAATGATTAATACATTTTTGTTTTTTTTTTTACAACATCTCTCACGTGGATGTTTACAATATTTTTTTCATTTTCTTTTTTTTTTTTCCCCCGATGAAAAATATGCAACAAACACCCATTTGTTTGAACGTTTTTTTTTATGTGCCTCTATATCAAACGGGAGAATTGGTAGTTGCTTGGTTTACGAGAGGCAGTTAAAAATTGATCCATAAAAGTCTTGCCGCACGCGAAAGCTATAGTAATTGTACAACAGTTGCTGTTTGTTTTGCCTTTGGGTTAAGTGTGCGTGTGTAGGTATATCAATCGCTTCGGTTTGGAGTCAATGATAAAAGACTTTATGATTAGATTAGATTTATACGCTTCGCTTTATCATTTATTTTTCTTTTATTTGTCGTGTATGAACAAAATACAAATGCAGATTACAATATCAGAGCCTTTCAAAGAAAAACTGCGAAGAAATAAGCAGGTATTCGACGTTTCGGCATCATTTGAAAAATTTTAGACGAGTGTAAGTATTGTGAAAAAAAAAAAAAAATAAAACTTGACAGCAAGCTCAATTTTGTATTTCTTTTTACAAGTAATCGAGTCATCAACAATCACCAGTACATTCGTCACATACAGCAGATAACCGTTAGTTTCCTTTTAAGGATTTTCAATGACCAATTCACGCAGTTTATTATACAATATCTGATAATACACCAACAGGATTTTGTATCGGTTGTTTGATATCGTGTATCAGTCTAATGTGACAATTTTTTTATATTTTCGATTAACTATACGTCATCGATATTGAAACTTTTTGATGATTGACGATAATTTTCTTCAACTAATGCCTTACAATAACAATTTATTATGTCCATTGAGTAAGAGGTACATCCGCACGAATTCTAATTTTAGATCGATCCAAGGATAACATACCCGTCAATTAATAATAATGATAATATTGAGGTGGTGAAGAAGAAATAATAAAACCACCCCAACTTTGGTTCCATCAAGGAATTTACAAAGCTTTTCCTGACTGCAGCGTAAAGCACAGCCCTCCCCGACTCACTTGTTATTAGAGTTCAAAGCAGGGCAGATTCCTCTTCGGTCCGTAAAGGGGAGAAAACCATCAAATTCCATATCCCACGGATGTTTGATCCCCGTAATCGAAACCAAACGCCCCCGTGCAAAGTAATGTACAAAAGACCAAAAGATGAAAGGAGAGGAGAAGCGCAGGGAGAGGTTTTCACGATACCGATCGCGTGTGCCTATACAAAAACAAAGTAGAGGAGAAGATATCACCCAAAGCCGTTGCTCTTCCACACGCATCTATATAACTATATGTTGGATGTACGTGTTTGTCTTATTGCGTCCACCCGGCCGTGAACTTGATGCGCTTTCGCTCGATTTATTGGCCCACGGCCAAATTACTGACCGCGAGGGGGTGGGCACATGTATGTACCCTATAGGTGGACGACGCCACGTTGCACACGCGAAGGGAGAGAGCTGGCTCCCTTTCAACTTTCGCGAAACGCCGGCAGTTTCAACGACGAGTCGGCCCAGCCCGAACGGACCCCCCTCTCCCAAACGTGTATCGCCGATTATTGGAAATAAAGCATAGATGACCTACGGGTGTTTCGTGCTGACGCAGTTGCCGAGGCGCTCGCTAACTATGAGATACGACGAGAGATGCGTTGTATATATTATACATCTCTTTGCTCCCAAGTGGGTTTCATTGAGAACTCGAGCCTATAGGAACGTGAACGAACGAGGTCTTTCGCTCCTTCTGTTTTGTCTCTCACTCGTTATACCTGCACAGTATATCGAGTATAGAATCGCCCCCACGTCCTCGTCGGCTGCTCTCGCACAGCGTATATTATATTGTCTTACTTTGCGTCACCGCAATAGGAAACTCTATACAGTTTGTATACGAATGTCGCGCTGAAAAATTGATATAGCGCCCACACCTGATGGTGCCTACAATGCGTGATGAGTCGACGCGATAGGGCGTGCGAGATGCACGAAAGTTGATGCATCGCTCGATGTAGGCTGTGGCACATAATATACATATACGTGTAGTCGAGATTTTTTATCGATTATTGGATTTCGGTCCTTTGCGCGTTTGAATCGTGTGTTAACAAGTTTGGGTGTACGCTATTATAGATGATGCCATTTAGAAAGTTTTTCGATAAAATTTATTTCTTTTTTTCTCACCTAGGACTCAAAGAAGCGGTGGAAGCAAACGCTCAAGTCAGTTTGTACTTTGGTTGAGTAATTTTTTAATACGTGGCTCTCAAAAACCTGGGTTTATCTGACCTACTCTCGTATACGCAAAATGTAACGTGTTCATGATGTACCTAAGTTTTTGAAATCGATCCAAGATCATCTCCCATCAATGAAGGGTAAAAACACCAAACGATCCATGGATACATATCGATAAATCACACATAATATGAGTCATGGGTTTTTATTGGTTGTTATTCCTTATATTCTTCCCATACGCGATACTGACCAAAACGATTGTACAACAGTCCCCATCGTTAAGTATAAATTTCGTTAGCTAAATCCAATCCGATTTTCCCCATAGCGATCAACCGTGGCATATTACGGCCGTGCCATATATAATAATAAATTCATTAGCCGCTGAAGGCACACACCGTGTAATTCCCACAGTTGAAATATGATGATGGGGTCCGCAAACGAGGAGGGAGAAGAGCGAAAAATTGGGACGCGACGATCAATTAAGGCGAAGAAAAAAAAAAATAAGGGAAGCTACAATTTAAGCTATAGCCGTAAAAACCCTCTAGGGAACACACCCACGAGGGAACAAGACAAAGGGATCCTCCCTCTCCGAGACGCGAGAACGCATATATTTTCCATTAAGCAGCGAGGCCCGCACTTCCGCTCCGCTAACGGCCGCCCCACGTGTGAGAAAACGGAAATGGCGCAAGGAGCCGCGCATACCTATCTCTGTATTGTATGTATATAAATATAACACTCGTGTGCCTTCGTTTACGCGCGGCTGAATCGTCGTTCGCGCGTACAGATGCACTTGCACCGTGTACTTGTATAGGTACAATGTAAGTGAGGACACGTCTGCTGGAAAAAAAAAAAAAAAAAAAAATCATCCACATGGCAAATTTCGGTGATTGGCCACTGTAGGGAGATAACAACATTACATATTTTTCCTCGTAACTGCACAACCGTATATAATAATAATATTCAATAAAAGTTGAGCGAGTGCTTCCCTCCGATTTCTCTCGATCTCGCTTTTATCCGGCTCTCGGGATGAGCTCATATATACCTATATAGGCGATTACGCAAAGCCGTGACGACAACGCATATATGTGTATTACGGCATAAGCTGTATGTGCTTGAAAGCGTTGAAAGGGGCTGATTGTACACGAATAGGGAAAGGATTACACATACGCGCGCGATATATATATGCGAGTGAATCTCGTATTTTCTGGAAAGACGACTTTTCGCAACGCCAGAGCATATAATTATAATAGGTACGGTCGCTTCTTCGACTGATCTGCTCCGTTGTGCTAATCCTGCGCAAGCGACGGTGAAAAAAAAAGATGTACCTGATTATGTGAGAAAGAGATGGATATCGGAAATAGGGCTTTTGATTCCCGTGTGCAAGTACTTGCGAATCAAATTTGCGCAAAATTTTGGTTGGATGAACGCGTGTGGCGGATTTTTTTGATCATACGAGTGTAGTCGCGCGTGAAAGTTTATGAAGTAATCTTTCGATGGAATATTTATATTATGTGGTTAGTCGTGCCCGCAGTGTGATTTCCGAATGGGTGTATTTTGTAAGAAAAATTTGATTTTTTAATTAAAATAAACAACGAAATGACAACCGAATGATTATATTTTTCCGAGTACCATTTTTTACAAGTGACTGATTTTTCCGTAAGGTCAACATTTCGAGAAAAGTCATGTATATTTTCATAATTATACGTATAATATAGACAAATTTTCGAACAAATCACTCATTCATATATTTATGATCGAACTTCACTGGATCATCAATTTCTTGCGTACTATAGCGATGAATGGGATGTACAAAAAATTAGATGGAACGCGTGAAAGTGGCGGATGTTTCAACTGCAATGTAAACTGTACTATATTATGGTGTGACAAAAAAATGGTATGAATTTATATACCTGCGTAATACGAGTCGACTTTGTCAAACGCACATATATATACATATGGCAGGCAAAACCACAACGTATAAGTGACTCGTTGAAATTTCAATGGCATCAAGCCGTAACGAATACTTTGATAACACACCCGCTGTGTGTATACAACACTTTCGCTTTATGTGAAACATAATATTACAAGAGTCCATATCTCCTCCATATACACATTACAGAGAGATTCTAAACATATTTCCGTACCAGCACTTCCTGAAAAAAGAGAGAAATAGTGCGTATTAATTTCTAAACGACTACATTGATATTATGTATATACATATAAAGCGTATAAAATGAAACCACGTATTCGTTACTTGCATCCACATGTGCACTTTTCATGATTCGAAAACTTTATATCTGTTTATACTGCATAGTTGTATACATATACGGATTGATCGAGACAATTTATGTATTGTTCAGCTTCAAGTTGTGTCAATCACGTGCATCATATTTTTTAAGTATAATTAATGTCAAAACCAAAATCACCACTGTAAAAGTGTAGGTATTTCCCATGCACGTGGAGAAGAGTTTCCACTTATCTATACTCAGTACCACCTCTTGTATCTCTTTTCCACTTGACTCGAAGTATCCCAATATATCTGATAATACTGATTTTTCCCGTTTATTGTGATGTTGGTACCAAAAAAAAAATCCGTGCCAGGTATCGGAAGATGAGGTAGATGACACTGGTCGAGCCAGTGACAATCCCTCCATGCATACCCCTAGCAACTCCCTGTGAGTGCGAGTTTGACGAGTTTGTGCGGCTAACCAAGTAATCACGCACTAATAGAAAAAAACAAAATTTCATTTTGGGGCGCTCAACCACTATAGCTTGTGTTAAACTATAGGTTGGGCAGGTATAGCTCTAAGGAAAATAATCGAGATTTAGAGGTAATGTGTCGATATCTGAAGGGAAAATCACAGGGACCCAGAAATGGTGACTTTGTGAATAAGATTATAAGAACAAAAAGTCAGTGACTCAAATAAAAAAGAACCAATACAGTGTCATGGAAACAGTAAAACGAAAAAAAGACGTGGAAACAAACGGGGATGAAACATAGAAATAGAGACAAGATTCCGAAAGAAAGAAAGAAACGCAAAGTTTGAATGAAATAAAACAAAAGTAAAAGTAGTGAAGACAAAATATGACGACTAGGGGGATACATCGGCTAATCGGTGGCGACAGAGATTTAATTTTTGTTGCAGGAAGAATATTTTTACGGAAGCAGAGAACAAAAAAAAAGGACAAAGACGTGGTAAAAAGGAGAGCGAAACCAGTAGGTCTGGCGCCGAGCTGGTGTCACATAGCGAGCACGTGCTTTTGGGGGAAAAAGCGCGGGTGCGTGGCAACGCACATTCCCAGCTCGTGTCGATGTATTTTCACACGCGCAACACACGAAAATCGTATCGTGGCCAAAGTCGGTATCAAAGTAAAGTTGGATCGATTGCGCGTACGTGCGAGGGGCGCACGAGGGGAGTGCGGCAAACTTTTGCGCAATGCGCCGCTCGTAGAAACCGGCAATACAACCCACGGCGGTAGACGGACTACACCGGCTATTGTGTTATGCTGGTAACGGTATATGTATACACATGTGGTGTGCGTATTAAAGGAAAATTTTCCTCCGTATCGCGTTTGCCTTGAAAAATACTTACCGATTTTTGATATAATCAATCGGATGTTCCGAGAAATCATCGAACAAAAACTTGAATCAGTGACTCATACCGTTGGAAAATTCGATATTAATGCCGCGCGTAAGGTATGGGACAACTGTCGCCCTATATATTACGTAACCAGTTACGTAGCGATTTCTTTTTTTTTTTTTTTTGCGGTATGTCGTTTTTCCTTTTGCTCGAACATATGATTCAAAAACCATGGGCTGCAATATACGCTCGTAAGTATAGCACTTTGTTCGATTTGATTCTGTACAAGAGCGCAGGCCGAAATCGTACATGTACATATACACATAGTATATTTCTCTCGAGTTTACTTTTATTGACGGCAATTGGCGAAAGATCGAGCTATGTACGCGAGAGAGGGCAATTTATCGATGCTCCTGATGTTACTTCAGCGACCGATCGGTAGTTGGTTCGTTCATTGGAGGGTCAAACTTGATAGCGATCTTACAACGTGTTTCGTCATTGGCAAACATTAAGCCAAACATATATATATATATATATATATACGCTGTGTGTGAGTCACTCGATCGAATTTCCACACATGTGTGTATCGTATACGTATATGTATTTTATATATAATAAATCTCACTTTTTCAACGTCACCGATATTCTGTTGATCGGTATGATTTGGATTTTTTTATGTGTTTTTTTGCTCTTCTGTTGCAAACGCACATCAGCCCTTGTAATTGCTCTTCTATAGGACGTGTTCGATAAAGTAAAAGTGGAACGCTAAACGCGTACAACGCCCGTATCATCATCATCCGGATCAACATAACCAGTTTGAAATACAAATTAATTTTCGCTCTCGCTGTGAAACCACTTCTCCTTTTCTTTTTTTTTTTTTTTTTTTTTTTTTTTTTTTTTTTTTTTTTTTTTTTTTTATTTTTTTTTTTTTTTTTTTTTTTTTTTTTTTTTTACGTGATTATTCAAATGGTGGCATTGGGTTTAGCGTGAGAAGTTGTGTAAAGACGCCTTTTTTGGAGCAAATGGAAGATTACACAATCGTTTTGTATACAATTTTACCATTATATTGTTTGAGATATTGTTNTTTTTTTTTTTTGCCAAGCTTTTCCCTGAATTTGAAAACTACTTTCATGTACCATTTCGTGTCATCGCTGCACGCGTGTACGTATATATATAAATATAAAGAACACAATATGCACATCATCGCTGGCACAATCGCACAAAGCAAGAGAGGACGAAGAAGGAAAAATCACAAGTATACGCGATGATGTATTCCAAAGTGCAAGAAAAAAGTGATATACACGCGTAATGTTGACAGGGCAAAGCTCTTCCGAGAAAAACTATAAAGGGGAGGGAAAAAGGTAGATCCTGGAGTTGTTGGACCACCCCGTCCAGTTTTCTCTTTCCCTAGTCGAGTTGTCCTTTTTCTTCTTCTTCCATGTCCTCTTTTGCCCCGAGTTCTCGAACGAGACGCTGCGAGAAGCAAACAAGAAAGGAATACACGGAGGCTATACTGCGCGACGACTGCTGGCCCGACACAGCGCGAACTCGTTTCGTCATTTTTCCCTCCAATGCTCGAATCCTCGCGTTCAACTCCCAACGCCGTGATTTCATGTTTCTCTCTCTCTCTCTATACTCGAAGCTCTGTTTGACACAGTTTTCCCGGATGTTTATTTATTACACTCGCGTGCGATAAGCCGATTATTGCGAATCGTTGAAATCGCGAGCGACAAATTCATCGGATTTCCTTGTTGTTAATATTCAATGCTCGGCGAAGCACGAATAACTGCTTGTTTTCCCCCAACGAAGGTTGAGGAGGTCTCGAGTGTATATATGAAACAGCCGTCAAACGATCCGGAGCAGCCGCGGGGGTTGTGCGGCTGTTATGGCTCCTTCCGTCTCGGCGGAATTGGAGCAACTGTGCTCCAACTGAGGAGATACATACTTTACGAGCTTCCTTTGCCTCCGAAAACTGAAACTTTATCGATGGCCAGTCGACCGTACCGCTATTACGATCGCCGATTGCCGACCTGTATAGAGCACTACTCTCTTCGTCTCTAAATGTTGTGCAAAGAGCGAGGCAAAGAGAAAATCCAAAGGGAGTAAGTATATAGGTATAGGTTCCGGTGGATCTGTTGGCGGGTCGGAACTCCGATGTTGTCCGCGAGAGATATCGGCTAGAGCGAGTTCACATAAACGTATACGTGATGCTACCTATGGGGAGAGAAAAAGAGAGATATTGAGCAACACGTAACAATTCGTAATAATATCAACTAGTATACTGTGACCTACATGTTTACGGACAATCACGCAATATGCGTGTCTTTATGTGGGGTTCAAGTGTTTGTCACGTGTGCTCTGTGGTATAGTAACTTTTTTCTCTTAAAATTATTAAGCTTTGTAACAACATAAGGCTTTCAATGACGAGTTTCTACTCGCCGAGGCTTGCTCGCAGAAGTAAATATTTTGTGTATATCAATAACACTGAACAACTGTTGGATTTCTAATAGCTGATAATACTTCACTACAGAATGATGTTAAAATTCAACTATTAAATTTTCATCGATGATTCATAAATGATTCACTCGTGATTCTGAATCATTTGAATCACGTGGACAGCTCGGACAGCCCCTCGTTCAAAGATTATTCGAGAATTTTGCGTAACCTTTTCAATAAATTTTAGTAATAACGCAACGTGTAATAGTGGCACACGGGGACAACATGCATCAGAGACACGGAGACATTCTGCCTAGATGAAAGCACTGAGACGCAAAGTTACGGTTATTGAGGTATATATACCGAATTAAAGAATATTTTATTTTTACATAACATGCGTACGTGCAGAGAATAAATTGTATCAAAAATAATGTGCGTTAATTGAAAGCTGTAGGTACAAACCAGCACAAAGATATTCAGTTAGGATGTCTTAATCTTGATCTCAGCTAAAGAAAAATTCAAAAGAAATAAATATAGGAAAAATCCGAGACTCGCGCGCTAACAAATAGACGGCAAGTATAAGAGACGAAAAGATAAAAAAAAATATAGAAGTAACTCGCGGGAATCGAAACCGAAACAAAAAAACTCTCAACCACGAGATAGACACACAAAAACAAAGGCATTGAGATAAAATCTCAAATGTATAGACAAAGAAACAGAAGTGACGAAAAAAGACTAATTCACTGAAACAGAAGCTAAAAAAGACAGATACGGAGATAGATAGGATGAAATGAGTGTTGAACGAGTTATTGTGTGGATCAACTATCAGTTGAGATATTTAGATATGTTAATTGTTTTGGTTATAGGTTTAAAGCCAAAGTCAATTGTTTCTATAGTAATCGTTTGCGACTAATTTTTCGCACATCGCGCAACAGATATATATATATTTGACTGAATCCTTATACACACATGTAGAAAAGTGTGATCATCGGCAATAAAGACACATGGCTTCCACAAATTTAATAAAATACTCTGCCTAGTGCCTAAGGGGGTGTAAGTAGAGTAAAGAGAACAAGATAAAGGAGAGAACGAGGAACACAGTGACCCAATTAGCATTAATTGCACGTTAAGTGAGTGCGATTGGAGGAAGAAATAAAGTTTGAAGAAAAAAAAAAGCCGCGTGCCAATTGGCTACAACTAAATTATTTATTACCACACCCCAGGATCACGTAATTTTTCAAAAGAGAACAATGTATTCAGGCTAATTTTTCATCATTACCTCGAACGGTGAACTCTATTTTCTCTCTCGACCATCACTACTACGCGGACGTACCGAGCCGGAAAAATGTTGTGTTTTCGAGTTGGCCTACTTCCGTCTTCTGGAACGTTCGCTAATTGTTAACAACAAAATAACCTCGCCGCGAAGGTTAATCGATCCCCTCAATCAAATGCCAAAGAGCCAAAGACCTCGAAAATCGAGGTGAGTGCAATTTCGCTGTTTCAACGGCAACTAAAGATAACAGCGCTGTTAAGGGGGCTCCTATGACTACTGCCGAGGTCAAAGACAAACAAAAAATAAAGTTTTGTTTTTCAATAAACAAATGTGTCTGAAAATCATTATGATATTTTGAATAACGTATGAAGTGGGAAAAATGATATTTATGTGTGCAGTTTAACTTTGTACGAAAAATTAATTATTGTTTTGACCAGTCTAGTGCATACGAGGGTACACCACCTGTGTTGGTGTAGTATAGCGATGTAATATATAGGTATATGATATATATATGTCGTGAACAAGTACGTCTGCTACTGACCTCCCGGACACTATTTATTTATTTCCATCACAAATATCTCGCTAAAATGCTCCTTTATCCACAATTTTTAATACAGCATATTACAGAGGAAGACTTCATCTACAAAACGTATATATTCAGTCTGCGGTTTATTATAAACGAAAACAAATTGTTTTTCAGGCTGCCCCATAGGAACGCGTGCTAATAGTTACAACTTTGAGCTCGGATTTCTCAAAATTTTGACCCATTCGAGATATAATTTAGACTATCATTAAATTCAGTAGACTTTTATTTACAAGAAATAATATATCTCTGTTTGGGGACTTTCGCGAAGGAGCCCCCTTAATGACGATATAATTGTGCGAGAGACCGGAGACGCGAGTTTTTTTTTTTACACCGTATGGAAAGTTGCGTTGGGCCGGAAATTCAATAGATTCCGCTGCTAATCGGAATACCCCGATCAAACGAGTGATGCCTCGGATAATAGGCACTGTAGAGGCAGGATGCGCTAATCATCATTTTTGTCTCTTTCTTTCACGTGCGGATCGGCTTTTGCTCGTAAAACGGGCATCGTTGAATTATTTCCAGCTCGCGTCGACAGAGCAGAGCACTGCGGGTGTATGTTTTTTTAGCGCCTCTTGAGTGTACACGCGTACGTAAAATTACGAGCTCTGGAAAAAAAAAAAAAAAAAAAAAAAAAAAAAAAAAAAAAAAAAA
>NW_019379462.1:1402273-1440146 GCF_000648655.2 Copidosoma floridanum | reverse complement strand
CCTTCTCCTCCCTTATATATATATGTATGATAATACGCTACAGCATGGCATTAATTTCGTAATACAACCCAAGTCAACCAGAAGTCAGGCGTAAGGAGGAAGGAAAAATCGGTTGGGAACCGCAGAAGACGCGAGTGCAAAATTAAAGAGAGTGTTTTTAAAGCAAGCGAGGAATAACGAGGTGGCGTAAATCCGTGCGAAAATTTTCGAGTGCGGGAACGAGGGTTGAGTATTTCTCGCGTGTCGGGGAAACAAAGACGACACGGAAAGGTAGTAAAAAAAAGGAGAGCGTATACTTATGCACGAGACGAGGGCATTTTTGTAATAATATTGCGTACATGTATACATAACGGTGTTATATGTATGTGTATACAGCTGATCGAGCTCTGTTCTCTTGAACTCGTTGCAATTCTTTCCCTTTGCATATTACGTCCTATCGTTTCTTGTTACGTTGAGATGGATGATGGATAGAAATCGGTCTGAAAATCGGTAATTTCATCCGAGGGACAATTCTGAAATAACATTTGAGTCTCAACACACGAGTAGGTCCTCTTCTATTGTTCCACTATTGAGCTTCATTATCGTGTTGTTTTTTTTTTTTTTTTTTTTTACGTGATTATTCAAATGGTGGCATTGGGTTTAGCGTGAGAAGTTGTGTAAAGACGCCTTTTTTGGAGCAAATGGAAGATTACACAATCGTTTTGTATACAATTTTACCATTATATTGTTTGAGATATTGTTGTCCGCCTTTCCGGTAAAAAGGTGCTACTCCCTAATTAGCTCGGTTAAGTCGAAGATTCTTTCTTCTCGAAATACCTTGAGCAATAATGACGTACACACCTGTGTACTGTAAGGCTAAGATAATATGCGTGAGAAATTCTGTATACGGTGGAATTTTGGTTCGCTAGTTTTTGCCCCTTCAAAATGGTCCGATTCGTATACTTGTTTTTTGGATAAGCAGCACAGTATAGGCAATATACCATAGGTCCATTGACAGCTGCGACGAAACGCCAATGGCACGTTATTACAAAACTCGTGTTCTGATTGTTAGGAGCCCTCACGTCCCTCTGGTATCGGTATACACGCCCAAGAACAAAAAAAAAAGAACCGCTGCTTCCACGCGCGCATGTCCAACAATACAAAGTGTACTTTACAGAAGTAGACAATGAGGAGCAAGCACCGTAAGTATAGAGTTAAAGAATGCGGCATCGGCCGGGTGCACCTCGTGTGCGTGTCCAACTGTCCGTACGACGGACCCACGCGTGCGGTCGCACGGTTCCTCGGCGCATCGTGTATGGGGGCCCTTCGGTTGTATACTCCGACGCCGCTACGCTTTGATGCCCCCGCTTATATATATACCTCGACGCGACGCGAAGGAAGCCACCTCGTGTTTTTTTTTTTTTTTTTTTTTTCGACTTTCGTTTTTTCCCTCCATTCAAGTATACCGTGTAGGTACTTGCAGTAGCTTCGCATGGAACGCCCAACTGCACCGAGGGCGGGACACGTGTAACGCAAACCATGTGCCGTGCATTTTGAGCATGACGATGGTTGGAGGGCCCCTGAATAATTTTGCCGCTGCGCCCCGCTTCTGTATACTTACTTTGTCTTTCGATCGAATTGAGTTTGCCTACCTACGCGTATTCGCTTCCATGGACAAGCGTATAATGGCACTGTAGCAACTTATAGAGCCGAGAATCTGATGTTTGGTCTCTCTAAGTATGTTAGACTTGAGTGAATTGCACTTACAGCATTGGCACTTGGGAGTGATGTCGTACTTATTGGCTCAAAGTTAAACACAAAGATTCGCGGGTTTTAATACCTACTATATAATATTATGTAGTCAGTGCACTATATCCGGGTTATCGGTATACCCTTACAGTTGAGATACCATATAGTATTAGCTGACGAGTATTCCGTGCGCATATATTTTATACGCGTCATGAAACAAATTACCGAGTCACATACGATTTTTACACCAATGTGTTTTCTATGTTTATTACAAATTGTGCTTTTAATCTGTATCGATGTGAAGGATAAAAGTTAATACATGAAAACATGGTTAGTTAAAACTCTGGACTACCGATTACTTTGGGTTGGTTATTTTAGAGGTAAAGTTTATTATATATTTGATCGGATGTTAACAAATAAAAAATATTTCCGATGATTATTCAATGTTCTTAATGACCAAATGATGAAGAGATTTTTCAAAAGAATCCTTAAAAGGTCTATTGAGATATTTTTTTTTGGATTGCGAATACAAATACGTCCTAGTCTATAAATACACATTATGCTGATTCCTTGTGGGATTCTGCGTGGATTTCATGTGGAAAATTAGACTCAAGAGGTATTCGAGGTGGTTTTACCATATTTTTATGCGATATTCATGCCAACATCTATGAAACAACATATTATACCTATATTATGCTCGACGTACATTTTTGTCATCAAGTGACCATTTCGTTCGTGCGAATCAATTTTAAAATCTTTTTGTCGGTTAATTTCTTTTTTTTTTTTTTTCAACAAAATTTCTCAACTCCATTAGTTGTTACACATTAACATTGGAATATTTAAATATTTAGAATATAGTAAAGAGTTTTTGATTATTTTGCTTGCCATTCATTTGTTTTCTGTAAAAAAATTGTTTCCACCCAACTACGAGTTTAATACAACTTTGATTAAATTTTCTCCGCAAACGAAAAAACCGATGAAAAGAAAAAAAGAGAATAAAACACCGTGTAGGAAACGTTGAGCTGCGTTTTTGGCCGCAGTCTTCGATTGAATTCCGAAAAAGAGGGAAAAAAGACAAGCCAAGCGAACCGCCTCCCCTTGTACCATATACCCATGTGTAAGCTTACATATATATATACTTTCTGAACCGAGTCCAGTAGATGGAAAGAAAGAAAAAAAAAAAAAAAATAAATAAAAAAAACAGCATGGCATTTGCTAACGTACGCGTCTTCTCTTTTTTGCTTGCAGAGTCTCAGCAGGAGCCAAGATTCAGTATCCAGACCTCGAACAACGGCAGCATCATCCGCGAGAACGAGAGGAAAATTTTTCAGTGCCAAACGGAAAGTGAGTCATTTTTTTTCTTCTCTTTTCCTTTATTTTTCCAAAATTTTGTAAACAATATACGCGTGAATCCTTGGTTATGACCATCGATTTTGGCGTGGCTGGAAAGTACTGATATAAATACACGCAACGCATAAATCAATCGGGTCCACGTAATACCCGTAAAACCTGCACGTAACGATACAATCGAGGAGGGAAAAAATTCAATTCCCACATAAAATCGGATCCAGATCGTCCGATATCGCACTCCACACCATTTAGCACAGTTATTTCACTCCATATACATTATACGCGATACACTTGTAACGAGCTTAAAATAAATTCAGTTTAATAAGTTAAACTGAAGGACTTATATCTACCGGTGATGTGAAGCAGTCACGGAAATTTCGTGCCTGGGGTATTTTAGCACGATAACGCAACGGTTAAATCGTTCCTTGTTGTCATCCATAATAAATATTCAACGGTTGCTAAAAACACCGCAAATTTTGAAAGTGTCACTTTTTTAAATCAAGTTTCACGCTGAAGGTTTTTCTTATCACAATCGTAAAAATAAAATCCTTAAAAAGATTTAAAAAGTGCGTTCAACTATTACGTAGCTTTTCCCCTCGGCTTTTCCATGCTCATTTCCTAAAGGTTTCAGCACGCTACAGTTTTTCATTTAGTAAATAGTTGAAAGATTATAAAAATAATGGAATATGATGCCCTAATCGGATCCGTCAAGTCGATAAATAGTCTTTATTTATTTGTATCATTCTTACGTGCAATTATACTACAATAATTTGGTTGTTATTGATATATTTGTTTAAACCATTCTTTTACCAAATAATGAGTTGAACTTCAAATCTAGTGCTTGTACCTATATGTTTGCGTTATGCCAAATGTATTTCTGTTTTTCGAATCGAGTACTACATCCCCTGGAATCAATTGTCTTGAATTGCATGAACTAATGAATGGCCAAAAGTACGTGACGTTGGGAGTCGGGAGTGAATAGACACTAGATATAAATCAGTAAGAATCTCGAATCTGTGAAAATTCACTAAAAAATCAGTGGTCACCACTGATCATGGAATCCAACTGTATATATAATAAAACTCTCGTTTCTCAACCCAAGGAGCAGTTGAGGAGAAAAAGGCGTCTTAGAAGACTGTAGCCAATATCAGCAAACAGCAAAGTTAAAAAAAAAAAAAAAAAAAAAAAAAAAAACCTCTAGAAGAGGCCAGGAATAAGGTCTAAGCAGGACGAAATGCCCCAATGCATTTTCCCTCCCAAAAAAAAAAAAAAAAAAAAAAAGTAAAAACATGTTCTCGAGTAACATTTGTATGGATTCCCTCGCGTACTTATACACTTGAAGTCTTGGCTAGGCGCAACGAGAAACCAAAAAATAACAGCGTCAGCTGCATCGGCACCATCAGCGACAAGTACACCATACTTAACTGTCCAGGGTCTATGAGTGCCAGAGTATATATACTTACACTTGGAGAGATAAGAAAAGAGGGATGGTGGGGAGGGGGGGGGGGCGAAAGAGAAAAGAGCCGAAAAGAGCACACGAGAGACTAGAAGGGACATATCGTGCCGAATGTCCCCAGAGAGAGATGCTCAATGAGCAAAAGCAGAGCCGAGGGAGTAGCGACGACAGCCCCTCGGGAAATGGAGGGATGAGGGCCAAAAGTCGCAATTGATGAGGGATGATGGAGGTGCGAGTGAGATAAAGTATATACTTGGAGGGAGCGCCAGCCAAGCTAAGTAGATATTATATGTACAATACGTGTAATCCAAGGAGCAAGAGTGTGTGTGTGTCGAGAGAAACGGAAAAAAAGTCGAAGCCCGCAAGGTGCGACACGTATATATAGGTACTGCACATAACTTGCATTAGTGGGCGTGGTGGTAGGTACAATGGACAATAAGGTGTGTGCATGAAGTAACGCAACACCATGACTCTGCATCGGAGTAGCTTCTTCCACGGCGTTGCTTCTAAACTCGACTTTGCGCGAAACCTCTGTGCTATCAGTGCTCTTTCATTACTTTCTTCGTACCCTTATAGATAGAAGCCCTTGGAATTTTTTTTTTTTTTTTTTTTTTTTTCTAGTAGATACTTGGAAACATTTTTGTACTTGTCAGTACTGTGGACTTTTGGTTTTCTTTTTTTCAAGTTCCTTTTTAAGCACGACAAAATCCATGGGAGGCCTTGAACCCGTTTCTGGAGAAGAAGTTTACGACCCATGATGACGGAAATTCCAACGATTTACTTGCTCGCTTGCCAAATGGGTAAAGTTTTTTTTTTTGTTTTCAAAATATCAAGTGTACACGTCGTCAGCGAAGAAGTCCATACGACCTATTGGGATCGCTTTTCGGGCGTCTTGGGTTACGGCCGTTACGGGAAACTTTTAGGTCTATACACACGTACCTGCACGCACGTGTTGTTATCTACCCTTCACCTGCGCTTTTGTTGCTTCGGGGATTTATGCGCGATGCGTGTCCAGGTGGATGGACCCTTTGAAACCCCATTCCATGGTATGTGATGTGTAACCGATTGAAGACAATAAATTCGTGAAGCTGTGTATGGTCCAACACAGGTGGCTTATCCAGTTGGAGAGTTACAATCGCGGTTCTGATAAAGGTGGTGGTAGCCACAACATAATTATATGTACCCCAAAAATGATTTCAATGGAGAAATATACAGACAGAGTTGAAGGCGGATACAAATAATTCAAAAATACAAACATCACCATTGGGAGGTGCTTCGAGGCATAAATTAATAAAGAGTCCATTAAACGGGGGTATTGGTATAGCCATGCAGTGGATAAGACGAAAAAAGAGATTTAAAGTGAAAGATGGAGAGACAGGTATATCAAGTCATAATCGATAGTGGCTTACGAACAAAATTTTAGCGACTGTACGGTCACCATGACAAAAGTTAGGGACTTGTGATGTAAAATATGTAACAAGGGCACGTACAAAAGAACAAAGAGATGATAGAGACAAAACACTCAAAGATGGAAATAAGAAATAGTCCATTCAATGGTATGGTCAGAGAGGCACAACGAAAAGAAAGAGATTGGGGGAGAAAAAAAACACAGGAAGTGAGTAAGAAGAAGCAACAAAAATGACGTATTTATATGTTTTTATTGCAGAGGTAAATATGGAGACGCATGTTGATACAAAAAGCATAAAAAACAAATGTATAAAATTAACGATGCGGGATTATAAAGACATATCCGCATAAACTCCAGGAGAAATAATGATGGGGTCAATTTCAAGTGTGAAATTATGACAGGTGAAACCCCCACTCACATCAATAATAATACAAAAAGCGTTGTTCACTTTGGGTAATGTCATCACAAGAATAGTATAAGCATAATAATTATTATGTTCGCGTGTATACAAGTATTGTATAATGCCAGAGAGGTGCGTTGTGTACACCCAATACCTATACTATATTTTGCATTTTTTTGAAGGCGAGGTATCAAAATTACGAGTTACAATGATTAAAAGTATACATATTTTTTACACCTCGAAAATCGCGGTAACGACTCTGGCGAGCGAATAATGTTCTTTCGGAGTGTAATTCTCAAAGTTCATCGTATAGCTATTTTCGCCAATCCTTGATATGTATTATATAGTTGCGCACATTAGGATGTCCGTATTGTTTTTCAAAATAAATTTTTCTGAGCTATTGCAGATCTAAGATTATTATTATTATTATTATTATAATGCCCCGCGGATTGTGAAAAATTTATTAATATTAACACGTAAGGTCTCGGACCGCATGTTTTAATTGTCATCCAAGCCGAGGGATCGTTTATTACTTCTTTCTGCGTTGTGCAAGAAAGTGATGGTGTTTTTCATTAGATCTCGAAAATATACTATTTCGTGGTCCAACCCTGTAAATATACAGCATTAAATATAAATATATGTATAATATATGTGCATTGCGTTTAAGTCTACGATTTTACGGTTGCCCACAACAGGTAATCAACTGGAGTACAGGTGGTACAAGGATGGCGAGCAACTTCCGACCGACATTGCCTCGAGCTCGTTTTATCGAATCAATGACAGTCGGCGGGAGGACACGGGCATCTACTTTTGCGTCGTGTCGAACGACGTTGGCTCCATATTTAGCGACAGGACCTTGTTCTCCGTTGCTTGTGAGTACTTGCATTTACTTTTGATCCAAATAAATGTCTTGTGTTGTTTGTAACAAAATAATCCTTTTTAATGTGAAAAAAACAAAAAAAACAAAAAAATTTACTATTGCGTTATTGCAGACATGGACAATTTCACGGACCTGAGCGAGCGCGCGGTGGAGGTGACGTCGGGCAGTGCGGCCGTCCTGGAGATGCCACGAATCGAGAGCTTGCCAGTACCGGCGGTCACCTGGTTGTACTCCAACCAAGACCTTCCCCTGCACTCCGACAAATACGTCGCGGTAGACCGCAAGCTCTTCATCCTGAGCGCCAGTGAAGCCGACGAGGGCTACTATGCGTATGTTGTTTTTTTTTTTTTATTTATTTATTCACAGTCGTGGTATTTTGTAGCTATTTTTGGCTGAAGGTGCTCCATACACGAGTATATGCGTGTACAGCGCTTTAATTATTGGTATATGTATACACTGAGCGTTGCGTTCATTTGGTCCATTAGCTAACAAATATTTTTACGAGCTTTGAAGTACATGTGCAAACTCTATAGGACGTATATGGGACTTTTTTTTAGCCCCCATAGGTTTTTCATTCAATTAAAATATAAATGTTTTTCCATTAGTATGTACTCCAATGAATCATGATTTTGGGTATTTACGATGACAATTCCTCGGAAGATTTCCCTCGAAAATTTGTCAAGTCCAAAGAGATGTTGGACATTTTTTTTTGTACAAGCTAAAATAAAAAAAAAAAGCTTAAAATATCACAAAATTTGACTATGTATCCTCGTGTTCCTCGGGATAAGCACGGGAAAAATAAAAATTTGCGTCTCCAATGCATGTTGTGGGTGCACGTAAAAAGTTTCAAGTGAATCTTCGCGTGAAAAAAAAAAAAAAAAAAACAACTGAGCGTTGAAAAGCAAATCCTTAAAAAACTCCGAGTCTCGGTTGAGATAATGTGAATGTTTGCTAATGGGCCAATGTAAACCTCGAGATCGTGTCAGCGCACCGTTATATACCTAGTTAACGTAGTAAAGCATAAAAAAAAGAGTCGTAACAAAGAAAAACACAACACCCTGTCCCGCACAGGCCGCGAGCTATCAACACTGTGCTCGGCAAAGAGGAGGAAGGTCCGATGTTCAACCTCAAGGTAACCGGAGATCCGAGCGCCGACGTGCCACCCACGATTGTCGTCAAGCCGGAGGACACGAGGGTCGCCAAGGACCAGAAGGCCAGTCTGCACTGTATCGCCAATGCCAGGTAACGCCTCGACTATCCATATAAAATTTTTCCCATATTTGTGTATACACAAGTTGTGACCTGGTGGTCCCGTGAATGAATTGTTAATTACGAACTACCTCATCAAAGGCCCCTCGAGAACCTCAAGACCATCTGGACGAAGGACGACGTACCGATCGAGGACGCGAGAATAGCTTACGACCTGGAGGACTCGTACAACAGGACCCTCACCCTCATACCGAACAACTCGACCTACAGCGGCACTTACGCCTGTCGCGTCATACACACGCGCGGGGAGTACCCCACCATCGTCGCCAGCGCCGATCTCGTCGTGCTCGGTTAGTTAACATTATATATATACATATATATATATTCCTTTTCCTATCGCTCATGCCAAGGGGCTATACGCGCTTGTCATCCAAGACTATGTGGACAATTTTAACGTCTCCCAAAGTCGTTTAAAGACTGTAAAAGTCTCGGCGAGATTTCCGAGTCGTTTGGAGTCATCCAAAGCCTACGAGAGTCTTAAAAGTTCACAAAAGCCTTTGAAAGTCTACCGGAGGGTTATTGGGTATTGGTGTACGTTTAAGACCCACAAAGTCATTTAGAGACTCTGCCGAAGAGCGTATAGCCCCTCGGATTGTGTCGTGTATACATACCATTTGTTTGGATATGCTGTGATACGGTTGCCTTTGTAGAAAAGCCATTCTTTCCGACCAAACTGAAACGAGTGACGCCGAGCGAGTACGGCTCCACGGTGGTGCTGACCTGCGAGGCCGCGGGCGTGCCCGCCCCGAGGATCCAGTGGTTCCGCAACACCCAGTCCATCGACGATCTCGAAGGATCGGGGTGAGTTGCCGGAAAAGAGGAATGACCGAGGCTCGGCCAATTGTAATGTGGCTTATTTGCTTGTACCACAGGTACGACGTGACAAACGGTACGCTGATCATAAAGAAGCTGACGATGAAGGATCCGGGCATGTTCCAGTGTCTGGCGAGCAACGAGGCCGGCGAGGCGTCCAGCTACACTTGGCTCAAGGTCAAAAGTGAGTATGCCCAAAATGGCCTTACCTCATTCGTTACATGATATTATTAATACCATTGCCGATGCCGCAACGTGGTGATTTCGCGAAGCCGGGCCTTTTTTTTTTTTTTTGTTCGCCATTTCTTCATCTAATAGTATTGAGAATATTCGTATACATACACTTTCGTACCGTGTACTTATTTTACCCGTGCCACGACTGACCACATGTTTTTTGTCATGCGAGCGCAGAATTGGAATCAGCAGTGGGTAAGAGAACGGCCCGTCGAGCCGTCGGTTATGGTATCGTCGGAGTGCGCCAGGATAATCGTCGCTTTCAGTTCTTTCAGTACCCAGACCGTAAGAGCCAAAACCACCAAACGTCGTCCTCTTACTTTTGCCCACGTTTTTAAAACTTTTTTCTTTTTCTTTCCACTTTTAGTTTTGAACTATTTCTCTCTCTCTCTCTCTCTCTCTCTATTTAAACCCACCTATTTCCACCAGCATTTTGTTTGTTTTTTGGTTTTTACTTTTCCTTAATCACCAACTAGTTCGACAATGGGACACGATTCATGTCGTTTTAGAGTTTAAAATAGTGTTTTTTTTTCTTTTTCTTTTTTTTTTTTTTTTTTTTTTTTGTTGTTGTTTTGATCAACCAACGTGATCAATGTTTTGCATTCAACAATCAAGTATTTACGCATCATACGTAGGCACACCTGCTTCCAGGCACATAAATTTTTATTTTTCATGCTGCGCTTTAGTTTTTGTCTTTTAACATCACTCCGTGATGACGATTACTAGCATCTTGTATATTTTGTCTTGGTTCACCCTCACACACATCTATTGTCTTTATTGGTAGCATTAAATTATTATTACTGTTATTATTGTTTTTTATGATCTTGATAACAATAAGCACGAGTGTTTTAGCAATGCAACGTATCGTAATTCTATGTTTTTGTCTGTAGGTATTTATTTAAAATCCTTTTAGAGAGTACTTATACATTGTTCCGGTAAAACGTGATGTTGCAATTGGATCATCGTTTTGCCTGTACAACTTAAATATTGATGTAAATGTGAAACGATTCGTTCTGCCTCCTTTATTATATATGCACACACTTCGACCATAAGTTTCGTACATGAATCATATACAATATACATCAGGCCAAGGCACTGCGTATCATTCATGTGTGTTTATTTATTTATTTATTTATTTTTTTTTTTTACCACAGAAAAGAGAAACAATATATAGAGCACAGTAAAAAGCGCCACCTCAATGGCTTCTCACGCTGCTGCAGCTTGCAGTTTTTTTTGTTAATCACGCCGATATAATTATGTATTGTACAAAATGATGATTGTGTGCTATCTTTTTTTTTTTTTTTTTTTGTGTATGGAGCGCAAAGACAATTTCAAGTACATCTCTCACATTAATTTAATAAGTATACACACATCGTAGCATATACGGTTACTTGATGATTGGGTTATTCTTTTTTGTTTTTGTTTTTTTTTTTTATATTGCTGCACGATTTTTTGTCATTTGAGTACGAAACGCCACTTGAGACGCGAATTGTGATTGTTATTGGGTTATTGTTTTCAATTTGCAGCATCGATACCGATATGGGAAATGCGACCGCAAAATTTGACCGTCCTGGACGGCAGAGTGGCGACGCTGAACTGCCGAGCGATAGCCGCACCAGTGCCGAATGTCACTTGGATCTACAATGGTAATATACATATGCATACTTGGCTATTGAGTGTATACACCACATGGTCATTCGTTTCAATTTTTCATGTAACATTATTTTGAAATCAAATCAATTTTTATGACCAAAAATAAAAAGTCGTCCCCCTGGTGACTCCTTACGCGTTATGCAATTATGCATCACCGAGCGCCCATTTGGGCAGTACAAAGCTTCCGCTCGAGTGTGTCGTTGTGCATGTCACGTATACGGCATTGCTGAACGAGGTACACGATAAAATGGTAAACGGCAAATTTGCAGATACCCAGCCGGTGGAGATAGCCGGTAGAGTCGAGCTGTCGGACAACGGGGACCTGGTGATAGCCAACGTCAAGCCGAGCGACGCCGGCAAGTACTCGTGCGTGCGAGCCAACGAGGCCGGCTCGGTCAACGGATCGGCTTATCTCTCGGTGTTCGGTAAGCCTGTGGCCACATACTTGGAGTTGCTCTTTGCTTTTTGGCCCTTCAATGCGAACGTTTTTACAGTGAGGACGCAGATAGTGCAGCCACCGGTGGACCAATCGGTTCTCCTCGGCCAGACGGCAGAGCTCAAGTGCGAGGTTTCGAACGACCCGAGCGTCAATTACGACGTCGCCTGGTTTCACAACTCCCAGTGAGTCCACCGACATGCATATTACTAATTTACGTCACTCCCCTACTTCTCTCGCTCCTTGCACGCGTACAAGTGTATACTTGTATTACATTTTTCTCTTTTTTCCCACTCGTGAACATCAAGGGTGCCTGGTCCCGGGACTTTTCAGGCATGCACGTGCGACCATTAATTAATCATCATGCGCACAGTTTAACGCTATTTCCTTTTGTAAATCTATCGGAATGCACCTTGAAGTTTAAGCGTGATCTCGAAAGTGAAATCGAAAAGCACGCGCCGAACTCATTATCGATGATTATTTCCTCAACGTAGCGAGAAGCATCATCCACGGTACATAAATCGTCTCGGTTCTTGCTCCCCGAGAAAAGTGAGTGCGCGCGAGCGAGAGAGAGAGAGTAAAAGAGTCCAGGGGTACATGCAATGCCCAAGAATATACTGATGAAAAGTATGGCTGTTGCAGAGTTGTGAAAACTAGCTCGCGGGTACAGAAGCAGAACGACGGCACGCTCAAGATAAACCACGTGCGGGCGGGCGACGCCGGGGACTACATGTGCTCGGTCGTGTCGCCGGGCGGCAACGAGACCAGAACCGCCAGGCTCGCCGTTATCGAGCTGCCCTTTGCGCCCATCAAAGTCGTGGCTCGACGCTCCGAGGACATATCACGGAGAACGATCAATGTCACCTGGGTGCCCGGCTTCGACGGCAACAGCCCCATCAAGTCGTACATCGTGCAGAGGCGCGAGGTCCCTGAAATCGGTGACTACTCCTCTCTTTTGGATATTTTTTTCTGGCCATCTTTTCTCTTGCAACGATAAACTTAACAACAAACATGTGGGTGATGTGATGTAACAGGTCCGTTGCCCGATTTGACGCTCAACTGGGTCACGGAGTACTCCAACTTATCGGCCAACAATCGCTGGACGCTGTTCAAGAACTTGAAAGCGGCGTCTGCCTACCAGTTCCGCGTGAGCGCGGAGAACAGCGTCGGCGAGGGTCCAAGTTCCGAGCCGAGCGAAGTCGTCGTGCTGCCGCAAGAACGTAAGCCCATATTTATACATAATATTATACTACTTGCTCAATGAACGAGTGTGTAACAAAGTTTCCTTCTCCCAGCGCCATCCGGTCCACCGTTGGGTTTTGTGGGCTCGGCGCGCTCCTCGTCCGAGATCATAACCCAGTGGCAGCCCCCGGCCGAGGAGCACCGCAACGGCCACATACGCGGCTACGTGCTACGCTACAAGCTCCACGGCTACAACGACACGCCTCTCATACTGAAGAACATATCCAAGGAAACCCAGAAGAATTACCTGATCGAGGACCTCATCACCTGGAAGGACTACATTGTGCAGATCGCCGCGTACAACGACGAGGGCGTCGGTGTCTTTACCCACGAGCTCAAGATCAAGACCAAGGAAGGAGGTACTTATACACAAATACGTAGCGTTGTTTGCCCGGAACATATTATATTTACAGTTAATCGTTATATAAAACAAAATCCAGTGCCCGAAGCCCCGCCGACCGATGTCCAAGTGAAGGCGCTCAACTCGACGGCCGTGAAAGTTTGGTGGAGGCCGCCCGATCCCCAGAAGATAAACGGTCTCAATTTGGGCTACAAGCTCCAAGCTTGGTGGAACGGTGGCTACGCCGAGGACAATCTTTACAAGTCCGTGACAGTGGCGCCCAATCTCTACGATCCCCAAGCCGAGCAGAACGCCGTCATATCGAATCTGAGAAAGTACACCCTCTACAACATCACCGTGCTCTGCTTCACCAGTCCTGGTGACGGTGAGAGGAGTGCTCCCATAGCCGTTCGCACCAGCGAGGACGGTAAGAATTTTTTTTTTTTTTTTTTGCTCTTTTCATTTTTTTCTTGATGTTCAGAGTACTGTTTATTACATAAATAATCCCTACAGTTCCCGGTAAAGTGGAGAACCTACAGTTTCTTAATATCAGCGATCGCGCTCTGACGGTCAAATGGAAGGTGCCTCGCGAGCTCAACGGGATTCTCACCTCTTATCAGCTAAAGTACATGATCAAAGACAAGCCCGAGACCATTAAAGTGCTCAATTTTACCGCCAACGTGCTCTCGACGAAAATTGAACGGCTACAGGTACAATACACAGAGATCGCTCGACGTTTCCCTTCCCCTCCTTTCAATACACCAATCTAATACATGTGGGCGTTCACAGGCCACGACGCATTACACGTTCGAAGTCTTGGCTTGGACGTCCAAGGGTCCTGGAGAGTCGAGCATCGCTACGATACAGTCTGGTGTCGAGCCAGTGCTCCCCAAGCCCCCGACCAAGCTGGCGTTGTCCAACATCGATGCCTTTTCGATCGTGCTTCAATTCACCCCGGGCTTCAACGGCAACGCTTCGATTTCCAAGTGGACCGTACAGGTGAGTTTTGCGGCAATACAAACTCGCATTATCCTTATTACTCGGTGGTAAACGATTTAACGGGATCGATTCAGGCGCAAACCACCCGGAACATGACGTGGCACACGATATCCGAGATCCACGACCCGGAAGCGAGAAAAATCACGGTCGAGGGCCTCATACCCTTCATGCAGTACAAACTGCGGCTGATAGCCAACAACGTTGTGGGTCCCTCTGCGCCGTCCGAGCCCACCAAGGAGTTCCAGACCATCCAAGCGCCGCCCTCCCACCCGCCGCGTAACGTCACCGTGCGAGCGATGAACGCCACGGAATTGCGGGTTCGCTGGATCGTGAGTACTCCCGATACAAAAATACACCTATATACAATCCCGACAAAGCTAACGATGATTTACCCACTCGACAGCCCCTGCAGCAGATCGAGTGGTACGGCAACCCGCGCGGATACAACATCACTTACACGGAAGTCCGAACCAATAGATCCAAGAGCATCAGCATCGAGGATCACACCGCTAACTCGTTCGTCCTCGAGAACGTGGAAGAGTTTGCGTTGTACGAAGTGCGCATGAGCGCGTACAATGACGTTGGCTCCTCCCCGTTGAGTCCCAAGGCTGTCGAGAGAACCCGCGAATCCGGTAAGTTTCGTTTTTTAATGCTCATCTTCTAAAGGAGGACCATTTTTTTCGTCAACTTGATGGATTTTATTGTTGGAACGCGTCACACAGTACCGTCCCACGGGCCAGTGAACGTTGAAACTAACGCGACGTCCTCGACGACAATCGTCGTCAAGTGGGGAGAAGTGCCGATCGAGCATCAAAACGGATTGATCGAGGGCTACAAGGTCTTTTATCTGGCCATCAACAATCCGTCCCCGCCGCAGCATAAAATTATCCCCAACAACTCCACCTTTACCACAACATTGACCGAATTGAGAAAGTACGTTCAGTATCACGTGCAGGTGTTGGCGTACACGAGACTCGGCGATGGTGTACTGAGCATGCCACCCTGTCGCGTACAGACCTTCGAAGATGGTGAGTTTGCGCGGATCTATTGCGTGTGCCTGGTATTTGACTTTTTGTTTTTTTCGTTCAGTGCCTGGACCACCGTCAAACGTGTCGTTGCCGGACGTTAGCTTCAACACGGCGCGAATCATTTGGGACATTCCTGAAGATCCGAACGGGGAAATTCTCGCTTTCAAGGTCATGTTCCACCTGAACAGCAGCCAAAGTCACCAATTCAGCAAAGAATTTTCCGCCACTACGAGAACCTTCACGTAAGATGGACGAGTTGATTGATGATATTTTTTACTGTCACCATTATTTTTGAAAATTTAAATTTAATCATCATCGCAGGGCTACGAACCTGGAGCAAGAAAAATACTACATGTTTTCCGTGACGGCTCAAACTCGCTTGGGTTGGGGTAAAACGGCGTATGCTTTGGTTTTCACGACCAACAACAGGGAACGGCCCCAGCCTCCGTCGAAGCCCCTCGTGAGCAAGTCCCAGTTGCAAAGTCGTCAGATAACTTTTAGCTGGACGCCGGGACGCGATGGCTTTGCGCCCGTCAGGTATGACAAAAAAATTTTGCGATATCTCACCCTTGAATGAGCACAGTACCCTTTAACGATTTTCTCATAATTTAGGTACTACACCGTGCTGCAGTCGGAAAATTCTCTCCCCTTCAAAATCATCTCCGAAAGGGTGGATCCCTCTCTTACGTCATACACCGCCAAGGACTTGAAACCATTCACCGAGTACAGATTCAGAATCCAAGCAACGAACGACATCGGCCCTTCGGAGCTAAGCGACGAGTCTGATCAAGTGAAGACGCTACCAGCTGGTAAATGTTGCTTCGGAAAACAGTAACAGTTTGTCATTGCATTGAAGACGCTTGTACTGACATCCGATAATTGTTTGCAGCTCCGTCAAAAGCAGTGACCGGAATCAAAGTTGTGCCTACAACGAGGACAAGCATCGAGGTTTACTGGGATGAAATCGACGAGTCCTACTGGAGCGGAGACCACCAGACTGGTGGGTATCGAGTTTTGTATCAGCTCACGGATTTCTCCTCTGCTCTTTCCGGACCTCCGAAGGAAGAAGTCAAAGGAATAAACGTAAGTACGAGTGAAACGGTAAAAACGGCAAGTGCACAACTTACACACGTTTACCCACTTTTTGTTGCAGAACACCAATATTACTTTGAGCGATCTCACCGAGGACAAGTATTACGACATCACCGTCGTTCCGTTTAATTCGGAAGGCGAGGGTCCTAAAAGTATTTTGGTCAGAGTGTACGTTGGGGAGGCCATTCCAACTGGCGAGCCTCAAGAGGTCACGGCGGAACCGATCTCTTCCACGGAGGTTCAGCTCAAGTGGAAGCCCCCTCAGGCAAACAAGCAAAACGGCGAACTCCTGGGTTACAAGGTAGAACCTTTTTTTTCCAAGTTTACATAGACTTACTCAACTTTAACTGTCAAAAATTGTGTTGCAGATTTTCTATTTGGTGACCGACTCGCCCCAAGAGCTCGAAAATAAGCAAGAGGAAGAAATCGAAGTCGTCTCGGCCTCCAATTCCACTCACAGTCTAGTGTTTCTCGATAAATACACGGAATACCGGATGCAAGTTTTGGCCTTCAATATAGCCGGTGACGGGCCACGCTCTCTTCCTATTACCGTCAGGACCAAGCAAGCCATACCAGGTCCACCGCAGAATTTGCAATTCAGTAATATCACGCTGACGAGCCTGCGAGTATCGTGGGATCCGCCCAAGCTGCGAAACGGCGAGATCGTCGGATACTTTGTTTCTTACCAGACGGCCGTACCCAACGATCGTAAGTCGTGGCTATTTGCAACGCAATTCATTGTACGT
Organism: Copidosoma floridanum; assembly: GCF_000648655.2. Next base: position 1,423,072 of record NW_019379462.1, on the reverse strand, counting down.
TAGCTTGGACCTGTTTTTTTATTACTCGCAAACAAATACTTTAGGCTTCAGCAAACAAGTCAAGCAAAAAGTTGTCGAAACAAACTTGCTCGTTCAATCACTGGAGGAAGAAGTGACCTACACATTTATTGTCCAAGCGGAAACGATAGATCGAGGACCGCCGATATCCGGTAATGTGACGACCGGTCCACAAGAGGGCTCGCCACAACCACCGAGTAATCTCCTTTTATCAAAGACAAGCTCGGGTGTGGATTTGCAGTGGACCAACGGGGCCACGGGCAAAGGTCCTATTTTGGGTTATTACATCGAAACTCAGAATAAAGGTGAGTTTATACACACACATTTTAATTTAAAATCGATTTTTGTTTGTTTTTTTATAACTGTGGTAAAGGCTGTAAAAAACCAGCTAAACAGTCTTGATAAGGCACCTATAGTTATTTGACCGTTGAATAATCACGTTATTATTGTTTTATTTGACGACACAGGAAGGGAAGATTGGCAGCATTGTAAGTTTGAGAACATGCTAGAGTGATTGTCTGTACATGCATCTAGTCATTTAATTCAGTGAATGTTTGTAATGTTCATGAGTCATTTGTAACGTAAAAGTATAACAACAATGACATGTTATGTTACAATCTTTGGATCGCATGGCATTTTTTTAGCAGGGCTGGTAAAGAACTTTTTTTTTTTTTTTTTTTTTTCTTATTAGAGCAAATAACAAAATAGGTATAGATTAGGTGTTGCCCAGCCTTGCTATGTAATACATCGAAAATCCCTCATCCCCCTGTAACAACTCATTTTATTGGATCGCTAGCAGTCTAAACAAATATAATTTGCATTTAACGTGATTTGCAGTGCCGCCAAATATTCTTATGAAAATTATCGATTCGAAATATTTTTATTTGTAAAACACTGCAGCTGTAGAGCTTGAGCTTACAATTGTGTCGTATGTTATTGAGCTAGTGGCAGCTTGCAACTTTATCTCATTTATCACTTAATGTGGAATACGCTTCAAATGTTGAAATACACGTGGGTTATAGAGTAATACATGCATTTTATTTTACTTATAGATGACAGTCAATGGCAGACTGTAGTTCGAACAAGTACTGGCTTGCTGTCGGAATGCAGTATATCGTATCAAAATTTACTTCCATCAACGTCTTATGTATTCAGAGTGATTGCTTACAATATCTATGGCATCAGTTATCCTGTTCTTTCCACGGAGACGGTATTGAAAATATTTCTTTTTTTTTTTTTGCAATAAAATTTCTCAATTTTTACCACATTTAATCATACACGATTGTTCAACAGATTCTCACACCTTCGAAGTTATACATGGAGTACGCGTATCTACAACAACGACCATTTTACAGAAAAACTTGGTTCATGGTCTCCTTGGCGGCTTCGTCTGTTGTCGTGATTATTATGGTCATAGCAGTGCTCTGTGTAAAGAGCAAGAGTTACAAGTACAAGCGTAAGTCTATAGTTTTTCCGTACTTCTGCTCAAAAGGAACGATATGAAATTGATTCATTCTATTGACGATCCGCCAACAGAGGAGGTACAGAAAGTCCTCGAAGAGTCAATGGCTATGGACATAGACGACCGACAGGAGTCGGACCTAGAGTTGTACCGTTCGCGTCAGGGTATCGGCTCAGGTGGTATCTCCAGTCTGGCCAACGGCTGCGGCACCCTGGGCAAGCGGAGCACCCTCAGCCGCAAACCGATGCATCCACCCTTACCTGCGGTTTACGGGAAATCACCGCCCCGACCGTCACCAGCATCCGTGGCCTACCACAGCGACGAAGAGAGCCTCAAGTACGACGAAAATCCCGATGACAGCAGCGTCACGGAAAAACCCTCAGAAATCAGTTCTACGGACTCGCAGGTATTACATCAAGCACACAGCTTGTTTTCAAGTGCGAGTTTTTGCATTGATGGCAAGATGAAATTAAAATCGGTGTTTTTTCGCAGGTATCGGAGAGCGAGAACGAGAGCGTACAGTCGGATCCACACTCGTTCGTGAATCACTACGCCAACGTGAACGACTCGCTGAGGCAGTCGTGGAAGCGCCAGAAGCCGGTGAGAAATTACTCCTCGTACACAGACTCGGAGCCCGAGGGTAGCGCAGTGGTGAGCTTGAACGGCGGACAGATTATAATGAACAACATGGCAAGGTCGAGGGCGCCCCTTCCCGGCTTCTCCTCTTTCGTCTGATATTAATTGAGTACCCCATGATGATTCTAACTGTGTTACTATAAGGAAGAGCAATAAACATAAGCGGAACCTGCCTGCTTGTATTTTGCGCGTCGAAAAGCTGGCAGCGCACACGTATTCCCAAGCTTACGGCGAAATCTCATTGTGATATATATCGTTATTATGTTTACGTGTAATGTATTTATAATTTTTTTTTTTTTTTTTTTTTCAATTACGTGCACATACATTGTTCACATTCATTTGGACGAGTCCGCCGTGACTTAAGCTACCGTGCGAAGCATGTGTCGAGCTGTTTAGTTTTTTGAATATTATTTTTTACTCTAACGGATTTTCATACAAGCTTTTCGTACTTTGGATACCACTTTTTTATACGACCATCTTTGACGAAAGAGTTTAATTAGCGTATAGCTCGAAGATCAATTGGATGATTCATAAATTTGTGTGCGATTGACATTTTTTTTTTTTTTAAGTAGCAAAGAAGACTTTTTATTTAGAGAGAGGACGATTGTCTTCCAATACACATATCGTTATAAATCATAATTGAAACTTTTTATTTTAATGACAGGGTAGTTGATAAAGTATGTACAAACCTGTACATATAGTATACGTTTTCAGGCGACTAGCAAACATCTCCAATTTTGCGATTCATTAACGAATACGATATAAAAACTATTCATATCATAAACACGAACGAATGAAGCAGTAGTTGCCTTATTGATAATCAAAACACGTGACTTGTCAAAGTCTCCTGAAAATTGCAATTAGTATTATAATATTTAAGTCTCTCAAAAGTAATTAGACTTATTAATAGGATAAATGTCACTGTATTGGATAGATTAGAAATGTAAGAGTATGACTGTTTACGTATGTTAGAAATTACACTTTGAAATAAGTCTGAATTATGCAATTTTGCATACTTATTGTAATATAGCTTACTTATCATTTAGCTCTTTATTTTACTTAAGTATCTTTATCATAAGTATTTCTGTACACATTACGTTTACTTAAACAAAAAAAAAAAGAGAAACCTTGTACATTATGATTTTGAAAATATTCTTAATCAGCTGTAAAAAGTTAGTTTTTTTTAGAATTTTTAATAACTAACTGGTGAGTGTTATACATATCTTCAGAAGAGCTTTCGTAAACATAGCTATTGTATGTGTAACGAGTGTATAATTTGATGATTGTGACGTAAGTGAGAAGATTATTGTATAGAAGAAAAGGCTGACGACTCAATTGTAGTTTAAAGAACCTTCAATAAGATTTTAGATGCCTTTCAAAAGAAAGCACTTGCATTGAGAGCTTATAATAGAAAAATTGACGAATAAGAGTGATAGTTTTATAAAAATTACTCATAAGAGTAATATTTATTGTCACCAAGTCATTCAGTGAACTGAGTGTGTTGTTGCTCGAGCATATAATGAAATAATAAACTTCTTACACACTCTATTCTTAAGACAATACTACTTACATATTAGTAATGCGCATCTCAATTCACTTCGCATGAGTAGACATTGTAATTTAGGTTACAAAGTAGGATTTATAATAAATTAACATAAGTATCGTGCGTTTTTGTGACAAGATATCTCATTGTTATTCATAGAAGCTTAAATGCTCCTGTGACACTGCCAATACATTTTTATGTTCAAATTTTCTATTATTTATAAACGATTGTAAGAAAGATCGGAAATAGATTCATTGTAATACATGATTTGTTTAGAAATATATAATCTTTATAATAAAATACGATATTTTGTTTTCCTTACGCTTCTACACTTGAGAAAAAATAGACCCATTGTTTAAATAGAATGATTAACATTTTATTTAAATACCTGTACAAAATACAATTGTTGATCATGTCAACCAGACAAAAATGTTTCCTCGCACAAGTCAAACCACGTTTCCAGTTTACTCGGTATTTTGTAGTTGGACTCACGCTTAAGTACTGACCATACTGCTATATCAACAATCGAAGGATATAATGAGTTCAGAAGCCACGGATTTTCTCCCAGATAGGTGGCAAACTTGACTATTGTGGCATTCTTCTGTCTAGCATCATCATATGGCAATTGAAGGCACAAATCTAACACATTGTCAATGGATATTGACACTTCTGGCTGCAATTCCTCGTAATTGTACTCTTCTACTAATCTTGCGAGGTAACGTAAGATATTTGCTTCACCCTCGAACGGAAAATCGTATACTCTGGTGATGAGTTGAGTATCTTTAACTAAAACAGATATATTTCAGTAATGCGTAGAGAAGAAAAGTAGCAATGAGATTAACTGAATTTTCATACCATTTTTCCATATGAGTGTTACATCAATGTTGTGGTAAGGATAGACCCCGGCAGTGGTCAGCAATTTATCTTCGAAAGCTGAATTCCTCGCCACTGCACCGTAACACGAATTCGTATGAACTTTCACATTGAACTTGGTATCCGTCCAGATCCTCTGAAGGGCTAATACAACGTAGGGGGGACTGGCTGGATTTGCATTAACGATGATTTCTGCATTGACTGGAGACTGAAAAAATTCATCCAGAATAAAAACAAAAAATAAAGAAACCAAAACCATCAGAACCAAGTATCATAAAAATCTTTTTACCTGGTGACATTCGACTTTCTTGTTTTTAAATGCAGTTTTAATCTCTATCTTTAAGGGTTCTAGCTCCAGCCTCGTAAAATCATTCAAACGAACAGCAATGGTGAGCTGATCCAGGTAGGACTTCAATTCAAAAACCTCCTTTAGAATTTTTGCTTGTCTGGCTTCCAGAAAATCGTACTCTGGTATAAGTTTCTGTGACATTGATACAACAAAAAAAAAAAAAAAAAAAAATAAATAAATAAATAAAAAAATAATCTCTCATCATCTCGCATCTCACATTTTACAACACTGTTAGAGGTTCAGACAGTAGAGTTTTCTAGAACTAATGCTAGTGTTTGATGATTTTTCAACATGCAGTAGAGAAAAGAAACCAGGAGGAACGGCTCAGTGATTAACAACGCGGCTAGCCCATCTTTGCAACACATTAGTTTGGGTGAAGGTGGTCTTTGGCACATTATACACACCATTTCCAACATATCGCAAAAGAGATTGTTGAAAGGAAGGAAAATAACCAGTAAACAACTCACTTAGGTATGTACTTACTTACAGCAGTGCACTAGTCGCCGTTTCGCTCGTGATAGTGACGTTTTTATGCACATCTCTCGTATACTCAATATACTTAATTCCCGCATAACATAGCAGGGGGGGCAAAATAGCAAGGAGAGATACCATCCTTGCCTCAGTCAGTGAGCAGTGTTCTCGCGGTCGCGACGGCGCATATCACCTCGTCGTCTACGTCTCTACGTGGGCTTGCGACGCAGAAGAAACAAACAAACCAACGAACGACCGGTTGTTACATTGCACGCGCGGAGCAAACATCACCCTTGTCCCAATAATCAAGTAAAGGAAAAAAATCACCCTGTCGGCTTGTGCAACCTACTGCAAGTAAGCTTATACTTACGCGACTAGACATGGCCATCAGTGTAACCGCGGTATTCGAGAGTGCCAGCCGCGCCGCGAGTCGTTATGGAGGAAAAAGACCTGCAGAGCATCGGGGCCCAGGAGCGCCGCGTGCGAGCTCCTTGGAGCCCCGGCTCGTCTCTTCCACCGATCACCGAACCCCGGGACATCTTAAGCAAGCGGGTAACCTGGCGTCCAAAGTCGTCCTCGATGTCCATGCTGTATTGGTCTTCGTCGACACGCGCCTCTCCGCCGTGGATCTTTGGCAGCTCGTACATCACCTTCGGCAGAGGTATTTGCTCGGGCAGGGCTACGATTGGCTTCAGGGCGTACATCCTCCTTGACTGGAAACTAACCTCACACTCGTCGTCCTCGGAGCGGCCTCGGACTGCTGCTTTTTCACCAAGAGGCGGCCATATTTTCTTTCAGATTCCTCTCGTCGAGACGTCGACGCGTGCAGTATACAGAGGTATAGCTCCTTCTCTCTCTATTTGTATGTACTTTTGTATTTTACAAATCTGCTGCTGTTGCGCTTCACTTGTCTCGTTGTCTCATTTGTCTACAAAGAGTACCTGTGTACCTAGTCATACACGCACGCCCACACACGACACAAAAATTTACCGACCGACTGATTGTCAAACAGAGAGCTTTCAAATTCAAATCAAAAGGCGCGGCGCGCTTCCGCGATCGTTTACATTTAAAGTTTGAATTTCAAACGGCCCGCCACGATTGCGCGCGCAAGTCCCAGTCTCGGAGCATGCGCTGAAGAGAGAGGGGAGGAGGGAATTGTTTTTAAAAAGCTGGGCCCGTGCACTCGATCAAATTTTTTGGGCTCACTGCACACGAACCCTTTACCGTACTGTCTGTGCAAGCTAAAATAACAATTAAAAAAAAAAAAAAAAAAAAAAAAAAAAAATGGTTTTACATCAGGTGGTGGATATGGTAATTGAATTTCCTTCGAAAATATGGCGACGCTTCCCAACATACCCAACAATCAAACGACACGCATACCCACGCGCTATTCCTCTGCATGAGCCGAGCTGGCGATGAATGTCGAATTTGTCCCAGCAAACGTTAAAATTTGAACTGCATATCTTCCCAGTCCTTTGATCAGCTGTTGGCGGCCGCATTACATCAGTCGAGATATATCGCTGCAGATAAATACGCGAATAAAATGAGCGTCCGCGGGTAGTAGAACTTCCGCTAGTGGCGCTGCCGTTTCTGTTACCTACCATGTGAATATGTGATTCTGATTCCGTGTAATTTTCACACACCGTAACTACAAACTTCATTCGGGTGTTTGAGTCTGTATGGCTACATACTTATGTATCGCCCAGCATTTTTGACGTATCCACATTTTTTACACCTGTTGTCCAGCTTTCCCAGCCCCGCGCGCAACAAACTCCAACAATTATCTTACCGAGCTACAGATGGCGCTGATCATGGGCATCATTGAATGAGAGAGACAAGGAGAAGTGCGCGTAGCTGCGTTTACTGCGTATGTGGAAAAAAAAAACTGTACTATACATATCGCGCTCCGTTAATCCGTTTTGCAGCTCGTCGACGGGCAAGTGCAAGTGTAGCCGCTGGTAATACAGGCAGTCCAGCCAGCCGAGCGCTGGGAAAGCTGCCGGTACTCTGTGATCTCCGACCTCGGCGAAGACGTCAACGCAACGGCCCTTTTGGAGAGAAGGGATAGGGTACCTCGATCAACTCGACGCGCAAGTGAGCAACCGAGCCGGACATTCATCCCCTCGATGCTTGTCGCGCGAGGGCAGCTATATACCAGCGAAGAAGAAGGGTAGAATAGATATCTTGTAGAGTGCAACAACACACGCAAACAAAGCTGGGCAAGTAGAAGTGCGCAGGTGCCGTGTGTGGTTGTTGGTGCCCCTCGACCCCTGTTGGCTAATATATACACACAATTGCGAGAGAAGAGAAAAAACATCAAGCAGAGAAAAAGAAAGAGAACAAGCAACGCAAGCATCTTGCAATAATAAGGTTAGGACGAGTGTGTGTGTGTGTGTGCAGTTACAATCCCGTGCGTTGTGCATAGCTTGCGTCAGAATCGTTTTGACCGAGTTGGGGGCCGTTTATAAATAATTTCAGGGCCTTTGGGACTCGAAAGAGCAGTTCCACCACGAGGACCGGTTATCTGTACGTTTTTCGCGAATTGCAAATCTTTGCAGATCCACCTTTTTTTTTTTTTTTTTTTTTTTTTCATTTCGGAGCATCGCTGCGACCCCAGCGCCATACCCGGCAGACCTCGACAAGCTCCCCACAACAACGAGCCTCGCCATTGGTCGAGGTCTCTCTCTCTCTTGGTGAGGACAAAGAGAGAGATAGAGGGCCCAGGAAATCCGCGGACGGTCCGCTTGCCCCTCGAGGCGACCTGTTGGCCGGGACCGTTTGTCGCACAAAAAGAGTACGAGGTTGAGCCCTCTAGGTGCCTCAAATCGTGCTGAGCTCTTACACACACGCATACACACACAATCAGCGAAGGAGAAACAACAACGTCGTCGTCGTGCGTCTCTGTCGCGCTTACGCGATGATCATTTGTGCGCGCGCGCGCTATTTCTCTCTTCGTCTCTACAGTACTTGCTCGCGCGCCCCGAGCCGAGCGCATCTCCAGTGTATCTACAAGTACAACTCAGCTGTTGCGGCGGACTCGAGTGGCCCGCGGCGGGAAGAATAACCATCACCCAGGCCCCAGCCGACGACCACGTGACTCGGGGGGGACCCTGCTGCTCTTTTCCTAGCGCCCGCACTCTCTCACCATCACCTCTACAACACACATCTACACCTAGTGGATTTTCAATACGTATATGTATATATATATATTTTTTTTTTCGACTCATTGCCACACAAATATACAGTACATTACAGCTAGCCAATACTCACCGACACACGCGCAACTGCACGAACGCGCGCTTATGCTTGCGGCAGACATGGCGCATCACCAACAACGTATAACGTGAACGGCTGCTGCATGGATGCATCAGGCCCCCTCGTCCGTGTGTGTGCCCTCGTTGTCGTCACAGTTGTACACTGACAGTTAAGTGCGTGTGTTTCGTGTGTATGATATCGGTGCGCGGTGATAGTACGCGGGGGTGCAGGAATTGCAGGCACTGTGTGTTGACAAGAGCGCGCCACGTGCCGAGCAAGCGAGACGGAGCAACAAAAGTTACCGGGGGGGCAGAGAGAGAAGGGAAGGAGTCGTCAGCAGAGGAGCGTTGTTATTGTTGTTGTTTACACACGGACACATACCTAACATTCTAGCCCCCGGGGGTGGCGCGCGGGTGGTGCTGGTGCTATGTCCGCGCAACGCGCGCGCGGGCGAGGAGCCCGCGCGAGAAAGTCCATGCCCGCGGTAACCGAGCCCCGTTATGTCGACAGGGCCAGAAGAGCCTCGGTGGCGGCGGCGTTGGCGGCAGAAGAGCAACCTGACCCGAAGATGTCGGGGGGCCGGGGGGTCAGCAAACGCCGGGGCCGCCCACCCAAAACAGTCGTCATGGAACGCCCCAAGAAGTTCCAGTATCACTTGATGAAGAAGCCCAAGTACCTGCAACAACAGCAGCTGCAGCGCGCTGACTCCGAGAGCCGGGTGGGCTCGCAGCCTAGCACGCCGACAGTTTCAAGACCGGGCACTCCACTGGAACCAACAGAAGAGACGCCGGTACTTGGGACGAGACGTAGCACACGCAGCCGGCGCTCCAAGATCGGTACTCCGGCAGCCGTGGCCTCCAGCAGTGCGTCAGCGTCGAGAGCAGCGGCTACGCCGAGCGGAGGAGGTGGCAGGAAGAAGGGTGGATCGGGTTACGGTCGTCGAGGCTACAACACGAGCTTGGACTACCACGACTCCGAGTACCACTATGGCTCGGACTTTGGCGACGAGTCGGACGAGAAGAGCAACGACGACGACGACTTGTTGATGCAGAGTGAAGATGAGTCCTCGGAGAGCCTTGAGGAGCCCGATCCCTCGAGCGACAGCGACTTCTCGCTTTCGAGCTTTAGTACGGCCAGTGGGACGCCCAGACGAGCGCTTCTCGGTCAGCAGCGAGCCCCTAGTCCAGAGCCTCTCTGGCTGCAGAACCGCGAGATCCCGCAGCTCGAGTTGCCGCGCTCCTCCGACGATCTGCTCGTGACTCGTGACCTGGTGATGCCGTGCCTGTCGATCTACGAGGTGCTCCGGCACTTTCGCAACCTACTCAGGCTGTCGCCCTTTAGGTTTGAGGACTTTTGCGCAGCCATGGTCTGCGAGGACCAGAGTAATCTCCTAAACGAGATCCACATAACTTTGATCAAGGCTCTGCTGCGCGAGGAGGACTCCCAGCAGACGCACTTTGGGCCCCTCGACCAGAAAGACTCGGTGAACATAAGTTTGTACTTTGTGGACAATCTCACTTGGCCCGAGGCCCTCCGCTCTTACGTCGAAAGCGACAAGAGCTTTGACCAAAGCATTTTGGGCATCCTATCCAACAACGATTACCCGTTCGTTCCTATCGAGGACAGGCTCAAAATTTTGCAGTTCTTGACTGGACAGTTCCTGATAACCAACCCTGTGAGGGAGGATCTTCTCCACGAAGGTACGTGTGTTCGTTTTATTTCACTCTTATGTACTATCTAAACGCTCGGGTTTAGATGAGTATGATGTAACGTAACGCGCATTTGCATCAGAATCCTTAATCTGTTTGAATCATTTGTGATTATTTTAATCAAAACAGTAACTACCTCTTGAACCATTAATCAGCAATTACTATCCCTTCTTTTTCTGTTGGTTTGTTAATTATTTCATTCATAGCGTTTTTGACGTTGTAGAAGCAGCATCGAGTGATTTATTGTGCAAAATATGTACTTTTGAATTAAGAGCATACTTTAACTTCTCTAAATAATCCGATACGCCATTGTCGTTACAGGAGCCAAAGATTACGATGACCATTGTAGAGTCTGTCATCGATTAGGCGACTTGTTGTGCTGTGAGACGTGTCCAGCAGTTTTTCACTTGGAGTGTGTTGATCCGCCGCTTCGCGATGTACCGCCAGAAGATTGGCAATGTAATATATGTAAAGCTCACAAAATAACTGGCGTTATGGACTGTTTGCCGGATGTTGAAAAAAACGGTCTGCTGTGTAGGCAAGAACACCTAGGCTTCGACAGACACGGACGAAAGTACTGGTTTCTCGTCAGAAGGGTTTTCATGTATGCATCCACATCTATGAACACATATCCCGAATTTTTCGTGTGTCTCTCGATAATCATGAATTATTTTATTGATTTTTCCAGTGAAAGCGAGGATGGAGAAATATGGTACTACAGTATGCCCTCACAACTGGAAGAACTAATGGACTCGTTGGATCAAAATGACATGGAAGTAGCCTTGTTCAGAGAATTGTCTGATTATAAGGATGAAATCGTCCGTCAAATGGAGATTACTGTCACCATCACGAATCAGTATAAAGGCAACAAAAAATCCTACTTGGAGGTGGAGAACAGTGCGTGTTTTGTTTTTTATCATTTACATGCAAATAATCTTATAACACAGTTTCATTAATCATTAATTTGAATACTTTGTATTATCCAGGTATCATTTTGAAGATGCAGAAAGAGCGTCAAGAGAAATTAGAGAAAGAAGAGGAAGAAAGAAAGGAAAAAGAAAAACAAGACGCCAAGGAAATGGTTCGCAAAATGCACGAAGATTCAGAGTCGACGGAGCAGCCGTTTGCGACATCTGCTCAGATGGAAAGCACAAGCCAAGAGCCCAACGAAGAGCAAAAATCGGATGAAGCTATTGACGGAGAAAATGCAAGTGTGAACGAAGAAAACGGTAACAAGAGTAAGGTTGAGGGCGAAAGTATGGAAACCGATGAGCTGACGGAGGGTGTCGATGGTAAGAAGAATAACATCGTGACCAGATCGAAAACCGGAGCATTGACACCTAGAACGTCGAACGCTAGTGAGATAGTAAAAAAGAAGGAAGCCGGCATCATGCTGAAGGAGGACTCGGAGAAAAGCGAAAAAACCCTCAAGGAAGAGTCCGAGAACGCCCGTCTAACGCGTCAGAAGTCGTTGCAAATCGCGACGGGCATGCATCTGTACAAACTCGGCATGGACAACACTTTCAAGTCGTACATTAATCAATTCACAACGAACCCGATAGCGCTCAATAAGGCACAGCGCAACGAGGAGCGCGACAAGAAGCGCCATTTGTCGCACAAGTTTGCCCTCAGCCAAAGCGTGGACTTCAAGTGGATCGGTAGCCTCACGGGATCCAAGGCCCTTCTGATCCAGACTCTGCGTCAAACTCTCCTGCAGCTCGAGAGCAGCATCCAGGCACCGTTTATGCACACGAATTGGCCGGTACTGCGCAAGCCGTGGACAACTGCCGTCAGTGGTTGCCTCAATCCGCGAGATTTTGCGCGCGCGCTCATCGCCCTGCAAGCTTGCATAAAGTCGGTTGTCTTTGCAAGCGTCTGGCACGAGCAGCTCGGCCACGTAAAACTGCAGCGCGTTACTGCTTTAGAGCGCGAGGAAAAGAAGCGCCTCGACAAGAAGGAGAAAAAGGAAAAGGAGGACGAGGAAGAGCGCAACCGATTGACGTATAACTTTGTTAAGTATACTCTGGGCTTGCGTCACCAGATCTACAAACAAAAAGGTGAAGAATACCGTGTGCATGGTCAGTGGGGCTGGCTCTGGATCTCGGCTAGTCGGAGGTACAAGCTTCAAGACTCTACTAAAATGGGTCTGCGCACGGGGCCACAGAAGATCATGGTCCAAGTACGCGATCAGGGTAACTTGAAGATTTTGACGGTTGATCCGCCTACCTACGAGTACTTAATCAAAGAGTTTAGTTCGTCCGAAAACATCGATAGCTGTGACACAATTAAGCAGGAAGTTAAGTCGGAAGATTCCGAGGTTGAAAAGAAAAATGAATCGACTAAGCAGGAAAATGAAAGTGAAGATAACAAGGTGAGTGAAGGCAAGGACGTCAAGCCGGAAATAAGTAACGAAAAATCGGAGATCAAGGAAGAGTCCCCCGCAACTAGAGTAAACTTACCAGGTGAGGGTAATTGTAATCAATCAATTTAGCTTAATACAAAAAAAAATCAATTTTTCTCATATTTAAAACAATAAACACAAATAATAGCACTACATAAGTTTCACGCGCACAGTATAAACACATAGTTTGTTATTACAGCAGTCGGTGTAATACCTAAAAAAATTTCAGTTTTGTCAGGTATCAAGATCCAAAAGGTTCTCAAGCCAGTGACGTCTTTCGAAGAGATCGACGTAACAAAAATCTTGACGACACCTGGCCGAGTGTTTTATCCTAAAATTGCTAAAAAAACACGAATCGACGACTTCCTCGCTAGACGCACGCACTTGAAAACATTGGAAGAACGACGACTGTTGTCCCAGTCTGAGAAACTCAAAGAGCAAGCCAGCCAAAAAGCCATTGATGAGTCAAAAGGGATCACCACCGACTCAATCGGAGGTCCAGCCGGTGATGCAAATTTGCAAAACATCTTGTCGGACAACAAGCAAACGCCCAACAAAATCGTCACTCCGGCAGTGAAGAACCTGATCAGCGCGGCCATGAAGCAGCGCCTGCAACAGATCAAAGTGCAATACTTCAATCTGACTCGGTTACTCGATAAGAACCCGATTTGCTACTCACGGTACTGCAATTCGGCAAATAAGAGCTTGCTGAACAAAAACTCCCTGCAAAATATCGCCGTCAACTGCTATTCACCGCTCTGTCTGAAGAAGATTAAGCTCAGGCGCGATCTTTTGATGCTGTTGAGGAAGGTCAATGAATTGGGTAGCCAACAAAACGTTACCGTGACGGGACCTATGCCAATGGGACAAATAGCTACTGTCAAAACAGAAACAGCTAAGGATGGCAAAGAAAATATAGTCAAAAAAGAAGCGGATTCGGCAAGCACTGATGAAAAACCAAGCGACGCCGCCCAAAGCGAAGCAACAATTACATCCCAGGATGGCGGTGGTGATGCTCCCAGTGCTAAAAAGATGAAAACCGAACCAGTGGTAAGTGTTTACATTAACCAGTATAATAATACTACAAGCTGGAGGAATTGACGATTTGGACACTTGATAATGTTGAAAAATTTTTCAGGAAAAGACCGATGATGAGGTAAAAAGTGATCAAGTTGTTGTAACCACAAATAATGTAATTACAACTACCACGGTGACAACGACCACGCAAACGATAAAGAGTGTCGACGGTGTCGTTCAGAATTTGCAAGAAACCACTACTTCTTGCAACTCGATAGACGTGAAGTCTGAAGTGAAATCAAGGTAATTGTAATTTTCAAGTAAATTACGAGAGTGATACTGTATTTTTAACTGTAGTTTCTTTATTATTGACTTTATATAAAATTTATTCAGAACGTCACCAAAAACAATGACAATCGTGAATCGAAGAGGTAGAACCGTGCAAAGGACGATCCAGACCAAAGAGTTGACCGCCGATGGCACGGAAAAAATATACTCTGCGATTTCGACGGAAGGAAAAGTGTACTTGAAAAAAGTGACTGTTTCCCTAGCTGACAGAAAAAAGAAGCGCACGCCGGTGAAATACCCTCTGTGCTCGACATTCTGCACGAAAACCAAGCATCGCAGTATATTGGTTCTCCCTCAGCACGAGTTGAGGAAATTAGCGCGCGCCGGTGGCAAACAACCTGTTCAAGGATTCCACCATATAGCGAAGGTTTGTAGTAATCACGCACCAATGTGACCACTCAAATTATATATGTTTATAAATAATTTCTTGACTTTAGGCAAATATGGCAGTGTGGCCTTACCCCTGTTCAAGGCCTCTTTTCAAGACTTGTTGGTTGTATCGAACCGTTGGCTTGAAATCTCTCGCAGCCGCAGCTCTTCAGCTAAGAATAATGTGGTCGTGTATAAGGTGGGACGACGTTAACACAAAGCCTTTGTCGAATGATGGAAAACATCAAATCACCACTGACACGGAAATCATGTCCCTTGAAATATTAAAACACCGACACGTTGGCCAGTTTATGGACAAGACGCAATACCTCCGTCGTAAAGTCGTCATTCCATTGGAATTGCCAAAACAAGTGAGAGGTCAGTTGACAGTGTTTGATTAATCGTTTATTTTATTATTTTTTTTTTTGTTATATTACTTTGATTATAACGTATTACTCAATTGTAGAAGTAACGTCGATACGTAGTGGCCTACGCAAGAGAAAACGACCAGAATCGCCTCAAAGTACAGAACCTCAAGTGTCAGAAGAGTGGGTTGATGAGGATAAACTTGAACTGTGGGAGATAAAACAATATGGTGAAAGGTACAAAGTATATTTGTTATGAATTTCGTTTGGTAAACCCCTTGCACCGTGAAACTGTCGCACTCCTTATTCTTGCACTACCTGGAAACTCATTTGGCATTTGTTTAATTAACTGCATTAAAAGAAATCTGCATCCATCCTAACACCATTTTACACTAACCCCTGTGCTTGGTGTGTGTGTCCATTCTTGTTTTTAGGGTAGAAAAGGCTAATACTCAAGTTATTACTAGGAGTAGATCCGGACCACAGACCGTTATATTAAACAGTAATAAAAATGCTGCGGGAGATCAACTTGTCAGTGGCAAAGTCTCTGCAGAAGAAATCAAAGAAAAGATGGAGCAACAACTCAAAATACAACGAGCAGCTCATCAACAGAAACGAGCATTGGAAAATCTGAAAAATCCAGGTACCCCTGGTTCTCAACTTGTGAAAGTTACTACCAATTCTAATCAAGGTATTGTTTAATTTTCTTAACTTTGTGTCATAACGAGTACTGAGAATAGTTTAGTTGTAAACCAATATGTAATGCTTGTATTTCAGAAGGTACCGTAAAACTGGTAACCAAAGTTGCCATGCCTACGAATTCTAATACACCACAAGGTAAAACTCAGTTGACTTCAATTTTGACTACACCAAATCAAAACAAGTTTATCGGCACTAGACGAATTTACATGACCAAAGGTAATGAATTGTCTACTTGCTGTCACGTTTTTAGAGCTTTTTTTTTACACAATTTTTGAATTCGCAGCAGCGGACGGAACAACTAGAGTAATTACGGGACCGACAAGCATACTGCCGAAAACTAACCAGCAAGGACAAACGCCCAATCACCCGATGCTTGCAAAAGCCACTGCGACTCCGAGTACGCCTGTCCCAGCTGCTCCACAAAAAGTTCAAATATTGCGAGGTCCGGACGGCAAACTGCAAGTTCGGGGTCTCATGCCTGGCCAGCAGCTGGTTCAAATGCCGGATGGCAAATTGCACGTCCTCAATACCAGTCAGACAGTCTCACCGAGCCCAAGCCCGCAGCAAGCGGTAGCCGCTGTAAATACGCCGGTCAGTAGCGGCCCGGCTACTCCAACAATTGTGAAAACAACGAATCCTAAGATTGTGGCGAATATTATCAAGGCAGCAACCTCGACGACACCGACAACTGTGACGAAAATGGTGACTCCAATGAAAACGACGAACCAACAGTTGGATCAGATGAAGCTCAAACCAACTGCTGTGCAGTTGCAGCAAGTCATGCCAGCGGGGCAAAAGGTTAAAGCTGCTATTGTCAACTCTGGCGGGATCGTCACGACTCCCGTAGCTCCCAAAAATACATTCGTCATTGCTAATACTGGCCAGCTCGTACAGGGCACGCAAGTGAGTTATCTTTGTTTTTTCCTTCAGAAATATGATACTAATAACTCTAGAAGAGATTTTTCACGTGCATGAAGTATTCATTAACGTGTAAAAATTTCAATACGTTTATTAATGAATCAATTGTCACTCTTAACTCTATATGTGTAACAATACTCTTAAATTCATGTACGTACGTGATTGATGATGTGATTATTTAAAATTATAGATTCTTTCTCCTGGTCAGATGATTGCCACGAATCAAATAGTAGTCAACAATCCAGCTTTGGCACAGCAATTAGCGTCTGGTAAAGCCCAACTGGCTACTATAAATGGTCAGCAAGTTTTATTGCGTAATGCAACCGCGGCAAATCTGGTTCAGATAAACCCAAGTAATACTGGTATACTTGTAAAAAATGCCATTACTCCAGTTAAGACTCAAACAGGTTGGTGTTGACTCTTTCACAGAGCAAGTCTGAGAAAATTCCGCTGACACACATTTGTAAAATTTTGCAGTGACAACAGTTCAACATCAAACTCCAGCTACTCCACCATCGATGCCTGCGTTAACTAGCACTGGAACGACAACCAACAATGCAATAACAAATACACCAACTCCTGTGTCTGGAACATTTAATGCATCTGCAAGCTCGCCAAGCACACTCAGTGCACCCAGCACGCCTAACGCGCTTGCTACTGAAGCCACAACCCCTACACCTCCGTCTCCGGTATCGACAACGACGACTAGTCCGGTAGTAGCTGCTACAACAACACCGAGCAGTCCAGAAGTTCCTCCTCAGCTAGTCGGCCAACCACCGGGAACAGAGTTGAAGACGGTTATCGCTCAGGTCATCCAAACAGCCGAGGGTCCGCGCATAGTGCTCCATGGCTTGCAGTCAAGCAACTTCACGCCTAGCCAGCTGGCTCTGGTGCACCAGCAAGTCAAGCAACAGCTGGTCAAAGCTCAGGAGGCTGCTGGCAGGCAAGGTGTTCTTGGACCTACAAAGATTTATTTAACGGTTCAACCTGCTGCGGCGGCTCAAGCTCAGCAGGAACAGCAGCAACAACAACCACAGGAGCAACAGCAGAAACAAAAAGAAACGGTGAAGAGTCCAACTGCGACACCGATTAAGCAGGAGTCTTCCATGGTACCGATTATCAAGCAGGAACCTGAGGCAACTCCGACTCCTCTTGTCAATGCAGCGGGTAATTTAGAAATGTTTCAATTATTAATAAGTATATCCGCGTTATGACTAAAGTCACGTTAAAAGAAATGACATGAGTTTTTTTTTATAGTCACACCTTTGTGTACGTGAGATGCTATTAAGTTTTTCTTTACTCTTACAGACGTCAAGACTGAGGTCAAAGTGAAAATAGAACCAAAGAGTGAATCACCAGAAAAAAGCGTTCAGTCACCTCAAAAGACAAAAGTTCTTGTTCAACAAGTGCAAAGAGGAGCCCAACCAGCAGCTGCAGCTGCTGCAAAGACGCTAGACGAGTCTCAGAAAAGCAGCATTGCTAATGGACAACAGCCAGCTCTGGCGACCAAGGAATCTAAAAAATCGCCTGAAAAATTCGAAGTCACTACAGAATACATTCAACAAAGTAAGTAGTTAAAATTTTTCAGAAAAAAATCACTAAGCTTTCATGATCTTTCGACAAATCATCATTCGGGACCTCGTAACTGAGTCTCATTCATCACACCATTTTAAAGGCATAAAGTACGCGCTGAAACACGAAAGTCTTAATCCAGAAATGGAAGAAAAACTGCTGCAGCTGCAAAGGTATCACGAAAAACAGAGCAAGGGCTCGGAAGGCACGATAATGACCGTCCAGACTCCCAACTCGGCCACGCCCACGGCTGTTCGACCTCCAGCTCGCAAACGGCCTATGCCCCCGTTGACGACACCAGCTGCCGCTCACAACGCTAGCATCAACAAAGATGACAAAAGTTGGATGGGCGAGACGCCCAAGAGGAAACCACCACCCAGGCCGGAACCACGCGACGTGGTGTCAAGGTAAATAAACAGATCACGCATTTTTGTCCACTCACTTTTCATCTGTACTTCAATTAATTTATTTCTTGTTGAATCAAGGTCACACGTGGATGACAAGAACAATCGCGCCAACAAGATCAAAAGTGCACAGATGCACTCAAAAATGCAAGTTCTTTTGTTCAGGCATAAAGAACTCTTGAAAAAAGATATACTCAAGCGAAGAGCCATGCTTGAAAAAGATCTTCAAGTCGATGTTCAGGTAATGTTATGATTTTAATATGATTTTAATTCATCAAGCTGTTCATTTTGCTTAAACATGATGATGGTTTAACGCAATTTCTTTTGCCTACCCACAATTACAGAAAGACCTATCGGCCGAGATCGCTAACAGAACAAAAGCGGAGAGGCACAAGCAGGACGAGGTTAAAGTGGGCAGTGCTAAGCGTAAGGCGAATGCCCAACCTGCACAGCAAATCACTTCGCCGAACAAAAGTAGACCAAAGAAACATAAGAGCCATGGTCACCCGCTAGTTGTGGGCTCGTCTGGGACTCCCAGAATCAAAAAGGAAAAACTATATTGTCTCTGCAGGACGCCTTACGACGAAACTAAGTGAGTATTAAGTTTTTTTTTTTTTTTTTTTTTTTTTGATCGAAGCTTCTTTCGAGGTCGAAGAAATATGAGTGGGCACCAGTATACAAACGGGTCACTTTTTGTGGAACAGCAATGAATAACTTATTGCTCAAACACTTGTTATACAGATTTTATGTTGGCTGTGACCTGTGTAACAATTGGTTCCACGGAGATTGCGTGGAAATAACCGAGGAAATGAGTAAAACTATGTCAGAATTCGTTTGTACCGAGTGTCGACACGCACGTGATACTCAAGAATTATATTGTCTATGCAAACAACCTTATGATGAATCTCAGTAAGATATTTTTTCTCACTTCTACACGTATTGAATTTATAACTTTTTTACGTAACTAATCCATTTGACTTAATTCTCGAATGTTTAGATTTTATATTTGCTGTGACAAGTGCCAGGATTGGTTCCACGGCAGATGTGTGGGTATTCTTCAATCAGAAGCTGACAATATCGATGAATATGTGTGTCCTAACTGTCAGCGAAATTCTTCTGTCAATTTCGCTAATATGAAAAATCTTAATGCGAAAGACCTTGAACTACTAAAAAAATTGATAAAACAAATACAGGTGAGACTTTAAATGATGAGGTGAAATTTAATACGTTGTGTAAACAACGTGGCTCTTCTTGGCCAGCTAAATTGCTGCATACATTATTAATTACAAAACTATAAAATCTACTTAAACTTTCAGTTACATAAAAGTGCTTGGCCATTCATGGAACCAGTAGACCCTAATGAAGCACCAGACTATTATAAAGTCATCAAAGAACCAATGGGTAAGTTTCGTACATGTGTATGAAATTAATAGTCATTCTTATGACTACATTGTTTAATGCCTCTAATGTGAAATGTTTTATCTTTCAGATCTTCAAACCATCGAACTTAGAATAAACGATAGATCTTATAAGAAACTTAGCGAGTTTATAGGTGATATGACAAAGATATTTGACAATTGTCGTTATTACAATCCCAAAGAGTCGCCCTTCTTTAAATGTGCAGAATCTTTGGAAACTTATTTTGTAAATAAGATTAAATGTTTAAGAGAAAAGTTCTCGGAAGGGAAGTGAAACTAAACATAAACTAAAAAAAGTGTCTATGTTGTAATTATCAAGTTATGTCTTGAAGTGATGAAGAAAATAGGTTAAAGTAAAGGGCAGAAATGTTCTGGTGTAGGATGCCATCATCTTTTATTCAATGAATTTGACACAATAAACGAAGAGAACATTGTGTCAAAAATTTTATGAAGATGGTATGTTGTCGATGTTTAAGAGATAATTTTTCAGACAAAAGATGTGCACTTTCAGACGTAAAAGTAATAAACTTCTATTTATTTTAATTATTAAAAGTACAAAATTAGATTATGGTTAAAAAAAATTTTATTTCATTCACATCTGATCTTTTGTAAAAAAACAGACAGTCCTACTCGTTACAGCAATCTAATTAAAATATTAAAAACAACTACATTGCATTGTAAAATAATCAAATTTTAATAGAGATTGATAAATATTTGTTATATTTTAGTTATTTTTTAAAAGTAATTATACAGCATCAAAATAAATTGTATGTACAATTTCATTCGAGTATGATACATGCTTTTGTAAAATATAATAAATATTAGTCGGAAAGCACTTTATGTTGGAAAATTCGTTTATGTAAAACGGAAACGAGTGCGGTTGTATGAATACTTGAGATAAATTTTTTACTTTCTAAATTAAATTTTTGAAAAATGAAAAAATATTTTTTTCACTTCATATCTCATTTA